>VDFB02281492.1:14401834-14621609 GCA_007258455.2 Sequoia sempervirens | reverse complement strand
TGAAATATTAACATGCATAGTTCACTATATATCCACAGGTTTTGCACCTTGTGCTAATGAATCTCTTAATTTTTTTATCTCAATACTTTAGTATTTGCAAACAAAAGATTCTAGCACAGGTGAAATGCATGATCTACATTTTCCATGTTATATATATACAATACACCTAAAAAAACAATAAGACTTTGGTAAATAATATATCTAGATAAAAAGAATACAAATCTAAAATAGAACTTGTAATTTAATTCATCTACTCATCAATAATATTTTCATACTATTAGCTTGAAAGAATTGGAAGACAACTATAATCTATAACATAGCATTCTTAAATGGTTCAAATTTTAAATGAAGCGATGAAAGAAAGAATAAGAATACAAAGATTAGTATAAAATTATTTGAAAATAATTGGGGATAAAAATATTTAATCTAATAGTTGTTAACATAAATGAACTTCAATTATATAGCCTTGAGAACATCAAAAAATTATAGAACATCAAAAATGCATCATTAAATGTATATTAACATCATCTGCACTCTAATTAAAAACATTAAAAACAACACGGAATACAAAGAGATGAAATTAAAAAGTTCCAACTAATGATGTTATAATAATCCTCCCCAAGTTGATCCTCTCATCCCAATCATCATACTTAATGTTTTGGTACTTGAATGTGTTGGTACTTGAATTATGTTTTGGTACTTAATGTTATGTTTTTTAAGAGGAAGCATTTTCTCTTTCTATTACCATAAAGATTATTCTTGTTTTTGTAACTTAGTATTTCTGTTTGTAGATTTTAAACTTTTTATTATGTAAATCATTCTTTGATACCCAAGTAGTCTAAAGGTTTTCTTGAATCTTATTTAGTTTTTAGATTTAAGTGCTTTCTCATTGTCTAATTTCTTAATCAAATCTAAACATTGTTCGATCCTTATTTCCTTCTAATACCAAAATCATCCTCTTTTCCTAACTATAAGAAGTCATAGTTCAATCCCACCATGGTTGTGAATCAAGCTAAAATTGGTATGATTGGGAATATGCATGATACTAAATTTATCATAATGGAGAAGAATCATTTGACCATGAGGCCCTTGTTGAGAAAATGGTAATCAAGATATAGCTTTGATGCACACAACCTTTCTTTGGATCTTGCAAATTTGGCTAGTAATATTAATCCTAGTACAATGATTGATCTCCTTCATATACTATGTTGATTAATAAGCCATGTGGAAAGAAAGTACTTAAAGTTAAATAGGTAAAAGGATAAGCTCAACAATCCCTTTGAGTGATGTGCCATTTCCCTCCATCCCAAGCTTCTTCTTCATGTATTCCTCCTTATTGTTTTACTCCTATCTATCTTATAATGCAATTTATTTCTCCTTCCACCAAATCTCCCCAAATTTATCCTCTCCTTTTTCCTAGATCTCATCTCATGCTTACTTATTATGATGCACATAGTTCTCTTGTCTCCACATTATTTCTCATTAGTTTTGTTTACACTTCCCATGTTCCCCTCACTGTGATATTCCTACGCAAGTCTTTGTCACTCCACACTCATTTATTATGTCATGACAAATTTATACACCACCTTCCATTTCTCATCTTGCCACTTTCATTCATGTCCTTAATCCTAGTGTGCCTCTATCTACCCTTGACATTAATGTTTAAAGGCTTGTTGAGATGAAAAGTAATGTTGATTCCTTACCTAATGGAAACAAAAAAAGACATGTACATATAAAAATCAAACACAATTCAATTTCTATTAAAAATTTTACATATCCATTTTTTGTTGGATTTTTGGATCCTAGATTTGAGATGCACAATGTTAAAGGAGATCCCATGACACATTCAAGGTTCTCTAGTGCTACATATTTGGATTTTATGTATGATGATAAGTTATTGGCTAAGTTCTTCCCATGAAATTTAATAGTATTATCTTCCATGGGTCTATTTTTTAATATTGAAATTGGCCAATGCAAATATTGGGAATGTTAGATTGAAGTTTATTATTTTAGATTTTTTGACTGTAAACAAGGAACGACAAGGTATATACATTCTTAACATTTGCATGTGCAAGTGAGATGAATGTTAAGAACTAAAGTTGTTAGAGGCTACCACACTTAATTATGGATCTTCTAATGCTTCATCTACATCATCCTACCCTTTTAAATTTGAAAAGAAAAATTATTTCCAAAAGGATAGTAAAAATAATGGAAATGACCATTGTACAAACTATACATTATAAATGTTTCTAATATAATTATGACTCTAAAGCCTCCAACTTTTTCCTTTGTAAAATGTGCTTCAAAATTTACTTAGTACTTGCATGATTATGTTAGAATTAGGTGTTGTACACCTTGCATAATGTTTGTAATATTTTATTTATTTATTATGTGTGTGGTGCACCTAGGGGTTTCTAGGTGGACGTGCATCACAAGGAGTTATAATGTTGGGGCCACTTTGTTGTATATAACATTGGGACATAATTGTCAAATGTAATTATTTAATATTGGGGAATAATAATAATAAAATAATAAAGTACCCAATATTAAATGTGGGGTCACATGATGTTGTATGGTTTTGGGCACATGGTTTATGTAATACCACTTGGTGGTTTTGTGGGAGCTTGTTTCTATAAAAGCAACCACAAGGGTAGTTGTTTAGGGTTGGATAAAGGTTGGATAAAAAAGGGTTGGATCAAAAGTTGGTCAAGGTTGAGCTTGTGCATGTGTGAGGGTTTGAAGCATGGCATGGGATGTGTGGATTCATGTTTGGTCACATGGAATGCATGGATAGCTTGTGCTTTAGAAGTTTTCATGGAGTCTCTGCAAATGTATTGTAATGGGTTTTCATTGCTGAATAATACATGGAGTGTGGATGCTTTTGGAGGCTGGGTTTTTCCCTCTTGAGGGTTTTCCCAGGGTATATCTTGTGTCATCTTTGATGGGTATGTTGTCTATTCTCTTGCATGTTGATGTTGAGTATTTTACTTGCATGTTTTCAGATTTGGGTTATGTGGAAATTGTCATTTATGGCTGCATAGTTTCCTTACAAGTGGTATCAGAGCTTTGGTTATTGGATTGGATAACCCTAGGTTGCATGAGAGAATGAAAGACAATGGCAAGATATAGGGTTTTGCAGGTGTTTTATTGCAGATCTGAGGGTTTTGGGTTTGCTGTTATGATGGGTTGTTTGCAGATTTGGGGTGAGAAAATTTTGGCAAAATAGGGTTTCTTGGTCATGCATTTAAATGAGGGTTTTGGGGGTGAGTTTTCACAGATGACCTCCTAGGACAAAATGGACCTCATGGTTGGATTCAGGTTGGCTGAGAGAGAAAAATTGACATATAACATGCCCTATTTTGGTTACAGAAAAAAAATGCCCCCTATTCGTCCGTACGGATATGGCGGTACAGTCAGAAAAATAAAAAATCCGAAAAAAAATAATTTCTCCCGTCGGTATTAAAATCCTGCAAAAATCAAAAACAAAATTAAATTAGAAAAATATAAAAAAAAAAAAAAAATTTGAAAAAGTTTTGGGGGTCCGCAGACCCCCACGCCCCTGTCAGCCGCACTTATAGTCGGCAGTACCGACTATCGGCGATATTGACAGTCGGCTGTACCGACTGTCGCCCCACCAGCAGCCGGTACAGGTGTCGGCTTTATGCCGACGGCCGACCGCCTCAGCCCTTAGGGCTTTAAAAATATAAAATAAAATTTGAATTTTTTTTTTTTAAAATGAAAATCTTTTAAATTCCGCCAATGAAAACATTCGCCGGGATTTCAAATTATATTCAGCCAGATTTAATGATGGCATCGGGTCTGCCATAAGGGGTGGAAGTTTTTTTTTAAAATGAAAAAATTAAATTAAATTTAAATGTTTTTGGAGTCCGCCACCCTCCCACCACCGGAGCACCGCCCGAGCACCACCAGGAGGGCTTCTTACAGCTGTTTTTTTCAAACGGGCATAACTTTCACCCAGGTTGTCAGATTTTCGATGTCTTATAGTCGTTAGAAAGTTGGTTCCGAGCACTACGCAGTGGTATAGGTTTTGTTCCATGAATTTTCAGTTTTGATAGTGTTTTGCTTGGTTGAAGTCAGATTTTTATTTTGAGCTTTGAGAGGGCATATCGGGTGCATACGAAGTCGGATTTGGGACTTTGAGTAGTCAACAAAAAGCTTGTTTAGAGCACTACATAGTGGATCAGGTTTGGAGTTATTTTGGCATGGTTTATTTACTGTTTTATTTATCTGAGCTGTTTATGGGTCTCTTTGACTATGGTGTTATTATGAGCTTATGGATTATCGGATTTGGGATATTTGATATTGGATTCATTGTATGCTCAGTTGTACATCTAAGATTATTATACTTTTGACATGGTTATCAGCATGTATGTTGCATTGTTGTATCTACAAGTTGTGCAATGTTGTAGGTAGTCTATACTTACTTGTTGCACCTATGACTTGGATATGGGTTGTCTTTGCCCATTGATATTTCAGTGTTGATGCATGATCAGTTTTGGTGGCTTAGTTTAGTCACTTAGTTTGTTGATTTGGTTGTCATGTTGAGGAGGTGAGATGGTATTACTAGGTACAGTCATGATATGAGATCTATGTAGTTGACTATGATTATGCAGATATGTGGACACGGTTGGGTTGATTTGTTGGTATATTTGGTGGTGATCATGGTGTCATGGATGTTTCTTGGGCATTAGAGACTTTGGAATGTTATGATGGTTTATGCAGTTGCATTGTTGGTGGTGTTGGATTGGATCTTGATTTAGGTTGTGGCGGTGTATCTTCTTGGTTTAGGAGATTGGTATCACGATGTCATGGATAGCTTGGTTACACGGTTCAGTGGGAGCTTGTGACAGTGATGGATTGGTGGTGACAGATATGATGGTTTGGCAGTGTATCTTCTTGCTTTAGAGGATGGTTATCATGTTGTCATTGAGAGCTTGGATTCACAGGTTTTGTGTGGGCTTATGACAGTGTTGGTTTTGTGCATCATGGTACCATGGGATTGCTCGGTATCACGGTTCAGTGGGAGCATTTGGCAATGATGTGGATCCATTGTTGATTATGGATGGTTGTCTTCAGCAGGTGATCTTTGGTGTCATGGAGGAGCTCTTGGATTCTGTGTGCTATAGTGAGAGTTCTTTGATATCAGGTGTTGGAGATGTTGAGGTATTATTTATGACTTGTTGGTTTTTGATAGGTGATCCTTGGTTGTAGGATGGTTTTGTTATTATGTCATGGTATACTCTTGATTACTAGTTTAGAGTAGTGGCATGGTGCATATTATGATGATTTATTCATGTGATCTTCTTTTGAGAGGATGCGAGATCATGGTGTCATGTTTATGTTCCCGATTCTGCAGTTGGAGCTATGATTTTGATCTTGGTTGGTTCTCTTTGTATTGAGTACGTTGATCATTTGCTTGGTGTTTAGCATGGATTGATTGGTTACAGGTGCTCATGGATACTTGGAGACATAGGTGAGGTTTGGTGTTCTCTTGTGGTTAGAGACATGTTATTGATATGGTTACTCTTGATGAGGTTTTAGCAGGAAGTCTGAGGGAGCCTACACCTTGGTTGGATGTGAGTTCAACATGGACCGATGAGGAGAGTGTTCTTGGTTGAGTCATGACGACTTGGATATCCTAGAGGAGCATTCTCATTCCCCACTCTTGGTCTACTCGGCAGTTCACTTGAGAGGGTTCATTTGAGGAGTGTTGGCATGTTTATCTCCTTGTACATGTTGAGTTTAGGAGATGGTTTATTGGGCTAATTTCCTTGGTTTAGGAATGATTACTTTGAGTTTGATCTTCTTGTTTTGAGATGCTTACATCCATGTTAGTTACATATATTATGTTTGATCTTGGTGATTGGATGGATGGATGTTGTTATGGATTTTGTTATGGGGTATTATGGAGGAGATCATACTTGACACAGTTGGCATTTAGAGGTGTGTGTAGGAGGACATGCTACAGGGTTTGGTTTGCAGGTTTTTCTTATCATTATGGATGTTCCTTGGTACTACATGTTTACTTCTATGAGATGTTGGTAGTAGACTTGGTATGCCTTTGTGATGGTGCCTCTTTTGGAATGTTAACGAAGTGACGCGTTGAATGCGCTCATTCTAGGTTTGCATTCATCTTGACATTGCCCATGCAATGGGAGCTCCTGGATGTGTATGTCATGCTTTGACAGGTTTGCACATGGAGTTTGTCATTGTGGTTTATGGGTGGATATGTTGTTGGCATGAGTTTACTATGTTATATATGTATACCTTGGAGGTATGGATCGTTGGATGTGTTGGCACTTGTTGTGGGTGTCATTTCAGCTATGGTGATTTATTCTTGACAGCTACTGGTGCATATTGGATTCAGTGTTTATGTTTTGAGATATCGGTTGAGGCAGGTTTATGCTTCTTTGTGACAGTTAGTGTGACATCTCTTTGGATGTGTTCATATATTAGTGCAGTTGGCATGGTGGAGGTTGGGAGCATTCATGGATGAGATGGTGGTCACCTTGGTTCTTGTTACAGGTATCTTGATGGAGCACATGGAGCACTTGGATTCCTGGATTGTACATGTTGCCTATGGAGTTTATTTGTTACCCCCTTATGCAATGTATACAACAAGTGGGAGATTGTTAGAATTAGGTGTTGTACACCTTGCATAATGTTTGTAATATTTTATTTATTTATTATGTGTGTGGTGCACCTAGGGGTTTTCTAGGTGAATGTGCATCACAAGGAGTTATAATGTTGGGGCCACTTTGTTGTATGTAACATTGGGACATAATTGTCAAATGTAATTATTTAATATTGGGGGAATAATAAAATAATAAAGTACCCAATATTAAATGTGGGGTCACATGATGTTGTATGGTTTTGGGCACATGGTTTATGTAATACCACTTGGTGGTTTTGTGGGAGCTTGTTTCTATAAAAGCAACCACAAGGGTAGTTGTTTAGGGTTGGATAAAGGTTGGATAAAAAAGGGTTGGATCAAAAGTTGGTCAAGGTTGAGCTTGTGCATGTGTGAGGGTTTGAAGCATGGCATGGGATGTGTGGATTCATGCTTGGTCACATGGAATGCATGGATAGCTTGTGCTTTAGAAGTGTTCATGGAGTCTCTGCAGATGTATTGTAATGGGTTTTCATTGCTGAATAATACATGGAGTGTGGATGCTTTTGGAGGCTGGGTTTTTCCCTCTTGAGGGTTTTCCCAGGGTATATCTTGTGTCATCTTTGATGGGTATGTTGTCTATTCTCTTGCATGTTGATGTTGAGTATTTTACTTGCATGTTTTCAGATTTGGGTTATGTGGAAATTGTCATTCTATGGCTGCATAGTTTCCTTACAGATTACACTTCCTCCTATTAGGCCATTAGATAAATCTAAATTATTCCCAAAAGATATAATGAGAAAGAATTTTGTTATTAAATTTTAGAGTTAATTGTAATTATACTCAACATTTTATGGGATTAAGGAATAATTGATTAAGGATTTGATTGATAAAAAAAAAAATTAGGTTGAGGGGGTTAATATTGGGGTCAATCCTTCAATTGTTCCTCCTAATGAAAATTTAAATATTTTACACTAAATAAATCTAATAAAATGGTTTTATATGAGGGTCATGAGATTGAGGTACATATACATGTTGATGAGCTTGAAATCATTGATTCACCTATGTATGTGAGGAATGATAATTTGTTGGTATTAATAAAAATTATAAGGGTACTTATTCTTCTTCTTATGTACTAGTGATTGACTTTTATAGAAATTTCTATGGACTAACTAGTATTCAAACTTAGGACCTCCCATTTGGTGTTAGGATGCTCTACTATTGAGCTAATGCTCACATTGTGATGAGTCTTTTTATGACTTAGGTGTGTATCATTTCTCCAACACACTCCCTTGAGCCACAACATAGGTGTCAAATGCACCTAGCTTGGCTCTAATACCATACAAGAATACCAATTATGAGGACCTCCTATAAAAATATGACATGAAAAACCGTGAACAATATTTAAAAGATAATCCATAGTCTATCTTATTATTTATGCATATTTTCTAGGACCACCTATGCCCAAAACACAAAATAGTTTTTGTAAATACACCAATTAGATCTTATAAAATGCATTACTTAGATCAAATTATATGGTAAATTAAATATAATTAATGATTACTTTTTCTTTTAGTATGAAAGAGGTTAAATTCCAATATATGTTCTAGTGGGCTTGATTGAGTGACAAGGTGGAGTGATTGTTGTAATGAAGAACTTGCTAGGAAAGCTAACCAAGTTAAAATGTACACCTATACATACATCATTGTGGTAATATAGACCTATGTCATAAAACACAATTGAATCCTATTAGTTCCAAAGTATTTTAGCAAAGAAGAGATAGAGGAATTTCCAACATGAGGCATAATTCAATCATAATATAATAAAACCATTAATCCATAGTTCTATGTATAAATGGAATGTTGTAGAGGAAAAGATACACATTTAATTTGCAAGGCATAACTCAACAATATGAAAACATATAGTAGAATATTGTACATTATTCTCAGGATTTTTTCTTATTTGTGAGAAATGCAAACCTTCCATGCTAATTTTCTCTAAAACACACAAATATAGGGGGCAGTGTAATATCCCACCCTTTCCTAAATTTTTCCATAGCTAGTGATATGATAATATCCCAACAACTCTATGAATTTTAAAATTGAATGTTATGGACTATATTAAAATTATTTTGTGGACTAATAAACTAAAGAATATTCTTGATATTTAATTACACGTCTCTTGAGAAAAACAATGATTTAATATCTTATGAGTATTAAATTAGATTATGAGTATAATTTAAAGAATTATAGTCATGATTTTGTAATTGTCATGTAATAGACATAAATATCATTCATTTTGTTGGTAAAACTACATATTTAGAGTAATATTATGAAGGTTAAATTTAAATGGTTTATCTAACACTCAAATAATCATTCTAGACTAATAGTTGATTTAAAATTTCTTTTACAATGATTATTGATTATATTTAATAAAAAATACTTGATATTCCCACCAAGTTATTAAGGGTGCAAATCAACTATTGACATGGACTAAACTATTGCAAACAAGGTAAATATATAGTAGGAGTATCAACTAATGGTGAGGCACTTTAAGTCTAATCAAACATACAATATACCAAATAATATTAATGAAATAGTGGAGAAAATAAATAAATATTCAAACCTCATGAACACTAGAATTATAATATGGAGAAACCCTTTCAAAAAATCCCACTACTAAAGAGATATGAAACTTTTATTAATATTCATAACAAGATTATAACAATCCAATCCACTCAATCTTCTTTAGTCTAATGTTTTGGCTATTTCTACATAACACTATTTAAACCTTATGTCATACATTAAATTATATATAGAGCAAGGGAAACAAGAAATGATCAATTAATTTATGTAATGAGTGGAAAAAAATCATGGTCCACAAGAAAAGAACCCATGCCCCACTATGCATTGGAACATGTACACAAAATATAAACGAACTAATGATATAGGACCTTAAATCCCATAACCTTGATAGTAACCACTCCCAATACTAGTGCTTTATGATGAAGATGTCAACTACAATAAGTCTCATCTATTATGAAAAGATGCTCCACTCTTCCCAATGTAACTCCTAGTACAATAATCATCACGATCTCCTTATTTAATTTTATTATAATAATATCTTGAGCCCATTGCTTACCTTTTCATTTTTTCTCACATATCACACTATAAAATTTTGGAGCTCATTTTCACTTTGCGAGAGTCTCTCGAGGGTTTTAATGGTGTCCAAATTGATATTTTTTAGCTTAATGCATCAAACTCATTAATATTTTTAATTTTAAGAAAATATTAAAATCAAAGCTCTAGACTGTAATTTATGCCCTTTAGAAAGAATTTAGAAAAAAGCAACATTAAAGATAAGATTTTAAGTGAATGGAACACTAATCCCAACTTACACCAACCAAGTACAAATGGGTATTTAGCTTCATGGAGATTCATTCATGGTTGGTGATGGTGCATGAGTAGGCTAATAGAGGAAGAAAGACCATATGTTCATTAAGAAGAAATTGGGAGAAAAAATAAGCTAAGTTTAAATTTGTAATGATAAGAGGATCTTGATTGAATTATATATATATAGTTCATATGAGAACCAAGGATAACATACTAGAGTAAATAAGCTTCGATAATAAAGGAATCTTGTAAGTATGGGGAAGAAAAATATATCAAACTAAATGCACTACCAAAAGATAGATCAATTGGGATTTTTTTATAGGAAAGTGTGATATTTAATTGAAATCCTAATGTATTAATGTTGTATCTTCAACAATCTTGGAATGAGTACTTGGATGCCTATGTTGTCAAAAGATATTATTATTTTACTATTAATTCTCCTCATGTTGAAATTTCCATGAACTAGTTAGGATGCAAATCTCCACCACTAAGCTACCCACCCACTTTATGACAAGTCAATTTACGATTTAGGTATGCTAATTTTTTTGACACCTTCTTCACATTGTGAGATATTACCAAATAATTATAATGGTCATTTGGTTTTGTGTGGATCATGAACCATGTAAGGGTGTGTTTATTGATCTTACTCACCAATAAAATGTATGCATTGAATAATTTTTGTTTTATCATCATTTTATCAACAAGCATATGCATATTTGAGGGTTTATTTAAAATTGACTAATGATATGTTGATTGAAACTATAGGATACATTATTTTACCTTAATTTTTTGGTCTAAAAGATGAGGGAAGTTCTTATTCTATGTCATATTCTTTCTTCTTTAGATGTATCTCATATTTTATTTGGGTATCCATGGATAAAGCAATATCAAGCAACATCATCTATGTCATGCCATTAAGGTATCAAATATGTTTGAACACTAGTAAAGAGGTTACAATTGCAAGAGATCCGTATATGCCTTTATTTTAGATTAAGTCATTTAACCTTAAATAATTTTAAGAACATACATAAGGATCCTCTATATAAGTGCAAGGATTCTTTGCCTAATTTGTAAAATTTTCAAAAGGAATAACAATGGTGGGAAAATCAAGACAAGATGCAACAATTTAGAATTCCTAAAGGGTTTACAATTATTAGAGCCAAAGTAGGTTATATTTTGGTTTTATATTATAAAATGATTCAAGAATCTATAAGGCCAAAAGAACCATAAGCATTGCAAATTTTAGTTTAGAAGCATAAGGGATTGGATATTTTCATTCCTAAACATGGTTTTCATTAAAAAAATTAATCATGTAGCAAACACACTATATAATTCACAAAGAAGATTAGGGTTTTTAGCTTCATTTGTTATATGGAGATATTTTATTGTAATGTACGTAATCAATGATATGATTCTTGATTTTTTATAAGATTTAATATTATAACACCTTAACAAATCAAGCTATGACTTTCATGGTTCACTCCTACATGTATGAAATTTGCATTTTCATCTACAAGTTTGACCTTAAATTTGTAGTTTTAAAATTATTTTGTGAGTTTGACCCTACATTTCTAGTCTTTAAGAATGTATTTATCTCCATTTTTTAGACTATGTTGAGAGCCATTATAATGTTTTTTTGCACTAACTTTCGGAGGAAACTCATTTTTCCTTACTCAAACCCTTGGATTATGCAAAACGGGGAAGCAAAATACTATATTAAAAATGCTTTAAAAACTTTCAAACAAGTACAATTTGAATTCAACAAATTTTAAAAAAATTGCATATAGGGTTTCGAAATTAAACAAATACATGCATTTTGAACTAAAAAAAATGGAATTTTAAATACCTCGTGCTCAATAGTCAAATTGGAATGATGAAATTTGAAGAGAGGACCCAAAAAATGCTTTTTCCAGTGAAAGAAACTTTGTTGGGTCGCCGTTTGGATGATGTTCGCCGCGCGCAGGGAGACAGTGACTTCACTGGAAATTCATAGTAAAAATGTGAAAGTGAAATCCTTTTTTTTTATTTTGTCATATTCAATGGGTTTGGCCGAACCTGGGTTTGGCCGAACCCACTTAAATATTGTTTTTTTAATGGGTTTTTAAATGGTTCTGCCGAACCATTTAAATGGTTCGGTTGAGCCATATGGTTCGGCCAAACCCAGTTGATATGGAGAGGGGGGAAAATTCAAAATTTCCTTCCTCTCCAAAAGTGTAAACCACTTATGTGGCTTCACCCTAGACCTGATATCATGAATGCCGTATGCATTGTTGCAATATTTCAAGTTGATCCTAAGGAATCTCATGTGACAGTTGTGAAGAGGATTTTCAGATACTTGAAGGGAACAATTGATTTTGGCCTATGGTATCCTAAAGAAGATGACCTTACTTTGAGTGCTTTTACTGATGCTAATTGGGCAGGATATGTGAATGACAGAAAGAGTACCAATGGTGGTGCATTTTTCTTGGGAAAGAAGCTAATTTCATGGTTAAGTAAGAAGCATAATGTGATTTCTTTATCTACTGTAGAGGCATAATACATTGCTGCTACTAAAAATTGTACTCAAGTATTGTGGATGAAGCCGATGTTGAAAGATATCACAGTTGTGTATGATGAGCCTATTGCTATATTTTGTGATAATTCAAGTGCAATTAAAATTTCTAAGAATCTAGTGCTACATTCAAAAACCAAGCATATATCTATCAAGTTTCACTTTTTGAGAGAAGGTGAGTGAAAAGGAAGTTAGATTAGTGTATGTGCCTACTAAGGAACATATTGCAGATATCTTTACCAAGCTATTTCCTAAGGATAATTTTGAGTATCTTAGAGGGAATCTAGGGGTGATTTCCCCTCCTAATCAGAACTAAGATGCATTGACTTGCATCAGTCTGTGCATTTCATAGTCATATCTTGATCTGGATTGATGTTGTGGTGGTTGCTACTCAGGGGGAGTACTCAAATGTTTAGAATGTGGTTCAGAGCTTTTGTGGAGAAAGATACACATTATCTTTGTAATTGGTTTCAAAGGGGGAGAAGAGTCATGTGAAAAACTATGGAAGAGTTGAGGAGAAAAGAGTCAGAATCTAAGGTGGAGAAAGTGCTAAGAGATAGTTGTGTTGATGGTGTTTTTCACATCATGTGTTGCCATCAATGCCAAAGGGGGAGATTGTTGGATGTTGCTGAAATGTGGTTGTCATTGATGTCAACACTATTGGCATTAATATATTTAAGGTTGTATATGTCGAGGATATTGAGAAAATTGTAATAAAACAAGTTGCAGATTGTCAGTGATCCAATGAAGTTCTATATGGTGGCCAGCTTAGTATGTTGATGATAAGAGATTGTGGATTAAAGGGTTTATTTTCAATTATATCTAGTTTATCCACGTTAAGTTTCAGAGATCCACATGAAGATTTGATCGAGTTATGAGTGTCTATGTTTTGACAGTTTTCCTATTGCTTCAGTAGGTGTTCTTGATAGAGGATGATGTGATTCTAGTAAGATGAGTTTTTGCGGATGCTTTTGTGGTGATTCATGATGCTCATGGATGTTTCATATCATGCTCTATCTTTCTTGCATGTCCACATTGATCGTTGTGCTTGCAATCAGTGATTTTCCTTTGCGCGTTCATCTTGTTCATGATCATGGCCAACAGGGTGATTGTAGCATGTTGTGGATCTTCGAGGCATAATTTTTTGAGGTGTTTCATGTTTGAGGATATTTTTTTGGGTCCTTACTATGTTGTGGTTGACATTGGTTGATTCGTATTAATATATTTTTATTGATTTGGGATGATAGTTTGTACACATTTTAATATTTTGTTGAAGTTGACATGCAATTGATGTTAATCTTAGTTGTAGATATATATGAGTGATTGTTTGTACCATTTGAAGGCATGGTGTGAATGTGTGTGAGAGATGTGCAAGTGTTGTGTGCGAATAATGTTCTAATCATTCAAAGGAAAAGGCAGAGTGTGAAGAAGAGTGAGAAAGTGACCAGATGTTTATGTGCTTAACCAGAACTGTAACCAGGCATTAGCATATGTTATTTTCTCAGTTCAAAATATTACAGATGTAATCAAATTTTTTTTGTAAGACAGTGTGTCTTCCTTTGGGCAGTAAGCCTTGTTGTATTTGAGTAGTGAGCTCTAGGTAGTGTACTTGAATGCATGTGCATTCCCATTTATTATTCTTTTATGCTTTTAATAGGGTATAATCTTGTGGAATAACCTCCACCATGGTTTTTCCCCTAACAGAGTTTCTATGTAAAAAAATCTTGGTGTTATGTGTGTTTCTAATGTGGTGGTGATTTATACTTTCATGTTTATTTATCAGATCTGAGAATAAGGTTAATAAGTTTAATAAGTTTAATTTCTAAGACAATTGATTCACCGCCCCCCCTCTTAGTTTTCTGCCCTTATGTTGCCAACAATTTGCAGATAATAATTTCCATCAAGAAACACATGCACCCTTGAGAGTGTCTCTTAAATTTTATAACTAGAAAATGCAAGATATTATTGGATGCATCATTTTATGCTTATGAATTGAAAAAAAAAACATGGTCTCTTTCCTATTAGGCCAACCTCTGATCAATTTATACTTTTTCTTAGATGCCCATGATAGATCAAGCTAAAAGTATAAATGTGTGTCACACTTTTGGCCAACTCATCAAAATAAATGAATTTAAGTATTTCTAACTAGAAATCAATTTTGGTCAAACATATGATCTAGTTAGATTCATTCTGGCTAAGTTATAAATTTCCACAACTTTTCCAACTAAAATTGTTGGCTAAGCGCATATGTAGCACCAATTTGAGGCTAATTTACCAAATTTTTTTTTTTGAAAAACTTGATGTTTCAACAACTCCTATTCATGTAAATAACTTTTTTTTAAAATTAAAAAATACCCATTTGTAGATCCATAAGTGTAGTTTTCAAAAAAAAAAGTTTAAATATTATTTATATTTTTTTATTTTTTTTACTAAAAGTAGGTTATCAACACCAAAATATCAAGTTGATTAAGTTCAATACATTGGATACTGAGAGGGAGGGTGAATCAATATCTGGAAAAACTTAAACCCCTTTGGAACTTGAAATTTATAGCACAATACTAACTTCTTAATCCAATAAAAAACCCTTATACAATTTTGTAGCAAAGAATGATATATCAATTTAAACCTTCAACAAATTTAGCAATCTTTAGAAATGAAAGATATAGCGATTCTTCAATAACTAGATCAACAAAAATGAAAATGAAAATGAAACAATGAACACACATCCACAAGATGACACTAGATTTATGTGGAAAACCAAATGAGGGAAAAACCATGATGAGAGTTAACTCACAATATAAAATCTCACTGCCAAAAAGGACTTGCAAACTAAGGCATGCTATCTTAGAGAAAGATACAAAATGACTTGCAAAGCTAGAGAAAATACAACTCGAAAGGAAAGATACAAAAGGACTTGATGAGATTCACTATCCTAGATCATGATACAAAAGGTTTGTAAAGAATTAAAATAGTTGTTAATAATTCACTTTGTTGATTGAGGTGTTCAAGCAAATATTATCTTTCTTCTTCACTTTAGCACCGTCTCTAATGGATATTCAATATATTCCACATACACACATCTTTGCACTTGTTTATACTTCCATACCTTTGAAACTAAAATGATCTTGCATTTATATCCATCAAAATACTTTGCAACTTCAATTAGGTTGGACAAGAAAGAATACAAAAAATGATTTCACCAAGTCAACCACAACAACCTATTGTGATCCTATCCCAAGGATAGAGAGGACCAAAAACAATCTTATTGCGTCTTCTAATGTGATCCAAAATAATTCACACACTAGCGCACATCCACCCAAGTTGGCAATAGGGAAGCATGTAGATGAAACGTGAAGCACATAACCAATTGGCCTAAAAAACATACTTTTAATTAAATTAACACCAGGTAGTCCCAAACAAGATAGGTATGGACCCAAATCTATCATAACACAACTTCATATGTTGGTGTAAACCCTCAATAATTTAGCACAAGAAAGAGAACAAGCCCTGTTGGCCAAATATCCATAAATAACCTAGAAAACCAACTCAAGACACAATGTAGCATCAAGGAGCACAACCAACAACACACAGATCACATGGGGATGTTCCGTGAACATCTAACAACACTTCCAAACACATCTTCCACACTATCATGTCACTTATAGCCACCACAAACCAAACAAGAAAATAATACTTCATTCTAGAGACACAAAAGCATGGTCATGAGCTATTACATTAACAGATCATCTTATAGACCACTTCAACAAATGAAATTAGAATTGAGACACTCCATAGAAATTGAGAGCACATCCACCAAGTTGTAGGAGTAGAGACATCATTGTGGAGAAATGTAGAGAAACATTTTGGACCAGTCCAAGCAACCAACAACACTGCCAACCTTCTATAATTCACATAGACCTCCTCGGCAACACTGGTGACCTGAAAAGATAAGAGTACAACATCTATGGAACACTAATTTTGAATCCTAGACTGCAAAACCATATCTTCAATAGTGGAGGAAAGAAAAGAATTCTCCCAAATAGACTTCAATGCAACTTCTTGAACCAAAAACACTCAATCAACTTGCGGAGGCCAAATCTTTCTTTTAGCAACATATACTTGATCAAGAACAATAGGAGAGAACATATAATACACTCTAGACCATCAACAACATCTCTCCGCCATCAACAACACATCTAGTATTCATCTTATCTTAATATATCATTATGAAACCAATTCTACTGACAACAACAATAATTAATACTTCTTTGATAATCATTAGACAAGGCATGACATCCAACCATGAACTTCAGCAACACCACCATACATCATTGTTAGCCCAAACCGAATGTTGTCAACAATGACAACCGATACAAGTAATAATCGCTACAATAATCTCACCAAGAATTGGCATAAGAGATATCAAATGCCAACAATCTCCCTTCTCATGTGCTGACAACAATGACAAAGATAAAAAATTCACCAAGTGTTTTCATAAATCACTACCAACAATCTCACAAACATATGTAACATTCTCACCAAGTGTTTATTGAACACTCAGAATACTGAGAGGGGGGTGAATTAGTATTTTATTAAACCATTCAAACATTACCCATCTAATTACCAAATCATATTCAACTATTATAAGGAAAGAAAGCATGAAAACATCTAGAACATCACATAACACATGAACACCAAGTTTTTACATGGAAAACCCAAAATAGGAAAAACCATGGTGAGGGTTAGCTCACAATATATTATAACCAGTTATAGTATATTACAAAAATGCTCACTTTATGTGGACTCACCGTCCAAGTGGGCTCACTACCACAAAGAAAAAGATAGAAGAAAGATGGTGGCACACTACCTATTTTGAATTGTTACAAATACATCTACAATATGTATAATACAGTTCCAATGAAGAACAATAACAATCCTTGCACTAATATGGATCAATGCTCTACTCTGCTATGCATTCACACACCTTACAACTCAATTTGCACTGCTCTCCTCAAATTCACATCACACACAATACATGTCACATCTATATCTCATCACTTATCCCAAAACACAAAAAAAAATCTAGTATATATATCGACATCAAGTGTAACATCAATTAGGTCGGCTTAATTAGATGTAACACCAAAAATATATCTTGTCAGCCCCAAAAAAAAATCTCCACACTTCACACCACAATTCAAAATTCAAAAATTCTTAAGATAGGTCGGCATGGACCTAAAATAGATCCCACATAAAGGCTTAACACATATTAATCCTTCACATTCTCATCAAACATGTTAGATCGGTACACCATAGGACCTAAACAAAAATCCTTCAATTGTTCATCCAATTCACAACACATGGACCTCAAAACATAATACCATATGGAATTCACATCATCTAACATTTTGAAACTTATCTTCAACACCGCAACATCAAATACTCATTCGCAGAGAAGTGCGGAATTGCCCACAGAAACACAATGTACAAGAAATGACTGTGAAATGCTAGACCGAACTCTATCATTCATAACTCTCAAAATACTTTTCCAAACCAGATGAAATATTGGATTTAGATTCTTCTAGCAACCACAAAAATCAAGTTAGAATCGCAAAGAAAAATATTCCTTTGCAGAATGGTGTGGACCCAAAAACTGATACACTGTTATACTAAACTGGCAGTTCTAAGACTAAGTCAGATTTCCACACAATTGATCTTTCTAGACCAAACCTTCTTACAAAAATGACTTTCACAACACCTCAAAAACCTGTTAGGATTAATCAAAATGATCCACAACAATGTTGATATCAATGACAACACTATAATACATTGTTATGTACAATCCATGCTCATGTTTCCAAAACAACATCATCAATGACAATCTTGTCAAACTTCCAACAATCTCCCCCTTTTTCATTGATGGGAACATGCCAAAAATACTCTCCAATACTCTCCCCCTTTGACATCAAGGGAAAATGGTGCCTATCCAAAACTATTTGAATCTTATCAGAACTCCCCCTGAATGATGTAGTCATATATGCAAACTGAATAGACTCCTCCTGAGTAATATACTAGAGAAAAACTCAAATTGTTCTATATGGTCCCCATATTTACAAAGAATTTTAACATAAATGAATAAAAAGATAAAGAAATGTGTCAATCGAAGGTGGTTGATGCCTACAATTTCTTTAATTGATCTCCCCAAGACGACCTTCTTGTTGGAAGCTCATGGCTTCTACTCCTCGCTCAACATTGACCATGTGATTCACGACATGGTTTAACTGCCTCCCGTGGATCTTATCTGATACTTGTATCAAGCATTGAAAGGTTGACCTTTTGGTGCAATGACAAGGCCAACAATTACTATTAGAGAAGGGTTGTAAGTTTGAATCCTATGGTCACGTTAGGGGGACTATTGGAAGCTCAATGCTTCCACCCCTCGGTCAACGCTTACCATGTGATTCATGACATGGTTTAACTACCTCCTATGGATCTTATCTGACGCTTGTATCA
Source organism: Sequoia sempervirens (assembly GCA_007258455.2). Classification (NCBI taxonomy): domain Eukaryota; kingdom Viridiplantae; phylum Streptophyta; class Pinopsida; order Cupressales; family Cupressaceae; genus Sequoia; species Sequoia sempervirens. The sequence goes on along the minus strand of VDFB02281492.1, from coordinate 14,602,522 downwards.
AGAATTGATAGGTCAGCCTTTTGGTGCAATGGAAAGGCCAACACTTCCTTGTTCCCATTCATGCTTGGCCTCTGCAAACAACATGATTTGCATTTCCAACTCCAATAGTAGTTCTTCTCCTTCTTCTGGTGTAGCAGGTACCTGATTCATCTTCTTTTCCTTGTCAGAATTGAGAAGAGCTCGAGAAATAATTGTAAGTTTGGGATTAACCAAATCCCTTACCTCTTCAAATTGCAAAATAATATGTTCTTTTTGTGCCTGTAGTTGGAAGAACTTCTTGAGAAGATCCTCTATGATATTCCTTGTTACACAAGTGAGGTCAACTACTAGGTTGTATGCACTGGAGGTTGCATTGATCTAAGACTCAATAGAGTCCATTTCCTTCCTTATACTTTGTGTTGCTCCAGGCCACTTCATGCCATACTACAATAATGCCTTAGCCTCATCCATGCATGCTTTTTCATCCTTCAAAAATTATGCAAATTTCTGATATGCAATAGCACAATTTTTTGTGATCTCCAAAATCCTTTTGTCACTTAACCTCTTCTCGACCCCTTTCTCTGCCTCTATCTTCAATCTGGATGCATATGTTTTGAAGGAACCAATCAAAAGTTTGAGATTATCCATACCAGAGAGAGATGTATCTATGCTTGTTCCAAGTATGGTCTCATGCAATGCCTTAAGTGTCTCATCCATAAGCTCTTTGCTCCTTTGATGTGAATTAATTATCCCTTTCCTAGCGGATGTGTGGAACAAGTCTCCTAGTTGAAGCTTGTGGATAGGAGAAATATTTTCCAAGTCAATATTCCTTGATTCATCGGTAGTTGCAATAGTTGTGAGGACACAACTAGCTGGAAAATAGGCTATACACTCAACAGGTGTCTTAGAGAGTCTCTGGAGGAGCTGAAAGATTCACCAAGAGTCTTTGTCACTTTTACAATCTTTCCCTCATCATCTATTGTACTGGAGTCGACTATTTTTTCTTTCTCTTCATATCTGGATGTATCCACATTTTTGTCTTCTTCTTCTTCATGCTCTTCTTTTTCTTCATCAACTTTCTCTTCTTCATGCTCTACATCATCAATTTTGTCTATGTTTTCTTCCTTAATACTATTTTATGTTTTTTTCTTGAGGAATAGCTTCAAAATTTTGTACTAGAGAAGGATTAGAATTTTCCTTTGCAGTGTATTCTTCGATCATTGCCTCTTCTTCATTCACATTTCACATATCCTCCACTTTTGGAGGGGTGTTATCCATTGCAGCTTCTTCATTGAAATCATGCTTATGTTGAGCATCATCTGCATGTACTTCTTCATAATTGAGTTCCAAAGCACTAGAACCAACATTCATTTTTTCTTCAATTATCAGAGTCAGTCCTAACTTATGCACAATCTCCTCAACTTTATCATTGATTTATTTTTTGACTCTCTCCAGATCACTTTGGTCTTTTCCCATAAGGAATCTAATTATTTGCTTGGTTCTCATCTCCTTACTGTATACAATGACCAATGTGGTCCTTCCATCTTCTAAAAGTGGAGCACCAACTCTTTCCAAGGATTCATCTTTTAGCCTTTCATGTTTGTTTATAGCTTCTTCCCTTCTTTTTAGCAAGATGTTCTATAAATCATCAGAAATATCCTTTCTGATATTCTTCAAATCTACTTCAAGTACCACAATTTACTTGAAAATAGCCTCAAGAATGGTGGCCTTGTCCACCTCATTTGATTCCTTGTACAATTTTTCATTTTCCTTCAACATATCATTTTGCACTATGTTGTTAAAAAGTGCCTTAAGTTGGGTTGGGGCCCTAGCTCGGTTGGCTAAATATTTCCTATTGCAAGAGGTTGGTCATGAGGTCTAGTCTCCCCTGCCCTCATGGTACTAGAGGGCATGTTGCACTAGCGCCGCTAGTCACGTTAAAAAGTTTACCAGGCGCACTATAGTTTATAGGGGCCGTGCTACCCGATTCTTGCAGTCTAATAAAAAAAAAAAGTGCCTCAAGTTTCATTGGGGAATGAGGCCTTACTGGATCATCTTGTTTCCTTTCCTTGTCCTTTCCCAATGTCTTATTTGCTTCATCAACCTTTTTCTTCTCTAGCGAAGCCTTCTTGGCTTCCTTCTTCTTCTCCTTGATATGAATTTTAAATGCTTCTTTCTCCTTTTTATTTTCTCCTTGCTTTTAGTATCTACTATACCAACTCTTCTCCTTTTTGCACTAGCTTCACCTTGTGAAGCATCACTCTTTCTTTTTTGGACCAACTGTGGTCCTTCTTCTTCCAGTTATTCCTCCTCATCAGCAAAATTTACTCTAATGTCTTTCTCCCTTGTGTCCTTTTGTTTCAATCCTCTTTTGGTTGGGGTAGGAACAGGTGCAACAGTAGTGGTTTTCATCTTCTTTTCCTTGGTGGCATGCACAACCAAATAAGAATTCTCCCTTATCAAAGGACTGATCACAGTTTTTATCTTCTCTCCAGTAGATGGTAAAGCCCTGGAGGAATTTTGTGCAGTTGGTGGAGGTGTGGTAGTAGCTCTACCTGATCTTCTTGAACTCTTGGATGCTTCTCCAACACCCATATCTGCTCTTGCTCTCTCTAACATATCACACCTTTTCCTTTGAAATGTCACACTCTTCTACATATATGTCAACCATAACATCAACATTTTTCTTCACTACATGTTCCTTTTGCTTCAAGTGTACTTCCATGGATTTTTATTCAAAATTTCCATACCTAGGCTTGGTCTCATCCTTTAGAATCCTCAATAAAATGTCTGCATAACCATTAAGATCAGCCTTTTTCACCTCATAACCCAATTCCAAAACCTAAACTGATCATGGTTCTATGGCCTCCATAATGCAATGATTTGTGGAAACTAGGAAAGTGATATCATTTTTGCATTTTTCCACAATGTACCTAGGAATTATTTCTCTTTCATGCATTCTTTTTTGAAATACTACAAAGAAAGCAGTAAGGCCATCATCTTGTGCATTGGTGTCTTCAAGGCTCCTCATGTAGTCTACAATTTGATGTGCAATGGGCCTTCCAGTTCCCCAGTTAACCTTTCCAATTATAGGAACCTCTTTCAAAAAGTAGAATAGTAAGCACATTACTGGAGTTCCATATTTAAACACATATTTCTTTTTCTTAATCTATTTTAAATTTTCCATCAATTGTTGCCTAAGTAACTCACACAAGTCATAGTCTGCACCATTTTCTATCATATCATGTACCACATGGATTACGGTGCCAGATATTGAGTTATCTCAGTTGGTGAAGTAAATCTTGTATCCAATGACTATGGCAACATACTTAACAATAGGGTTTCTGATAGGATTTATAGCTAGGGATCTATGATCAAATGCATCACCTATTTTCTCCATTACATCTTTGTTTGTAACATATTTCAGAACTGGGATGGGTCTGGTAGAGCATAGACTAGCGATTTCTCTTATCACGTCCTTAGTAATCATGTGTGCTATATCATTCCAGATGAACTGATCATGATTTTTTCTCAAGGTCATTCTAATCCACTTGTTATCATAGAAGAATTATGGGAACCACTACCACACATCTAGTTTCTTCTTGACTAGGGAGTTGTATTCTAGCTTAAGGGAAAAATCTTCACCAGTTAATTCATTTTCCCATACATCCCTCAACTTTCCAAGAGAACTCCCACCCATGTTTCCATGAATGTATGCCTTAATTCCCTCTATTGGTAGCACCCCATACATAATTTGCAAGAAAGTTCCTAGTGGGTCATCTTCTATGGCTTTTATAGGGTATCTCTTGAATTTAGGTTGGGCTTTTTCTGAAACTTCCAAAACCTTAGGTGTAGTCATCACAATGTAGATTCAAACTGATTTCAAACAAAATTTTTTGAAAGCTAGGGCATGCAAGATTTGCTAGATACCTTTTTTCTTTGTTTACCAAACTAGGGTTTCAATGCACTGCAACTCAATTTTCCTTGAACTCTTTTAGTTCTCTTTTTCAATGCTTTGCTCCTCTTCAAATGCCTTTGATGAAATGAATTTTCCTTAGAAAAATTTCTTTTAACCCTTCAAATTGACCTAATTCTACAATAAATGTTTCAATTCATAAAGATGGCAACCCTAAAACTATATGCACATTTAGCTTTTAAAGCTCTGCAATCTTCCCAAATACCATATTTTCTTCCACAATTTTCACCAATAGATCAAACATGTTCATCTTCATTTCATATCTTCATGTTGAAGTCTTGGCACCTCTTTTCTAGTGGGGGACAAAAGATACTCATTAAATCTCCCCCTAAGCCATAACTCTTGGCTTAGTTTTCAAAGGAAACATCTGCACTGGAGGATGGTATAGATTCCCCCTTGTCTTCTAATTCTTCCTTCTTTCTCCAAATCTTTTCCATTTCCTTCTTTACTACAACTGACTCAATATTTTTAACTGGTTCAATCCTTTTTAGCATATTATACTTCCTTGTGTTTATGCTTCTATAAAACTTAGCAATATGTTAGGTCTATTGTAATTGTGACATACAACATTCTTTTGAATAGTACTCATTCCATTCATTCTAGATCTACATTGATTAGCTTTATGTCCAAATCCATAGCATTTATAACAATAACCATTGAAAGGTTGTGTCATCCTACCATTGTTATGTGCATTCAACATTTGAATTTTGCATTCATTTTTTCTATGTCCAAATTTCTTGCATGTAAATCATTGACCAATAAAGGATGGAACTTTTTGATTCATTATGCTCATACATTTCATTGCTCTATGTCCAAATTTATTGGAAAAAATAACAAAATCCATTGAAAGATGGGTACCTTTGAGCATTTGGTTGTCTAACTAGAGGTCTTCTAGCTTCATTTCTTTGGTATGGATCTTGCATTATTCTTTTCAGTCTTCTATGGTTCATTGATCTTCTTTTCTATATTATGTGTCTAATTTTGTTTTGAGCTTTCACGTTTTTCAAATCCCAAGCCATATTTTCTTTTGGATGCTTTCTGACATGCAATCAACTCATCAAGCATTGTAGAACCTATCTTGAATTTATCTTCATGACTTATTGCTTTCTCTAGATCTGATCTCAGATTTACCACTTCTTGTTCAAGCCTCATGCATTCATCAGATTTTCTTTTCACCATTGCATTCAGGCATTCCTCAACTCTTTTTTTCTTCAACTTGTATTTTCAGTTTGATGATGTTTTCATTCACTTATTTCAACTACTCATTGACTTCCTTATGTCTTTCTCTGAACTTCTTGATTTTTTCTCTCAATTTTTTAATGCATTCATTTGCTTCTTTAACATTTTCCTTCAAATCTCCATTTTCTCCTTCAATTTTTTCAAGATCTTCAAGAGAAACTTTGAGTTCCTCGTCTTTGTCAAGCATATAATCTTCTTCTATAAATCACTTTTTTATTTCATGGATTGCCAGATGTGTTTTTTCTACTCATGTTAAGTCACCCAAAATGGAAGGCTCAATATCACAACATACCTACTCACATAAAAGAGGTTTGTACACCCCATATACTTTGAACTCTTAGTTTTATTTTCATGCAAGGTTGCAAATTTACTTTTGGTCTTTATGTCCACTTGGACGTTCAACTAGACACTATGTTTTCCAACCTACATTGGCTTACATCGTGGTTGATAGGAAATTTTACGCCTTTATGCCTTTCCTGATTCACTTCATTACTGATTCATTATTTTTTCAAAAAATAAAAAAAAAATATGTTATTCTTTTGGCATTACTAGCAACAATGGATACACATTTTTTTACATACAAGGTTGTCATAAAAGGTTTCGGTTGCCCTCTAACCTTTCATCTCCATTAACACATACACACACACTGTTGAATGAAAAAGATAATTGAGAAAGGGGTTTTGCAAGTATGTGTATATTGGTGTTGTCATTGGTGTCAATAGGCTTGTCTTGTCATTGATGTCAATTGTATGTGTTGAGAGAGATTGGTGTTGAAGATGAATAATTGGTGTTGTTTATGCTTTGATTTATTGTATTACTTTATCATCAGTTAAGCTACTGGTGTTAACCTTTATAGCTACTTTGATAATCTTCTATATATGGATGTATTAGTGCTAAAGATGACATGAATGTGTCTTTGGTACTTAGTTTCCAAGTGATTTTGAGAAAATGTGATAAAAAGAGGAAATAGTGTGTTGTAGTGTTTTTTTGGGTTATAGAAAGGTGTTTTTATTTTGCTCTGTATTTATTCTAGGTTGAAGATCTGCCTATGCAATTTAGATATGTTGGTGAGAGGATTTTAGAGGTATTATATTAAAGAGATGATATGATGAATTGTCATATAGAATTTGTGTTCACCAGTGTGCAACTATGCATTGCAAAGGTGTCTGGGATAAATATTTTTGCTCCATGTTTCTCCATAGTTATGCTTTAGGTCTAGAAATTTTAAAGGAGTGTTGATGGTGTTGGTATTTCACCTTATTCAAGAGGATTTGAGGTTTGGTGCTTCGAAAGATATTTTTTCAAGTAATAGTGCATGGTAGAGTAGTTTGAGTGTACTGGGTTTGTACATTCTTTAGGTGGAAGTTGTTGCAAAGGATTTTTTAGATTTTAGAGTGTTTGAGGAATATTCTAGATCATGTTCAAGTGTGGTGTGTTGTTTGCAAGTCATCTTTGAGTTTGAGGGAGCACATACTTCAAATTTTAATGGTGTTTGCATGGGTAATGGCCGACCTAGTGTTTACACTACATGCAAAGGATAAATATTGTTTGTGGTAGCGTGGTTAAGTGGTGTTATTGATTTGGGTCTCAATTAAGTTTTGGTGTGGTTCACATTTACTTATATCTGCTATAGAAGTGTTTTGGCACCGACCTAATTTGAATTTGCACGTTTGAGGTGCATTTCCAACCTTGGAGAGGGTTCCAAGGTTGAGGACGGTATAAGTATGAGTTGAATTGTTGAAGGAGAAAAAATTATGATATCATACGATGTCTTTTTCTATGAGTTTTGTCTCTATATTTGAAATGTGCAATGGTGAAGGAGACCAAATAAATCATTTACACTCTTTCAATGCCACTTGCATGGACTACTTATATGATGATAGGCTACACATGAAAAAGAACCATGAGCATTGAAAAGTATTAGACACTTGAGTGAATTTATTCATTATCTCATAGTTTGATACACTCATATGTGGAGCTAGAATTGTACAACATTTCAACATTAGTTTTGGCCTTGAGGTTACTATTTTAGATTTGGTGTACTATATATAGTAACCCAATGAAATGATTTATGAATATGCTATTTTGAATTCATTTCTATAAAAATACATTACCAAATATTGGATGATGAACTTGAAATATTGTTTGTTACAAGCTTGCTTACAACAATTCAAGACAAGGTGTATCTTAATAGATATACTTCATCCAAGGGTTCGTGTACAAATTTTGGTAAAATTATCAAAAGCAAATGCACTCAAATACTATTTTTCACATTCTCCCTCAAACTCATCTTATCCTTCTAGGTTTTAATCAAAATAATATATCAAGAAGAGTGGTGATAATTCCCCATAAGCATGATATTAGGATTTCTACAAATAATGTTTCTACATCCATGACCTCTAATGTCATATCTATTTAGGCCAAAATGTTAATAAAATTCACAAACCTCCATGAACCCGTTCATTAGTATTTGAACACTAATTAACAATCAACATGATAAACTTGCTTTGCATTGTTCACTCTATAGATACGTCCATTTATATTCCAAAAGGTTACGATGCTTGAAGATATTTTGTGATTATTATAGTGCCAATGGGTATAACACTAAAAAATGTGTGGGCCTAAGGCATGAAATTTAAAATATCATCAATAATAGATTCATTCATGTGGAAATTGTTAATGATGGGGACAACAATTTCATTACTCCCCCTAGCCAAAACTTACACATCTACACTAATCCTTTCCCACATCATACCTAATCTAGAAAAGTGGATAGCATTGAGGAAAATGTAAATGTTGAGGAACAAAAACTTGATACACCTTATATTGAGTTTGATATTTTTGTTGTAAACATTATAGAGCAATCTAAATAAGCCTTTCTTTCATTCCTCCCTTTACATTATCTCATTGTGAAATTGTTAATAGTGGGTGTAGACATCTAAAAATGGTCTGGAAAATCTAATTAATTAAATATGATTTATTTGATTAATTAATCTTAAATTCATCTACTTAGTAAATAAATAGAAATATTTATTTATATTAAGTTCACTATTAATTCTTCTATTTTATCATATTATTTCCCTCTTAATTAAATAAACAAAATTAAATACTTTATTTTATTTAATTATTATCATTATTATTTCTTCTATACTTTATCCATCAATTCTATCCTAAAATTAAATACACAACTTTAATAGTTGATATTATTTAATTATCTCATCACATTTCTTCTTAATTAAATAAAGATATCCTAAAATCTTTAATTTAATTATCATATTCTTTCTATTTTAATTTAATAAACAAATTCTATAGTTTGTTTTATTAAATTATTTATTCCTCTTTTGCTGAATTTAAATAAACCAAAAATATTTAAATAATGCATAAATCTAATCCCTCTATTCACTCACCAATAAAATTAGATTTTTTTAATCTAATTAATTCAACTATCATTCACGGGAAGAGCCTCAGGGACAAACCTGTAGGAAATCCTTTCAATCTTCTGCCTCAAATCTTTCCTCTCATCTTGCCTGGTGTTTTCATGGGTAGGAACAATCTTCCATAATCAACTCCACCTTCTCATCTCATACCATTCAAATCGCCAGATTGAATCTCAGCCTCTATTGTGTTATCCCTATGCAAATGTGTTGCTGGAAATCTATATATATAGTCTTCTGAGGCATCAAAATCATCCGAGAATTATCATCCTTTATGCAAACTTACTCTGCAAGAATTAGTACTCAAGCAACCAAGCAATCATTTAGCATTAGCATTTTTAATATCATCATAGTATCATGGCATCAGTAGATTTCATATCATGACAACATAGTTTCTTTTTTACTGTAGATTTCATCCATCAGGCTTCATTTATAGGAGCATCATATCATCTAGAATTCATTAGAAATCATCACATCACAACATTTAGCATCCATTCCATTCTCTAGATAGGCATTTTAAATAGTTACGGTGCTTACAAATCTGAGAGCTTCTATAATTTGATAAATCTTTGGAGATAGGAGACAATGAGAGACTTTTCAGGATTTTCTCTGTTTAAATTAGTTTAATTGCTAATTAATCTTGATACAATGTTTCGTTAAGAGGTGTATTTAATTGTAGTTTATTTACATTTTTCCACACTTACATATTGGCACCCACCGTGGGGCTTACCCCATGTTTTTAACAAATTTTCCTAGAAAGTTTTCATACGGGAGTCTAGTGTGATCTGTTTTAGCATGATCGGAGGATTTTATAGTGCTTCTGAGGATTGTTCTAGTGCATTGGACAAAAATTATAACACTTCTGAGGACTAATTTAGCACTTTTACTGAAAAGTACAGCGCTTTCCGTGACTTTTTTAGCGCTTCAATTTCACAATCCAGCACGAGTTGGTAGTATTATTCAACATCTGTTTAGCGCTTTTGTCTATTTCTATAGCGCTTCTATCTAATTCTTTAGCACTTTTGTAAATTTCTATAGTGCTTCTAGAGATTTCTATAGCGCTTGTATCCATTTTTATAGCACTTTTAATCATTGTCATAACGCTTCTGTGTAACTCATTTTCTAGATCCAACGCGTCCATGGCCAGTAAATTTCATTTCTTCAGTTTGACTAAAAAGAATCAATCTAGGATAGACACTTCTTTAGTTGGTTTAAAATGGATCAATCCTAGGATAGTCACATTTTTCAATTAGACTAAAATTTATCAATCTAGGGTAATCATCAAACATTTCAAATTTGGATTTAAAATGAACACCATGTCTTTTTGTGAAGCAATATCTTCACTGTGAAGCAACATCTTCACATAGAAAATTTTTCATTTGGGCTTTAAAATTTGAACAAGTGGTTTCTGTGTTTGAATGGTTGATAGGCATATGCTCTCCCCTTAGCTGGGTGATCCAAAAAGATAGACTCATCCTTTTTATGCATTCTTCAAAGATTTATTACATCCTTTAGAAGGTTTTCCATAGTGGGAAAAAGTACTCACCCTATGGGAACGACCTAAGTGGGTTCAAACCAAAGCTAGGTTTTTCCACCGCACTGTAAAATTTAAAGAAAATCTGGGGAAACCCACTTTTGCTGGAAGTGTGCAAGATAACCATCCCTAAAACCTTTGTTCTAAAGGTTGGGAGGTCTCCTGAGGGATTATATTATTTCCGCTTCGAAATTAAACCCTTTTTAAGAACCTAGTGTAGTATCCAGCTGAGTCAGTAACTAGACATTGTAATACTTGTAGTGCAAGGGGAGGAAAGAATCTGCCCCCAAGACACTCACCATATAATTTTCAATTAACATTTGCTTAGGGGATCTGGTATCCACTTCCATCACTTTGAGTATGCACCTGGAAAAGAGAAAAACACGGGCGCCCTCTAGAGGGTGACATGGCTATGTGAGTCGACACAATTTTAAGCTGTGGGCTATTGAGTATAACAATGACCTTTTTGACTATTAAGAGTGAGTCTGTTTGAAGTGTCTTCTTGCTATCAAACTAGTGAAAATAGGACCATACGTGGTTCTTTTGAACATACACTATTTGTTTAGTTTACAACTCTTAAAAAAAACAATTATCTTCATTTGAGTGTTGTGTATTCCAAAATCATTAAAATTCAGATAAAAAGATTATCTTGAAAAATACAAAATCATACATGATTAGAGATTGGAAAACCACTAAGTTTGTCAAAAAATATTTGGCCAAGAGAATTAGAAAACCCAAGAAAACACTTAGTTACAAGCATCTTTTGCAAAAATGACATTTCTTGTATCAGATTAGAAAGACATTTCTTCACCATAGAACATTCCTCCATAGGTTCCATGATTTCAACAGGGGTTACACTGATGATTATGTTGTAGAACCTTTGAATTCATGAGCCTATATTCAAATAAGAGCTCTTTCATAGGCATCTAACCATAACCAACGCATTCGTCAATCCTCCATTCCATGACCTGCCATAGAATACTCCACTAGACTAGATCGGTTCTTACGGTAGACGAAACTTTGAAAACCTTGTAGTTAAATGAAAAATATAGCACTTCAACCCTTTGTTTTAGTGCTTTCAGCCTTTGTTTATAGTGCTTTAACCCTCTATTTTAGAACTTCAACAATATGTTTTGGCGCTTCTAAACATTCTTATAGTGCTTCTGTCACAACATATTAAACTGCCAGGAAATTCTAGTATCAACATTTTAGTGCTTTTATTCTCTGTTTTAGTGCTTCAATGGAATAACATAGCACATCTAATCTCTATTTTAGTGCTTCTACTCTCTATTTTAGCACTTATAATCTCTGTTCCAATGCTTCTGCCCTCTGTATTAGCACTTCCATAAAGATAAAAACAAAAAAAAATTGTCAGAACTACCGTCAAATAGACCAACAGCAGAAATATAATTTTATATCAGTCAGAAAGATTGTATAGAGTAGACAGTGTCCTAACATCATGAAACAAAGTAGGTTCTTACAAGTTAAAACTGTTTTACATGAAAACCAGATCTTGCAAAATACAAAAGTGTCAAAATCATCAAAACAAATCTTGGATTTGTGAGCCAAGTTTTGTCATTAGGATTTTTGAATCCTATTATCATGAGACAAAAAGACTCAGTAGTTGGGAATTTTAAGTTAGCCTCATCAATAGAATAATATCATTCTATTTTGGCTTTCTTTTGACACTAACACCACATAGAAGATCTAAGTTTAGTGAGGGAAAACAACAAAAACTTGTATGCCAGCCTTAACAAGGTTGCAAAGACAAAAACTGAAAGAAAAGGAAACTAAAAATCTAAACATGGCTGAAGAGAACCCTTTTTTTCAATACCAATAAGATGGGAACAACGAATAACACAAGAGGATATACAACACGCACAACAAGACCCAAATTTTCATAAATTTATGGAAAAGGTCTTAGAACAAGACATGGAGAAATACCTCTTAATGTTAGCAGAATTAGGTGCCAAACTTCTAAAATATTTTGACATCAATCGGCTAAAGGAAACACCTAGAACAAATGAGACAAAACCAAACCATACCCAGGATACAAATCAAGTAGTAGCTTTAACAGCTCAAATGCAAATTCTACAGCAACAGATTCAAAACATGCAAATGGGAACCACAAAAACATGTTTATTGAAGGAAATTTGTCCTTACCCTTTTCATCCATGTGTGGATATGATACCTTTCCCAAGGCATTGTGAGTTTCCTAAGTATGACAAATACAATGGAAAATTAGACCCAATTGACCATATACGAGAATTTAGAACAATGAGCCTTGAATTCGCACAAGAAGATACATACCTCATGAGGTTATTTCCTACAAGTTTGGGTGCCCATTGATGGAATGGTTCTCAAAATTACAACCAAGGATTAGATCCTTTGAAGAATTGGTTAACAAATTCATCTCTCAATTCTCGTTCAACATATCACATGATGCAACCATAAAGGATCTTTATAATCTAAAACAAAAAAATGGTGAGACATTTTTATCATTCTTACAATAATGGAGAAAGTTGTTCACAAGGTATCCTCAATCTATACTTGAAAAGGAGAAGATTGAATTATTTATAGACAACTTGACTGATCAAATGAGTTATTGACTTGAATTACAATGTCCATCAACATTCGAAAAAGTAATTGAGAATGGGCTCAAAATTGAAGAAGCCCTAGTCAAATGAGGAGTGATCAAGCACTATAGTGAAACATCCAACAATGCAAATCACTATGGAAATGACAAGCCAAAATTTTGGAAGAAAAATAGAAATATTGGGAATAATGAACCTACAACTGACAATGTAAAACCAGTATTCAATTTGACAACATCAACTATCAAAGTAAACCAAAATGAAAACCAAAAAAATGACCAGGGCACTATCCAAAACAACACCAACAATGGAGAATCATGACCGTCATACCAAAGGCAATCAAATTGATGGAAATTCACCCCATTAGAACAAACATTAGAATCGGCAATGAAAGAACTCATTGCGAACAAACTTATTACTTTACCAGAAGCTCGAAATTGGGAGCCAAAGGTAAAACTATCATTGTGGAATGATGCAGATTATTGTAAATTCCATAAAAATAGAGGACATAAGACAAATGACTGCATGCAACTAAAACACCTAATACAAGACTTGATCGAAGCCAAGAAGGTGTTTGTTGAAGGGCCTCAGACAAACAATGATCATAGTGCATTTATCAATCCATTACCCAACTATGAAAAAGGAGAGCCTTCTTCTTCTAGTGGTAAGGGAAAAAGTATAAACTATGTCTATGACACCACCATTATTTTCCTTTATGAGGTAGAGAAAAATGACATTGATACCCAAAGGTATAACACAAACAACAATACCATTGAATCCCTGAATGCGAGGACAAGTGTTGGAACATTTGATAATCTAATCAACGTTTTAAAAATAAGGGAAACACAAGATCATCCACACATCAATATAACGGAAAGGGGACAATCTAAGGTAATACTGAAAGGAATTTCCTCCAAAAACAATGCTCCCCCATCACATCAATACAATATCATTGACCAATTACAGAAGATACCCACACAAATATCTATTCTAGAACTTCTCAAATTTCACCATCACACAAGGAAGTTTTAGAACAAGCTCTCATCACTACAATGGTCCCTAATAATTTGGATGTTTGCCAATTCCAAGCCATGGTGGGACATCTCACCACGTCTCATTGTCTATCATTCTCTGAACAAGATGATGTATTTGTAACTCACCCACACAATGTAGCCTTACATATTGAAGTTCTCATCCATAAACACCGTGTTAAGAATGTTCTGATAGATGGAGGAGCTGGTCTAAATATTTGTACCTTGAAACTAATTCATGCACTAGGCTATTCTGGCAATGCCATTGACACCAAAAGAAAAATAACGATAAAGGCATATGATGAAGAGGAAAGGTCTTCCAGAGGACTTATCATACTTCCAATCTAGCTAGGACCGATTGTCGAAAACATTGTTTGTCAAGTGTTAGATAGAGATATAACGTACAACATACTATTGGGTCGTCCATGGATCCATGAAATGCAAGCAGTACCTTCAACATACCATCAATTTCTAAAATTTCCAGTAAATGGACAAGAAGTCACCATATCAGCTCACAACAACAATCCACAGATTTGTAGCATGTTGAAAGCAACTCAAGACACTCTGATACCTCATAACTGAGAAGTCAATACTTCTAATTCATCTACTATGGATAGCCAACCCAATTTTATATCTAAATGGGTTGAGAAAAAGAATCTAGAGAAGGAATAACTGTCACATACACATCAAAAGCTAAAGGTCCTATCAATGAATTATCACAACTTTCAAAAAAGGTTCAGATAAAGGAAGAGTGTGTTGGAGAATATTCTCTTGACAATCTTTGTGCCTATCACAATTACTCCCATCACCGAAAACATATGGAAAATCCATATTAAAATCTCCAAAATCATCACAACCTATTGCAGCTCTAAATGAAATGTTCATAAAAGCAGGTACACTCGAAGAGGAGTCTGAAGACAAAGTCATTCTCAGTTGGCTATACAAAGACGAGGAAGCATCATCATCAGCAAGTGTTAGCATCAAAACATATCAGTATGGAAATGGGAAGGCCGTTTTAGAGGAAATGGGTTACAAAGGTCAAGGACCAATTGGAAAGAGAAAGGATGGTATTGTTGAACCCATTCAGCCTCTCACGTTACAGCCAAAAGAAAAAATAGGATTAGGCTACAAAATTGAGCAAAAAGATGAAGAAACCCAAAAATTAGTGGAAAGGATACTACAAATGAGAGATGGCTCTGACACAGACTAAAATGAATATGAATGGGATAATCTATCTGCTACATCATATACTGATAAAGAGATTGATATTATCCAAACATATACACCCTTACAAGAGAAGGGACAAGGTTCAAGAATTAGAACATTTGTTATGGGATCAACAAATATTGATAACTCAAGTGAGGATGATTAGACATCGAGTGAGTCAGAAAAATTGGAGGTGAGTACCGTCATAAACCTTGAACATCCTACAAATAAATTTGACCATCTAGCTGTCATGACACTTACAATAGTTGACCTTGTCCAATCTGATGACTTGTTACCATTAATACACCCCGAACTGATTGACTAGGAACCCATCGAACTGAGCCTTCTACCAGTCTTTTCAAATGATAACACCATCATAAATTTTCTATGTTGTGACAAAACTGATACAAGTACTATCCATAACACTCATATTGATACTTTACATCACGAGGGTGTCAAATCTTTCAGTTGCAAAAATGATAATAGGGAAAATATATCTAATGATGAAAACCTCTCTGAGGAACCATTAGAATTTGAAAAGAGAAAAATAAAGAATGTATCCAACATTGAAAACCTTTCTGAGGCACTGAAGGATGAAAGATTTGACACTCTCTGAGAACACTACCATGACATATCATCAGTACTAGTAGAGCCAACACAGTCTATAAATTTGGGAACATCTGAAGAAGCAAAGATCT
This sequence comes from Sequoia sempervirens, assembly GCA_007258455.2. Taxonomy (NCBI): domain Eukaryota; kingdom Viridiplantae; phylum Streptophyta; class Pinopsida; order Cupressales; family Cupressaceae; genus Sequoia; species Sequoia sempervirens. The sequence continues at coordinate 14,586,831 of VDFB02281492.1, read as the reverse complement.
TACATCTAGCAGCATCCATGACAAAATAGGAGAAGCCGAAATTCACTAAATTCTTTGAACAACGACAAATAAATTTTGCATGGTCTTATTCTAACATGCCAGGATTAGATCCACAACTTCTAATGCATCATCTATCACTACCAAAGGGAATCAAACCAGTCAAACAAAAATTGAGAAAGATGCATCCCCACATTGCCAAAGGATGATTTTCCTTTACCCAGCATTGACATAATTGTTGATCTAACAGCAGGACATGCCATGTTATCTATAATGGATGGCTTCCTAGGATATAATCAAATCAAAATAGCACCTGAGGATTAAGAAAAGACGACATTCATTTGCCCTTGGGGAACATTCTGCTAGAATGTCATGCCTTTTGGTTTGAAAAATGCAGGTGCAACATATCGGCGAGCAATAACCACAATTTTTCATGATATGATGCATACTTTCATGGAGGATTATGTGGATGATATCTTAGCAAAATCACACACTAGGGACGGACCTCTAGAAATACTTGATAAGATCTTCACCAAACTAGAAAAATTCAATGTAAGCATGAACCCAAAGAAGTGTATCTTTGGGGTGACATCAACAAAACTTCTTGGTTATATATTTTCAGAAAAGGGTATTGAAGTGGATCCAGCTAAGGTTAAGACAATCATGGAGATACCACCACCTAAAAACATCAGTCAATTAAGGTCCCTACAAGGTAGGTTACAATCCATCAGGAGATTTATCTCACAGCTAGCAGATAAGAGTCACCCATTTAATCATCTACTTCATAAAAATGTTTCATTCAAATGGGATCATAACTGTGAAACAACTTTTGACCAGATAAAGCAATATTTGGTGACACCTCCGATACTCATGCCACCCATAGTAGAAAGACCACTATTACTATATATTGCAGCAACTGAAATATCTTTAGGGACTCTATTAGGACAAGAGGATTCTGAAGGAAAAGAACAAGCAATTTACTACATCAGCAGGACTCTCAACGGATATGAAATAAACTATACATTCATAGAAAAATCTTGTTTAGCAGTAGTATTTCCAACTCAGCAATGCAACACTACATGTTGACTCATACAATTAGGCTCATAGCAAAAATAGACCCATTAAAATACTTACTCAATAAAGCTACACTAACAAGAAAACTTGCAAAATGGGTCATGATATTGAGTGAGTTTGATATCCATTATGTTGATAGGAGAGCCATCAAAGGATAGGTAATAGCAGATCAACTAGCTGAAGCTCCATTACAGGATCATCATCCAATGCACATTAAATTTTGAGATGCTGGCATCATGAATATTACAACTCAATAATGGAGACTATACTTTGACGGATCATATACACAGAGAGGAGCTGGGGCAAGAATTCTATTTGTAACACCTCAAGGACACACTATTCCCAGATCTTATCAGTTGATGTTTCCATGCACAAACAATATAGCTGAATATGAAGCACTGATTATAGGCATCAAAATAGCTATTGAATGGAAAATCACAAAAATGCAAGTGTATGGGGACTCACAACTTGTCATTTATCAAGTAAATAACAAGTATCAAACAAAAGATGAGAAGCTCATGCCTTATAAGCAAATGATGGATGATCTAAAGAAATACTTCATGGATATCAAGTTCGAGCAAATACCACGGACATAAAACAAAGCTGCAGATGCCATGGCAACAATTGCATCCCTTTTGCAATTACTAGAACAGAAAGGTTGATATGAGTTTATGGTTGAACAAGTATCTAGTCCAACATACGATAACCCTGATTCACATACCATATGCTACATACCCAACATCCAACCATCACAATATGGAGAGATCTATACTTACCTCAAAGAAAGCATTCTTCCTCTTGACCTCTCTAGAAACCAAAAACGTAACTTTATCCGTCAATCAACAAGACATACATTAATCGGTGACATCCTTTACCATTGAGGTTTAGATGGTACTCTTCTCTGGTGTCTAGAGCATCACAAATTTGAAACATCCTTACGAGAGGTCCATGAAGGTACTTGTGGGACACATTCAAGTGGGCTAACCCTAGCTAAGAAACTCCTTTGTTTAGGGTATTACTGGCCGAATATGGAAAAAGAAGCATATCAATATGTTAAAAGATGTCGAAAATGTCAGATTCATGGTAATCTAATTCATGTGTCAGTGCAAGAGTTACAACCATTCACATACACATGACCCTTTTTTCAATGGGGATTGGACCTAGTGGGGAAAATACATCCTTCCTCATCAAATGGCCACAAGTTCATCATCACAGCAACAGAGTATTTTACAAAATGGATAGAAGTAGTTCCATTGACAACTGTCACTGGAAAACAAATTTAATCTTTTATACTCAATAATCTCATTTGTCGATATGGGGTACCACAATCCATTATTTTAGATAATGGAAAGCCTTTTAAAAATTAGGACGTCCAAGAATTATGTGAACAATTCCATATTCAACATCGTTTTTCAACACCATACTATCCACAGGGAAATGGACAAGCAAAAGCCTCAAACAAGACAATCCTGAAAATACTAAAGAAGACAGTAGATGATGGTGGACATGATTGTCATGTTCAGTTAAATCTTGCATTATGGGCCTACAGAACCAGCATCAGAACACCAACAAGAGCTACACCATATGCCTTGGTGTATGGATCAAAGGCCATTCTACCAATTGAGATAGAAATACCATCACTTCGTGTATCACTAAAAGGTCTCATAGCATATGAAGATTACAAAATTTCAAGGCTACAGGAGTTGGAGTTACTAGATGAATGTCATCAACAAGCAGCAAATCATTTGAAAGCCTACCAACAAAGAATGTCAAGAAGTTACAATCATAGGGTAAAACCTATAATTTTTCAAGTTGGTGACTTGGTTCTAAAGGAAAACCCTAAAAATCAGCAAGATAGAGATAAGAAAGGGAAATTTGAACCTAACTAGTTAGGTATCTTTGTTATCATATCAGTGTATGGCTCAGGAGCATATCAATTGTCTAAACCCAAAGGGGATCTATTTGATGAACCTATCAACAATATCCATCTCAGGAAATTCTATACCTGAATCACTTAGTGCATGAATTATTTTCTAAAAATGGTTACCTTGATGAAAACCTGGCACATAGGCATCTTGGTGACACAAAAATACAAAAATAAAAAAGACAGAAAAATACAAAAAAAATCAAAAAGAATGAAAAGATGCAATAAAAACAAATAGTGAAAACCTAGAAATAGGCGCTATTTTGTAATTTGAATCAGCTCTCCCATCTATTTAGACACATTTCATGGTCGTCACTTCCACTATCATTTTACATCCATTATCGTATCATATCACATGGTCATGTCTCACCCTGGCCTGGGGGGGCAACATCTGAAGATCATTGGGGGCAACATAAATCTTGAGCTTCACAAAATGGAAAAAAAGCAACAAAAAAAAGAGAGATCAAAACACAACACAAAAAAAAATGAGTTGGTGTCAATCGAACTACATGGTCTCTACGTGTATAATGTAGGTAAGGCTAATCTCTGATCAGCCCTCGAGGCCCCTAGGATAGGTCCTTAGGTTAGTTTGATCCAAAATCTCGAAAACACAAAAAACATCACAAAATTAGGATGGATGATCTAATCTAAATAAATGATAGAATACTATAAGCAAATGCAAGATATGTTGTACTTTTGATCATTGTTATAATTTCTTTGGAGCAACTCAATGATGTATTAAAATAGAGAAGCTAGGAAGAATAAATGGTATTTTCTTTGTCTGCTGTCTGTGAATTAATCATAATTACTGTGTGAATCGTCGTGGGAAGTGCTCTACAAAGTATCATGGATGACATTCCAATTCACATAGGAAAGTGGTTAATTCTTGTTTGTTTATGCAAGAAATGCTCAGGTCATCTTGGTTTAATTATACCTCGATGCTTGTGTTCACTTGCAATATCAAAAATCATGAAAGTAGTACTCAAGTCATCATTGGTTTACATTATACCTTTAATGCTTGTACTCACTTTCAACATTTTACAGCTCAATGATGATACAAAAGCATAAAAGTAGTGTTAAAATGCCAAATGTACACATATAGATTTGCATAATAAAAGTAAACTGCATCCATAATAATGTCATACCTATAGAGTATTGGTTACAAAATAAATTGGTGAATCATTCCTTAAAGAATTATCTTCTTTTCAAATAAGACTGAGTATACTTGACAATTACAAAAACAACATCATAATCATATATTTGCATCATCATAATCATTTGCATATATTCAAAACATTTGAATCAAAATTTCATCAATCATTTTTTAAAATATATAACTATATCATTCATCATCATCATGACTCATTGCATTCACCCATTTTTCATTCACATATAATTCATCCATTTGATAATAAATTCCATCAAATTATTACATCAACTATCATTTCATATTTTTCATCTATATATTTACATCACATATAGTATACAATTTACACACATCATAAATCCATGAACATCATAAATCATGTATCCATATACGATGCATCCATACATTACCATTAGTTGCATATAGGTAGAACAATATCAAATCGAAGCATAACATTAAAACCATCACATATCAAATAAACATCAAAATGCATCCATCAACAAATCAAATAGAACATATCAGGAACCATAGAATATATTGCATCTCATATATATCAAACTCTCAATGTCAAGTATACAATGATGTCTAAAAATGAAGAAAGATAACACATCAATGATGGATGTACATCAGAATAATCAAAGTATATGGACACAATCATGTGATGCTACCTCCAGATGGTGTAGGAATAACAAGATCAGGACCCCTACCACCAGAGGGAGTGGGATCCCTAGGATCTCTAGGTAACGGCTAAGTAACGCCTGCACTAACAATCCTGGATCGTGATCTACCCAAACGTGACCTCGCATAGCTCACTCTCTGCTTAGATGGCACTACATCATAATACCTCCCTCTATAGAACTCAATCTCCTCACCAATGCAAGAAACCTCTCGCATACAATCTGCCAAGGAGGTACCATTTGCTAGTCTCTGTAATCTATTGGCCAAATCTTGAGCACCGTCTGCTGAAAAACCTAGCCGAATCTCTCTCAACGGTCAATGAAATAACCTGTGCCTGGGTTGTCTCAGCTGTCTATCTCACCACATCTCTCTCGGCTGTCAATGTTGCAATCTGTGACTGAGCTGTCACTAACTAAGCCTGCACACCTAAAAGAGTCTCTATATGTAACTTAGTCTATGACTGCATATGAGCCTATGTCTACTCCAATAAACCCTGTGTCTGTAGAAGCTGCTCTTGGACAGTCTCTAATGCCACCTGAAGATTTGCTAGCTGCAGCCACACTAAAACATCTCCCACAACTTGCCTCTTACGAGGCACGGTATCACCAGGAAAATCTAAGGCAAGGCTCGATCCAACTGCAGCCTCTCCACTATCAAATCCCTCATCTCCACTGCTCTCATCTCTGCTGCTCTCATCTCCGCTGCTCTCATCTCCACTACTCTCATCACCAACACCAACATCCACATCCTCCGCCTTAATATCCTCCTCTACCCCAATATCAACCTCAGGCTCAACTGCTACCTCACCAACACCAACATCCACATCCTCTGCCTCAACACCTCCAACATCCTCTCTCCTCCATCTGTGACCACGAGCGCCAGGAACATCCTCCTCAACACATAATGGGCCAAGCTCATCTGGAATAGTTAGGTGTGGAAATGGATGCAAAGAAAAATACTCAGCATAGTCAGCTATAAGAGGAGCCTCGACAATATCTAGTCGGATATCCCACAAAAAGGGTTGTAATGCTTGAAACTGTTGAACTACTATAGCATATGACAAACAAGGCCCCCAATCTACTATATTTGACTATCGACAAGCATAGTGAGTGACACCCTAGGGCATACCCTGTACCATCCCATACTGTCTGTGGACGCGTCTGATCAAGAATCTCTCTAAAACCTGATGACCACGACCAATCAAAATCATCGAATGATAAAGAAACAGTAGCTGAACATCATCATCATCCCAGTGATCACAATCCAGGTAGGGATGCCATGTCACAGGCTCTATATCATCAATCACTCTCCTCCAATACTCTAATTTACCTAGCTTAGATTAGGTAAACCTGCCAGAATATCAGAAAACATAAGGTCTCCTAGGTGGCCTCTGTCCAACTGGTACTAGACGTGTGATAGCTATGTGCTCCCACACCCATACCTGAAGCAAAGTAACACCGGACGATAAACTCTGACCACTGAGATACACCACTGAATGTAAATCATGATATAACTAGGCAAGCAAACACATGCCCCAAGCAAAACGGGTACCATGAACAACCATGCTCTCCAGAACTTGACCCCAACCAACTGAAAATCCCTTAGACCTGCGATCAGGACTAAGGAATCCGCTAATGAAACCAGCAAGTACTGTTGGCAAAGTGGCATATGCATCAACCATATCACATCATGGTATCCACTCTCCTCCAATATGATCATCTTGGAACACTCTACGAAGAGCATCGGTCCCACCCTGCTCTCTCGAATCATAAACTACAACATCTCCAATAATCAGAAGCTGAAGGATCTGCCAAACATCCTCTAGGGTGGCTGTCATCTCTCTAGTGGGAAGGTGAAAGGTGTTGTGCTCACTATGCCACCTCTTAGCTAAAGCTGTCAACAAACCCCAATTAATCCTAATATGGGGCATGAAAAGAAGAGGATACAATCCACAACATGTGATGATAGCCGTCTCTGGCTGTGCCAGCCTAGGAATAAGATCAAATGTCCAAGGAAAACGCTCTCGAATCTAGAGGTTCCCTAATCGCTCCTATTATCACAACAAAATTAGGGTCAATAAATTCATATCAATCATCAAATAACATCAATATACTATATCAAATCAAGTCAGCTCTTGGTGAGAATTCTAATCAAATCTCATAAGCACACATCAAATCCACCTCACCTATCATGAGGTCATCATCATCAATGTATCAAATCAACCTCGCTTATCATGAGGTACATCAATTCTAATTATTCCTCACCTATCATGAGGGTAATTATCATCACAACAAAACATTGAACCTCATCTATCATGAGATCGAAAAATCACACAAAACAGAGAAATGTGCCATTTCATTCGATAAAAGCGCTATTCTATTCAAACAAAGCTCCATTTAAGCAAAAGCACCACTTTATTGGGTAAAAGCACTAATATTTTATGTAAAAGTGCTGTAAAATCTAACCTAAGTGCTAAACATCATAATGCACTAATCTACTTTAGAGAAGTGCTACAATGGCTAACCTAAGCGCTAAAATTCAAAAAGTGCCAACCTACAACCTAGATGCGCTAAAACAGACTCTTAAAGCGCTAAAATTCCAAAAGCACTAACACAGACCTAGACACACTACAACGAAGCCAAAATTCACTACAACGGAATATAGAAGCGCTAAAACAGGTTTATTTATAAAAAGCTGAAAATACATTAAAAAAATGAAAAATGCACGTAAACCAAGAAAAAATAATGGACATACTGGATTTCTAAACATGGTCGGCCGCTGATAACGTCAAACACGATCAAAACGGTGAGTGTGAAAGGGAATCGACATCTTGCTCCACATAGCACAAAATCTCTCTCTCAAATTTTCAAAAGTCATAATCTACAAATGATTTTGAAAAAGACCTTTTTAACCTTTTATAGGTTATTTCAAAAAGGGATTTTTATGACATCAATTTAATTTTTTTTTTTTGGGGGGGGAAGATTAAGTGAAACTTATTTAGAACAAGTTTCTACATCAATTATTGGGAGATAAATTATTTCATCGCCAAATATTCATCAAATCTACATCAAAAATCATTGAAAAATCATAAAAAAATGGAAAAATGCCAAAAAAATTAGAAAAATCAAAAATTCATTAATTTATCTCCCGAGGGGGCATATATCCATCAATCACCTGAAAATCATGTCTGGGGCATTCTAAAAAATTTCTCGTCAATACTAGCAGCAGCATCACAAATTTTTCTTTGAAGCAATGCATAAACATATCACTTCAAAGAGTGGCAAAATGTACACCTAAAAATGGTTTCGAGAATCTAATTAATTAAATATGATTTATTTGATTAATTAATCTTAAATTCATCTACTTAGTAAATAAATAGAAATATTTATTTATATTAAGCCCACTATTAATTCTTCTATTTTATCATATTATTTCCCTCTTAATTAAATAAACAAAATTAAATAATTTGTTTTATTTAATTATTATCATTATTATTTCTTCTATACTTTATCCATCAATTCTATCCTAAAATTAAATACACAGCTTTAATAGTTGATATTATTTAATTATCTCATCACATTTCTTCTTAATTAAATAAAGATATCCTAAAATCTTTAATTTAATTATCATATTCTTTCTATTTTAATTTAATAAACAAATTCTATAGTTTGTTTTATTAAATTATTTATTCCTCTTTTGCTGAATTTAAATAAACCAAAAATATTTAAATAATGCATAAATATAATCCCTCTATTCACTCACCAATAAAATTAGATTTTTTTAATCTAATTAATTCAACTATCATTCATGAGAAGAGCCTCAAGGACAAACATGCAGGAAATCCTCTCAATCTTCTGCCTCAAATCTTTCCTCTCATCTTGCCTGGTGTTTTCATGTGTAGGAACAATCTTCCATAATCAACTCCACCTTCTCTTCTCATACCATTCAAATCTCCAGATTGAATCTCAGCCTATGTTGTGTTATCCCTGTGCAAATGTGCTGCCGGAAATCTATATATATAGTCTTCTGAAGCATCAAAATCATTCGAGAATTATCATCCTTTATGCAAACTTACTCTACAGGAATTAGTACTCAAGCAACCAAGCAATCATTTAGCATTAGCATTTTTAATATCATCATAGTATCATGGCATCAGTAGATTTCATATCACGGCAGCATAGTTTCTTTTTACTATAGCTTTCATCCATTAGGCTTCATTTACAGTAGCATCATATCATCTAGAATTCATTAGAAATCATCACATCACAATATTTAGCATCCATTCCATTCTCTAGATAGGAATTTTAAACAGTTATGGTGCTTACAAATCTGAGAGCTTCTGTAATTTGATAAATCTTTGGAGATAGGAGACAATGAGACGCTTTTAGGATTTTCTCTGTTTAAATTAGTTTAATTGCTGATTAATCTTGATACAATGTTTCGTTAAGAGGTGTATTTAATTGTAGTTTTTGTACATTTTTCCACACTTACAGTGGGTAACACAAACCTCTTTATATAGTGGTCCCTTGGCACATAAGAAAACCCAAGGGTTTATGGTGGATCTTGGTTCACCTTTTAATATTTACACCTAGAGTAATATTTGCACATAATAATTTCCATCAACAAACATATGCACCCTCGAGAGTGTCTCTTAAATGTTGTAACTACACAATGCAAGATATTATTGAATGCATCATTTTATGCTTATGAATTGAATAAAAAGAATATGGTCTCTTTCCTATTACGCCAACTTTTGATCAATTTATACTTTTTCTTAGATTCCCATGATAAATTAGGGTAAACGTATAAATTTGGGTCACACTTTTGGCCAATTCATCAAAACAAATGAATTTAAGTATTTCTAACTAGAAATCAATTTTGGTCAAACATATGATCTAGTTAGATTCATTCTGGCTAAGTTATAAATGTCCACAATTTTTCCAACTAAAATTGTTGACTAAATGCATATGTAGCACCACTTTGAGGCTAATTTACTAAAAAAAATTATTGAAAAACTTGATTTTTCAACAACACCTATTCATGTAAATAATTTTTTTTTTAAACATAAAAACACCCTTTTGTAGATCCATGAGTGTAGTTTTCAAAAATACATATTTTAATAGTTCATATATTATTTATAATTTTTATTTTTATTTTTACTAAAATTAGATTATCAACACCAAAATATCAAGTTGATTATGTTCAATACATTGGATATTGAGAGGGGGGTGAATCAATATCTACAAAAACTTAAAACCCTTTGGAAATTGAAATTTATAGCACAATAATAACTTGTTAATCCAATCAAAAACCCTTAAACAGATTTGCAAAAAAGAATGATATAACAATTTAAGCCTTCAAAAAATTTAGCAATATTCAGAAATGAAAGATATAGCAATTTTATCCTTAACTAGATCAAAAACAATGAAAATGAAACAAGAAACACACATCCACAAGATGACACCATATTTATGTGGAAAACCAAATGAGGGAAAAACCACAGTGAGAGTTAACTCACAATATAAAAGCTTGCTTCCAAAAAGGACTTGCAAACTAAGGTGCATTGCCTTAGAGAAAGATACAAAAGGACTTGCAGAGCTAGATCAAATACAACTCCATAGGAAAGATACAAAAGGACCTAATGAGATTCACTATCCCAGATCAGGTACCAAAAGGTTTATAAAGAATTAAAATATTTGTCAACAATTCACTCTATTGATTGAGGTGTTCAAGCACATATGATCTTTCTTCTTCACACTTTAGCACTGTCTCTATTGGATATTCAATATATTCCACATACACACTTATTCACACTTTTTTAGACTTCCATATCTTTGCAACTAAAATGATCTTGCATTTATATCCATCAAGATACTTCACAACTTCAATCAGGTTGGCCAGGAAAGAATACAAACAATGATTTCACCAAGTCAGCCACAACAACCTATTGTGATCCTATCCCAAGGATAGAGAGGACCAAAAACAATCTTATTGCATCTTCCAATTTGATCTAAAATAATTCACACACTGGCGCACATCCACCCAAGTCAGTAACAGAAGCATGTAGATGAAATGTGAAGCATATAACTAGTCAACCTAAGAACATACTTTCAATTAAATTAACACCATGCAGTCCCCAAGAAGATAGGTTTGGACCCAAATCTATAATAACACATCTTCATATACTAGTGTAAACCTTTAAGCATTTAACACAAGAAAGAGAACAATACTTGTCAGCCAAATATCCATAAATAACCTAGAAAACCAACTCAAGACACAATGTAGCATCAAGGAGCACAACCAACAATGTGTAGATCACATGGGGATGTTCCATGAACATCCAGAAACACTTCCAAATACATCTACCATACTATCATGCCACTTATAGCCACCACAAACCAAACAGGAAAATAATACTTCTTTTTAGAGACACAGAATGCATAGTCATGAGATATTACATTAATAGATCAACTTGCAGACCACTTCAACATATGAAATTAGAATTGAGGAAATCCAAAGACATTGAGAGAACATCCACCAAGTTGTAGGAGTAGATACATCAATGTGGAGAAATGCAAAGCATTTTTTGGACCAGTCCAAACAACCAACAACACTTCCAACCTTCTAAAATTCATAGAAACCTCCTTAGAAACACTGGTGACCTGAAAAGATAGGAGTGCAACATCCACATAACAGTAATTTTGAATCCTAAACCTCAAAAACATATCTTCAATAGTGGAGGGAAGCAAAGCATTCTCCTAAATAGACTTCAATGCAACTTCTTGAACCATAAACACTCAATTAACTTGCAAAGGCTAGATCTTTCTTTCAGCAACATATACTTGATCAAGAACAATAGGAGAGAGCATATAATACATTGTAGACCATCAACAACATCTCTCCACCATCATTATGAAACCAATTATACTGAACAACAATAATTAGTACTTCTTTGATTATCATCAGAGAAGGCAAGACATCCAACCATGAACTTCAACAACACCACCATACATCATTGTTAGCCCAAACTGAATGTTATCAACAATGACAACCAATGCCAAATAATAATCACTACAACAATGTAATGTCCCCTTTTTCATGAGAATTGGAGTTCAAAGGAATTATCCTATTCCTGATCCTCATATGTTAATGGAGCTTGATAAGAGGGTTGTTTGGAAGATACCCAGTTGATTGGTTGGCTCATTTCATGACTTCATGAAGATTTTCCTAGTATCATCATGGATATTTCTATTTATGGAAACCTTTATTTTATATTATAATGTTATATTGCATGTTTGGAGTTGGTTAATATTTTATATTATTATAAAGTGCAATATTAAAATAATAAAATAATATTATAATATTCCTTCTAGAAGGTGACTTGGGAAAGTTCTAGAAGGAGGCCGACCTATTGAGGAAAAAGTATAAATTAACATCATGGGCCTCATTCTCATCATCCAAATTTGATGGTGTTGTTGATGTTGGTCATTTCATCTTGTGGAGCCTAGGGTTTCTATAGATTGTTATTTATCATAGGAAACAAAAACTTCCTATTGATAGCAATTTTGAGGGTGTGAAATATCACTTGAATTATTGCAGTTGGGAGAAAGTTACTTTAGAATTTCTATTTTGTAATTCATGGTAAAAAGATTAGTGGCCTTTGGCCAAGTTTTTGTATGGTTCAATTTGAAGGAGTTGTTGGAGACATTTTGTGATCAATTTTGCTTTGGGAGATTTCTTGCATAAATTTGATTTAAATAACATATTTGTTTCAAATTTCATTTGTAGTCCAAGGAAAGGACATTTTGCTTATATCTTGCATTTGATGCATCAACTTCATCATTAGAAGAACAATTAGCATTGGAGGCAATTTTGGAGGGTTGTAGTCTTCATCCATTCATCATCTTGGAGGATGACTTGCAACAACATTCTGATATAATTTATAGTCATTATAAGTCTGCATATGAAGCCATTATTTTCTATGTAAGGGCTTCTTTTTTATTTTATTTGGCTAGTGGTTGAAGACGCCTTGTTATTGGGGCCAAGGTGACTCCATTAGGAGTGTTTTGTTGTTGAATCAAGTTGGGCATTATTTTATATCTGCACCAATACCTGAAACAAGGGTGGCTACTCTCTTGGAAGTTCGATTTATCTCAAGGAGGTCATAAAAAACTCTAAAAATATTCTTGAGACATTGTTGGACCATAATAAATCAAATCGCTGCCTTGCTGGAGTTTGAGAAGGTGCCAAAAAGGAGAATTGAATTTTTATGTGAGGCTGCCATGAAATCTCAGAACTTAAGTTGCTGATGCAGATTTCAATTTGGCTTGGAGAGAGAAATATTGTGTTTGGTTATTGCTTGCTTCAACAACTATCTTCTTGAGGGCCAACAAACAATTAGGTTCCTTCATAAGTTAATCATATTGTCATTGCATATAGTGTAGTTTTCATTTACAGATGTAGGTGCATATTTCTTTACCAACATCATCATATTTTTGTAATCAATGTAATTGCCAAGAGTCTTGGCCTATTTCATGAGCATTGTATTAGAAATTTCATTGTAATTAAGGAGATATAAGTTGCTAGTGTCATTTAAGCAATTCAATATCATTTATTATCAGCTTGTTAGTTTGCATACCAACTGTTTGTAAAAATACTAGTTGGTTGTAGGTGATCATTTCTCAGGTTTAAATTATAAATATGCATTGAATATTGTCAAAATAAGTTGCACATTCATGTTAGGACATTGTTTAGACAAATTAGAATCATTTGTAAGAATTCTTATTGATGTTAAGTGAAGGAAAGTACCACTGAAACAAACTCAAATGTTATATCAGTCATATGACCCTTGTATGCAAAGTGTTTGATAAAATTTCCAAGGCCAAAAATCAAAAGTTTTCAATCAGATTTGAGCAGGGTCATTATAAACAATCTCACCAAGTATTGACATTAGAGATATCAAATTCCAACAATCCCCCTTACTTCTCATCTTTTGACAACAATGACAACCATAAAAAATTCACCAATTTTTGTCATCAACCACTACCAACAATCTCATAAACATATGTAACAATCTCACCAAGTGTTTTGAACAATCAAAATACTAAGAGGGGGGTGAATCAATATTCTATTAAACCATTCAAACATTAGCCATCCAATTACCAAATCATATTCAATTTTTATAAGGAAAGATATCATGAAAACATCCACAACATCACATAACACATGAACACTAGGATTTTTTACGTGGAAAACGAAAAATAGGAAAAACCATGGAGAGGGTTAGCTCACAATATATTATAACCAGTTATAGTATATTACAAAAGTACTCACTGTAGGTTGACTCATTTTCCAGGTGGACTCATTGTCCAAGTGGACTCACTACCCTATTGGAAACACAAGGGTAGAAAACTAAGAGGGGGAGGTGAATCAGTTGTCACATAAATTATACAAATTAAACTTATTCTCAAATCTGATATATAAACATGAAAGCATAAACCATTACCACATCAGAAACACAAATAACACTAAGATTTTTTATGTGGAAACCCTATTAGGGGAAAAACCATGGTGGAGGTTAATCCACAAGATTATACCCTATTAAAAGTATAAAATAAATATGAATGGGGAATGCACATGCATTCAAGCACACTGCCTAGAGCTCATTGCTGAATTGCAAAAAGGCTTATTGCCCAAAGGAAGACACACTATCTTACAAAAAAATTTGGATTCCATCCACAAGATTTTGAACTAAGAAAATAGCATCTTCTAATGCTTGATTACAGTTTTGGTTAAGCACATAAACATCTACTCACTCTTCTTCACACTTTCCTTCTACCTTTGAAAGATTAGAACATTATTCACACACAACATTTGCACATCATTTGTACATACACCTCAAACACTCATACCTTCAAATGGTATAAAAAATCACTCACATATATCCACAACCAAGAATAACATCTTCTACATGTTGGCTTAAACAAAATATAAAATGAGTACAAACTATCGGCTCAATCCATAAACAATTTTCAATGCGCACCAACCAATGTTGGCCACAACATAGTAAGGACCCAAAATAACATACTCGAACATGAACCACCTTCAAAATTAAGGCTCGAAGATCCACAACATGCTATAATCACGTTGTCAGCCATGAACATGAAAAAAACAAACTCACAAAAGAAAATCACCAATCGTGAGCACAACGATCAATGCGGATGTACAACACAGATAGAGCAAGATCTAGAAACATCCTCAAGCATCATGAATCACTACAGAAGCATCCAAAACAACTCAATGTACTATAATCACATCATCTTCTTGCAGGAACACAAACTAGAACAACATAACAACTATCAGAACATAGATACTCATAACTCAATCAAATCTTCATTCAGATCTTTGAAACTTAATGTGGATAAACTAGATATACTCGAAAACAAACCATTTAATCCACAAACTCTTGTCATCAACATATTGAGCTAGCCAACAACATTATGGCTAAACTAAACTTTACTGCACCACTAACAACCTACAACTTATTTTATTACAATTTTCTCAATATCCTCAACATATACATCCTTAAAGACATTAATGCCAATAGTGTTGACATCAGTGACAACCACATATCAACAACATCCAACAATCTCCCCCTTTGGAATTGATGGCAACACGTGATGTGAAAAACACCATCAATGCAACTATCTCTTAGCACTTTCTCCCCCTTAGATTTTGACTCTTCTCCCTAGATAATTCACAGTTTTTCACATGACTCTTCTCGCCCTTTGAAATCAATGACAAAGATAAACATTTTATTTCTCCAAACAAGCTTTAAACCACATATTTGAACATCTGACTACTCCTCCTGAGTAGTAGCCACCACAACATCAATCTAGATCAAGATATGACTATGAAATGTGCAAACTGATGCAAGGCAATGCATCTTAGTTCTGATTAGGAGGGGTAATCACACCTAGCTTCACTCTGAGATACTCAAAAGTATCCTTAGGAAAGGGCTTGGTAAAGATATTTGTAATCTATTCCTTAGTGGGCACATACTCCAATCTAACTTCTTTTTCACTTACCTTCTCTCTCAAAAAGTGAAACTTGATAGATATATGCTTGGTTTTTTAATGCAACACCAGATTCTTAGAAATATTAATTGCACTTGAATTATCACATAATATAGCAATAGGTTCATCACATACAACTCTGATATCTTTCAACATCTGCTTCATCCACAATACTTGAGTACAATTGTTAGCAATAGCAATGTATTTGCCTCTATGGTAGATAAAGAAATGGAATTATGCTTCTTACTTAACCATTAAATCAGCTTCAACTTCTTTCCCAAGAAAAATGCACCACCACTAGTACTCTTTCTATCATTCACATCTCCTGCCCAATCAACATCAGTAAAAGCACCCAAAGTAAGGTCATCTTCTCTAGGATACCATAGACCAAAATCAACTATCCCCTTCAAGTACCTAAAAATCATCTTCACAGTAGTCACATGAGATTCCTTAGGATCAACTTGAAATCTTGCAAAAATTCATACAAAATTCATGATATCAAGTCTAGTTTGAGTCAGATAGAGCAATCCACCAATCATGGATTTGTATCTAGTCTGGTTTGTTTTAGAAGAATCATCATCTTGTGTCAACTTACATCTGGTCACCATAGGTGTACCAACTGGCTTTGAATCTTCCATGCCAAACTTCTTTAGCAATTATTTCACATAATTGGACTGAGATATAAAGATACCCTTATCTAGTTGAGTAATTTGTAATCCCAAAAAGAATTTCATTTCTCCAATCATAGACATCTCAAACTCACTCTACATCTCATCAACAAACTTCATGCACAAACTATCATCTCCTCCAAAAATGATATCATCACCAAAGGCTTCAACAATCAAATCTTTATCATGATCAATCTTGAAATACAAATTACTATTAGCAATACCTTTATTAAATCCAAGCTTCAACAAATACTTGTCCAATTTGGCATACCATGCTCTTGGGGCTTGCTTAACTCCATACAATGCTTTCTTCAACCAACAAACCATATCTCCCCAATCAGTCAATTGAAATCCACTAGGTTGTTCAATGTACACTTCTAATTCACCATTTAGAAATGCTGACTTGACATCCATTTGATAAACCTTGAAGTTTTTGTAAGTAGCATAAGCAAGAAATAGTCTCACATCTTCAATCCTAGCAATAGGGGAAAAAGTTTCTTCAAAATCAATTCCTTCCATCTGAGAATATCCTTTATACACCAGTCTTGCCTTGTTTCTAACAACTTCACCTTGCTCATTTAGTT
Source organism: Sequoia sempervirens (assembly GCA_007258455.2). Lineage (NCBI taxonomy): Eukaryota > Viridiplantae > Streptophyta > Pinopsida > Cupressales > Cupressaceae > Sequoia > Sequoia sempervirens. Next base: position 14,569,684 of record VDFB02281492.1, on the reverse strand, counting down.
TGTTCCGAAGGACCCATTTAGTTCCAATTACATTTTTGTCCTTAGGTCTAGAAACAAGAATCCATGTATCATTCTTCTCAATTTGTTGTAGTTATTCTTTCATTGCTTCCACCCAATGTTCATCTTTGCATGCTTCATTGACACTATTAGGTTCAATCTTTGAAATCAAACAATATTCTTTTGCAATTTTTCTCCTAGTTTGAACACCTTGTTCTTATCACCTATAATATGATCTTCTGAATGATTTAGTCTTACATACCTTGGAGTCTTGTGATGTTCTTGAGCTTCAGACTCTTGTGATCTCACTTATGCACTTTCACTAGTTCCTCTTGATTTTCCTAATTCATCAGGATGATTTGAACTTTCTTTCCTTTATCTGAACTATCATTCTAATCATCTGAATCATATCCACAGGTTCTGGATGGTCTAACTATGTCTTCATCAACCTTGAAATTACCACTTTCAACTACTTTCCTCAATTTCTTATTGTAGCACCGGTAGGCTTTACTTTTAGTACAATAACCAAGAAAGATTCCTTCATCACTTCTAGCATCAAACTTTCCTATATCTTCATCTCTTTTGATATAGCATTTACTCCCAAAGATCTTGAAGTATCTAATTGTAGGCTTATGACCATACCATAGCTCATAAGGAGTCTTACCGGTATCACCTTTGACTTGTACTCGGTTGATAGTGTAAACAACAATACTCATAGCTTCTCTCTAGTAGATATTAGGAACATTTCCTTCTAGCATCATTGTCCTAGTAGCTTCTTGAATTGTCCTATTCTTCCTTTCCACAACTCCATTTTGCTGAGGGATTCACGAGGAAGATAATTTTCTCTTTATTCCATGTTCTTCACAAAAAGAATTAAACTCATTAGAAGTGAATTCACCACCTCTATTTGATCTTAGACATTTAATCCTCATACCTGTCTCTGTCTCAACCATAGCCTTAAAAATCTTGAATTTCTCCAGATCTTCAAAATTTTCCCTCAAGAAAGTAGCCCATGTCATTCTAGAATAATCATCAATAAGTAACATGAAATACCTATAACCTTGTAAACTTCTGATTCTAGAAGGACCACACAAGTCACTATGCACAAGCTTGAATGCTTCATTTGAACAATGTTGTTTGCTTGAAAATAAAACTCTATTTTGCTTCCCTAACTGACATTCCTTGCATATAGCATTAGAAGGTTTTATCAACTTAGGAAGATCTCTCACTTCCTGAGTAGAGCTTATTTTGATAATATTATCAAAATTTACATGACACAATCTCCTATGCCACAACCAACTTTCATCAACTTGAGCAATCAGACAACTTTAACTATCAACATTTAGATGAAAGATATCACCTTTTGTTTTTGTACCAGAAGCAATCACATTTTTAGAACTCCCCAATATTCTACACTTTCCATTTTTGAATTGAAGATTGTATCCCTTGTCAACCATTTTTCCAACACTTAATAGATTATGCTTCCAACCTTCCACATATAGAACATCATCAGTACTATGCTTACCATCAAGAGAAATGGATCCTCTGTCATGAATTACACCAACTTTATCATCACCAAATCTTACAACACCACCATCATAGTTTTCCAAGCTCACAAATTTACATTTATCACCTGTCATGTGATGAGAGCATCCACTCTCAATCACCCATTCATCTTTTTCTTCAACTTGGGCAGCTAGAGCTTTCTCCACATTTGTGCAACTAGCAGATTCAGTAGGTATTGGATCATTTTCCTTGATAGCAATTAATACCCATTCGTCCTCACTTACATTCCCTTTATCAAATTCATCATCTATCACACCTTCATCAACAACATAATAACACTTTCTTTGAAATCTAGGCTTGTTAGTTCTTGGCTTAGGAACTCTTTTCGGTCACCTTGATACAGAATGACCTATCTTATTGCAAGAAAAACATTTAATAGGAAATTTCCCTTTATACTTACCTTATCCTCTAGCTTCCCTCTTGACAATAAGTGCTTCAAGATCGTCTATTTTTCTTTATTCTTCTTCAATCTCTCTCATTTCCTCCTCATACTTTAACATCTTTCTAGAATAACTTTCTCCCATATCATATCTCTGCTTATCTTTTCCAGAGATAGTAGCTTTGAATGCAGATTCTATCTTAGGAAGAGAATCACCAAACTCACTTAACTCAAAAACAGTAAGCTTACCAATCAACATGTCTCTGGTTACATTTGTCACAGTTTGGATATCCTCAATAGTAGTAGCTTTGGCTTTGTATGCAACAGGAAAGGATATTATTTCTTTAACAAAAATCTCTGATTCTTCCAATGCTCCACCAGCACATTTGATACTACACACAAGTTCATTCACTCTTTGCATAAAAGAAGTAATGTTCTCATCATCACCCATTCTCAACATTTCATATTTCTCTTTTAGTCTTTGCAACTTAGCAATATTCACATGAGCATCACCTTCATACAAGGTTTCCAAATTTTTCCATATCTCATAAGCAGTCTTTAGGTTCATTACATTTGTCATCTTAGAATCATTCAGAGCACTCAACAATGCTTCCTTAGCCATGATATTGTACATGGCTTCCTTAATCTCATCTGAAGTAGGAGGGCCATTATGTGGAATAATGTACCTATTCTTTGTAATTTTCTAGTAGGGTTCACCAATGCATTTCAGATGACACTCCATTCAAGTCTTCCATAGAGAATAATTAGTTTCATGAAATCTCGACTATCCTTCTTATATGTCACCATCCCAGATCACCTCAAGATATTAAACTTCTTTTGAGGAACCTACTCTAATACCAATTGTTGGAAACACAAGGGCAGACAAATGAGAGGGGGGTGAATCAGTTGTCACAAAAATTATACAAATTAAACTTATTCTTAGATCTAATATATAAACATGAAAGCATAAACCATTACCACATCACAAACACACATAACACCAAGATTTTTTATGTGGAAACCTTGTTAGGGGGAAAACCACAATGGAGGTTAATCCACAAGATTCTACCCTATTAAAAGGATAAAAGAAATATGAATGGGGAATGCACATGCATTCAGGCACACTTCCTAGAGCTCACTTCTCAATTACAAAAAGACTTACTACCCAAAGGAAGACACATTGTCTTACATAAAATTTTGGATTACATCCACAAGATTTTAAATTGAGAAAATAGCATATGCTAATGCCTGATTATAGTTTCGGTTAAGCACGTAAGCATCTGCTCACTGTTATTCACACTTTACTTCTGCCTTCAAAATATTAGAAAATTATTTGCATACAACATTCGCACATCATTCATACACACACCTCAAATACTCACACCTTCAAATGGTATAAACAATTTCTCATATATATCCACAACCAAGAATAACATCTTCTACATGTCGGCTTAAACAAAATGTAAAATGAGTACAAACTGTCAGCTCAATCCATAAACAATTTTCAATGCACACAAACCAATGTTAGTGAAAACATAGTAAGGACTCAAAATAACATCCTCGAACATGAACCACCTTCAAAAATTAAGCCTCAAAGATCCACAACACGCTACAATCACCTTGTCAGCCATGAACATGAAAAACACACTCACAAAAGAAAATCACCAATCGTGAGCACAACGATCAATGTGGATGTACAACACAAATAGAGAATGATCTAGAAACATCCATGAGCATCATGAATCACCATAGAAGCATCCACAACAACTCAACTTACTAGAATCACATCATCTTCTTTCAGAAACACAAACTAGAACAACAGAACAACTGTTAGAACACAAATACTCATAACTTGATCAAATATTCATGCAGATCTCTAAAAATTAACATGGATAAACTAGATATAATTGAAAATAAACCCTTTAATCCACAACCTCTTGTCATCAACATACTGAGCTAGCTGACAACATGATGGCTAAACTAAACTTTACTGCACCATCGACAACCTACAACTTATTTTATTACAATTTTCTCAATATCCTTGACATATACAACCTTAAAGACATTAATGCCAATAGTGTTGACATCAATGACAACCACATATCAGCAACATCCAACATACCCATAGAGAAAAAGATAGAAGAAAGATGGTGTCACACTTCCTATTTTTAATTTTTATAAATGCATCTATAATATGCAGGAATATAGTTCCAATGAAGCACAATAACAATCATCGCACTGATCTAGATCAATGCTCTGCTCTGCTCTACATTTGCACACCGTACAAATCAATTCACACTTCTCTACTCAAATTCACATTACACACAATACATGTCACATCTATATCTCATCTCTTACCCCAAAACACCAAAACAAATCTATCATATATATTAGCATCAAGTGTAACATCAATTAGGTCAGCCTAATTAGATGTAACAAAAAAAATATATCTTGTTGACCCAAAACAAATTTTCCATAATTCATGCCACAATTCACAATTGAAAACTTCTTAAGATAGGTCAGCATGGACCTAAATAGATCCCACATAAAGGCTCAACACATATTAATCCTTCACATACTCATCAAACGTGTTAGGTTGGCACACCATAGGACCTAAACAAAAATCCTTCAATTGTTCATCCAATTCACAATATGTGGACCTAAAAACGTGACACCATATAGAATTCACACTCATCTAACATCTAGAAACTTATCTTCAACACTGCAACATCAAATACTCATTCGCAGAGAAGTGTAGAATCTCCCATAGAAACACATTATACAAAAAATGACTATGAAATGCGAGATTGAACTCTATCATTCATAACTCTCTGAATACTTTACCAAACCAAATTAAATCTTGGATTTAGATTCTTCTAGAAAAAAAAATTAGATTAGAATCATAGAGGAAAAGATTCCTTTTGGAGTGGTGTGGACCCAAAAAATGATACATTGTTACACTGAACTAGTAGTTCTAACACTTAGATTTCCACACAATCGATCTTTTTGGACCAAATCTTCTTGCAAAAATGACTTTCTCAACACCTCAAAAACCTATTATGATTAATCAAAATGATCCACAACAATTATGACACCAATGAAAACATTGTAATACACTGTTATGTACAATCCATGCTCATGTTGCCAAAACAACATCATCAATGACAATCTCCTCAAACCTCAAAAAATTTCCCCCTTTTTCATTGATGAAAACATGCCAAAAATCTCCAAAAATACTCTCCAATACTCTCCCTCTTTGACATCAAGGGCAAAGGGAACCTATCCAAAACTATTTTGACTCTTACTAAAACTCCCCCTAAATGATGTAGTAATATATACAAATTGAATAGACTCCCCCAGAGTCATATACTAAAGAAAAAACTAAAAAATTGCTCTACATGGTTTGCATATTTACAAATAATTTGAACAAAAATTCATAAAAAGATAAATAAATGTGTCAACCAAAGGTGGTTGATGCCTGTAATTTCTTCAACCCTATTGGAAGCTCAATGCTTTCACCCCTCGATCAGGGCTAATTGCATGATTCATGACATGGTTTAACTACATCTCACAGATCTTATCTGAAACTTGTATCGGGCATTGAAAACTAGGCCTTTTGGTGCAACGACAAGGCCGACAATTGGTATTAGTTTTGGGTTGTAGGTTTGAATCCCATGGTTGCACTGGGGAGATTATTGTGAGCACGATGCTTCCACCCCTCTGTCAATGCTGACCACATGATTTGCGACATGGTTTAGTTGCCTCTTGTGGATACCATCTAACACTTGTATCAGGCATTGAGAAGTTAACCTTTTGGTGCAATGGCAAGGCCAACAATTCCTCATTCCCATTCATGCTTGGCCTCTACAAACAACCTGATTTGCATTTCCAACTCCAATAGTAGTTCTTCTCCTTCTTCTGGTGTAGCAGGTACTTGATTCATTTTCTTTTCCTTGTCAGAATTGAGAAGAGCTCAGGAAATAATTGTAAGTTTGGGATTAACCAAATCCCTTACCTCTTCAAATTGCAAAATAATATGTTCTTTTTGTGCCTACAGCTGGAAGAACTTCTTGTGAAGATCCTCTATGATATTCCTTGTTAAACAAGTGATGTCAACTACTGGGTCGTATGCACTAGAGGCTACATTTATTGAGACTCAATAGAGTCCATTTCCTTCCTTATACTTTGTATGGCTCCGGGCCACTTCATGCCCGAATTCAATAATGCCTTAGCCTCATTCATACATGCTTTTGCATCCTTCAAAATTTTTGGACAATTCTGATGTGCAATAGCACATTTTTTTGTGATCTCCAACATCCTTTTGTCACTTAACCTCTTCTCGACCTCTTTCTCTACCTCTACCTTCTATTTGGATCCATATGTTTTGAAGGAACCAATCAAAAGTTTGAGATTATCCATACCAGAGAGAAATGTATCTATGCTTGTTCCAAGTATGATCTAATGTAATGCCTTAACTACCCCATCCATAAGCTCTCTGCTCCTTTGATGTGAATCAATTATGTCTTTCCTAGTGGATGTGTGGAACAAGTCTCCTAGTTAAATCCTGTGGATAGGAGAAATCTTGTTCAAGTCAATATTCCCTTGATTCATGGTAGTTGCAACAATTGTGATGACACAACTAGCTAGAAACTAGGTTGTACACTCAATAGGTGTCTCAAAGAGTCTCTAGAGGATCCAGAATATTCACCAAGAGTCTTTGTAAATTTTTAGCCTTTCCCTTATCATCTATTGTACCAGAGTTGACTGCTTTTTCTTTCTCTTCATCTATGGATGCATCCACATTTTTTTCTTCTTCTTCTTCTTCATGCTCTTCTTCTTTTCTTCAACTTTCTCTTCTTCATGCTCCACATCATCAATTTTATCATCAATTTTTTCTGTGTTTTCTTCCTCAATAGTATTTTATGTGCTTTTCAGAGGAATAACTTCAACATTTTATACCAGAGAAGGATTAGAAGTTTCCTTTGTAATGTCTTCTCTGATCATTGCCTCTTCTTCATTCACATTTGGCATATCCTCCACTTTCGAAGGGGTGTTATCCATTACAACTTCTTAATTGGAATCATGCTTATGTTGAGCATCATTTGCATGTACTTCTTATACATTGAGTTTTAGAGCACTGGAACCAACAGTCATTTCTTCTTCAATTACCAAAGTCATTCCTAACTTCTACACAATCTCCTTAGCTTTATCATTGATTTCTTTTCTGACTCTCTCCAGATCATTTTAGTCTTTTCCCATAAGGAATCTAATTATTTGATTGGTTCTCATCTCCTTACTATATACAATGACTAATGTGGCCCTGCCATCTTCTGAAAGTGGAGAACCAACTCTTTCCTGTAAGGAAAGCTAGATGTAGAAGCAACTCTCCTAACGTCAAAAAACTCAGGGAAGAATGCAGAGACTCTTTTAAATTTTACAATTATAGTCCAATTAAGATGCACACGAAAGAGATTACTGAAATGGAGAAATAAACAAGCACATATGAACACCATATATACGTCAAAAAATCCTTACCAGAGAAAAACCCACCACACCAAGAGAAGTCACTTTGTATTACAGTAATAAAGATTACAAATAGAGTTCTGACTTATCTTTCTGATGTCGGTTTACAGTAGCATTCACCATGAACAACCTTGATACAAAAAATTCACGTTATAGTCTTCACAGAATATAATTCATCCACTGATCATACAATCACATAGCAATCTGTCAAACCATTGAACTAGACATCATCTGCTATTCCAGACTATAACCATGCCATTCTTGTCTATCGAGCTTCCTCTCAGAACTGCCACAACAGACTATCTTCCAATGGTTCCCATTCGGCTCCTCTGAATGGCCAATGACTCACCACATAAGATGGTCCTCTCTCGGTCAAAGCGATCAACCTATGTTGGCATGTCAGTGAGACACTAACCATGTCTCCCTGATACCACAAGACTTAACTATCGATGTCACCAAGAGTCATCCTTATTGCCAAGATGTTACATTGAGTCCAGAGAGCTATCACTCATTCTTCACCATGTCGCCAAGACCTCATACCGACGATCATCACATGTATCGCTATCACCAAGACTTACTGCTATCAGTGAAACATCATATTGAAGCTTCAAATTCACATAGATGTGAGTTTTCCATTCGGTGAGACAATCGTCTTTCGCTGAGAGATCATACCGAGTCATTAATGGTTATATCAAAACGTTCAACATTTGGCAAGACATACTGCTATCGCTGAGACGTTACTCTGAGATCTTAAGTCATACCAAGCACCAAGCAACAGTTGGCAAGACTTCTGTCCATCACTAAGACTTCATACTGAAGTCTTTGTGTCACCGTGAAGACTCCAAGTGTATCCTGGTCATTGAGACTTCTCCCTGAGACCTTTGAGTTACCCCGAGTGAATCCTGTTGGTGAGACATTCCTATCGGTAACACTTCTTACCGAACACCCAAGACTCTCCCCGAAGGCTTCAATAGAAAATGTTGTCGGCAAGACAATATCTATCGCTGGGACTTCACACCGAAGCAAGCCTTTTGGCCAAGGGTCTCCCTGATATATGATATGAATGGCCTGTTGGCCAGAGATCTCCACTCAATAGGAGGTCATACCGAACACAACATGTCATAGCGACCTGAACTGTTTAACAAGATTCAAGCTACTAGTTGGCCAGACACAAAAGATGTCACACCAACTTGGCCTTTTTAGAGGTTTAAGCCTGTGGGATTGAGGCACATATTTCCAACAATCTCCCACTTGACGAAGATCACACAGGCACCTCTAGAGCACAACAAACCTACTGAAAATCATGGGCACTAAGGCCCATTGAACTGGCACACCACCTAAACTTGTATGTGCTCACTGGCTTCGTCAATGCATCTGTAACATTCTCCAGAGTATCAAAATTTTCCAAACTAACCTTTCCATCCTCCACCATATCTCGTACAAAGTGGTACTATACATCTATATGTTTCGTCCTGGCATGGAAAGTAAGATTCTTTGCCAGACAAATTGCACTTTGATTGTCACAAAAAATAGTTATTTTCCCTGCATCAAAACCAATGTTAGAACACAAATGTTTTAACCAAACTACTTCTTTACAAGCATGTGTAGCTGCCATGTATTTAGCCTCTGTAGTAGACAAAGTGACTACAGCCTGCCGCTTACTCATCCAACTCACTGTACCGCCATTCAACATGAAAGTATATCCACTGGTGGACCTCCTGCTGTCAATGTCCCCTGCCCAATCAGAATCCACATAGCCTCAAATACTAAGATTCCTCTGTGATTCAACCAAGTTCCCATGGTAACACAAAGAAAACTCTGAAGTGCCCTTCAAATATCTAAAAACTCTCTTTACAGCGTCCCAATGTGTCCTTCCAGGATTAGCCATAAACCAGCTAAGAACTCCCACTACTTGGGCAATGTCTGGCCTTGTACAGACCATTGCATACATAAGACTGCCAACTGCACTAGCATAGGGTACACTGGTCATGTCTTCCATCTCAGTAGGAGATTTTGGACAGTCTTCAATAGATAGCTTTGTTCCCTACAAGACTGGAACAACTAGTTGCTTGCAATCATTCATGCAAAATCTCTCTAGAACAGTCTTGATATACTTACTTTGACTGAGCCAAAGTTTTCTACTATTCCTATCCCTAGTTATCTCTATTCTCATAATATCTCTTGCTGCACCAAGATCTTTCATTTTGAACTTAGCAGACAACTGATACTTAAGATCAAAAATCATTAGCTTACTATTGCCTATGAACATATCATCAACATAGAGAGCAATAATAAGAACTTGATCACTTTCACTTTATAATAGATACAATGATTATATTTTGATCTCACAAATCCCAAAGACAATACAAAGTATCAAATTTCTGGTACCACATTCTAGGTGACTACTTTAACCCATACAAAGACTTTTGTAACTTGCAAACTAGTTTCTCTTTACCTTTTTCAACAAAGTGCTTAGGGTGGGACATATAAATTTCTTCTTCAAGATCACCATGAAGAAATGTTGTCTTCACATCCATCTGTTCGACCTCTAAGTCATACGCTACTACAAGTGACAAAAGAAATCTGATAGATGTCAACTTAGCTATAGGAGAAAAAATTTCCCCATAATCAATTCCCTCTACTTGGGATTAACCCTTCACAACCAACCTCGCCTTATATTTTTCCACACTGCCATCTAGGCCAATCTTCTTTTTAAATACCCATTTGCAACCCACAACTTTTCTACCTTTAGGCAATGGCACCAAACTCCAAGTATCATTCTTTTCTAATGATGCCATTTCTTCGTTCATGGCTTCCAACCAAGAGTCTGAATTAGACATTCTAAATGCCTCTTTCACAATCCTAGGCTCATCAGTGCTAGAAATTAAAGCACAGGCACAAGTAGAATCTATCAAAGAGAACCTATACCTATCAGGTTGTTTTCTTTCACAGGTTGACCTACTCACTTACTAAGGCTGAGGTTCTTCTTTTTCTTCAGAACTTTCAAAACTGCTTGAGCTCTCCTTAGTTTCAGGGACATTTTGAATTTTGAATTCCTCTTTCTCTGGTGTAGGAGGAATTTCAACTACATCCTTATTGTTCTCTGACTTTGTCTCTGACTGTAGATCCAAGTTAGAAGGCTTCAGCTCATGAAAGATTACACTTCTGTTGTATACAACCTTCTCTGTATCAGGATTCTAAAGCTTGTATCCTTTTATGCCAGCACTATAGCCAATAAAAATACATTTGATAACCTTGTTCTCCAGCTTAGATCTTTTCTCATATGACACATGAGCATATGCCTCACAGCCAAAAACACAAATATGTCTCAAAGAGGGATTCTTACCAGACCACGCTTCCAAAGGTGTTTTCTCAACAAGCGCAGAATTTGGAGAACGATTAATCAAGTAACATGCAGTAGTGACAGCCTTAGCCTAGAACTTCTCCTCCAAGCCAGCACTACTTAGCATACTTCATGCTCTCTCCATCACTATCCTATTGAACCTTTCTACAACTCCATTTTGTTGTGGAGTATAAGGTGTAGTATTATGTCTTTTAATCCCATGGTCTTTACAATACCTCTCGAAATCATCATAACAAAATTCACCACCATTATCAGTCCTTAAACATTTTATTTTTCTTCCAGTCTAATTTTCTCCAACGTTCTTAAATTCCTTAAACTAACTGAATACTTCTGATTTACTTTTCAAAAAATAAACAAATGTTCTTCTCGAATAATCATCAATGAATGATACATAGTACCTTGACTTAGACAAAGAAGGAACATTCACTGGACCAAATACATCAGAATGAATATATTCTAGGAAACCAGAAGATTTATGAGGACTGGAATAAAATGAAACACGGTGTTGTTTTCCATATATACAATGTTCACAGAATTCAAATTCGAGTTTACAATCTTCGAGCCCCTCAACCAGGTTTTTATTCTTCAAGGTTTTTAAACCTTTCTCACCAATGTGGCCAAGCCTATGATGCCAGAGCATAGTCTTTTCTGCTGGAAGTTTAACTTCCATAGAGTTTACACAATAAGGAACATTTCCCTCTTTTCCTCCATAAGTAGCTTTCTGTGACTTTACAGAGACATTGTTACATTGAACAACATGTGCATCCAGCTTGTACAAGGTACCAATACAAGCACCCCTTGCTAGCACCATTGAGCCTCTAGTCATCTTGTAGCCATTTCCAAAGAACGTGACTTGCACTCCAATATCATTTAGCTTACTAACAAAAAGTAAGTTTCGAGCCAGACCTGGTATATGCATTACATCATTAATTCCCTTCACTCTTCCATTAGGGAATTTTATTCTGACTCTTCCACGGCCAATAATTTCCAAAGTTGAATCACTTTCCAAGTACACCTTTCCACCATTGTATTCTTCATACTTCATAAACTAGTCTCTATGAGATGTCATGTGGAAAGATGCTCCAGAATCAATCAGCCAGACATCATCTGATGCCTGTGTAGCCAAGGCTGCAATGAAGGCATCTGCATCACTATGAGAAGAATCATTGTCGAAAGAATACTTCTTCTTCTTCTCCTCTTTACAATTCTTTTGGACATGACCAGGTTGCCCACAGTTCCAACACTTCACCTTGGACTTCTTTCCAGGAGACTTTGATCTCCCCTCTGATTTTGATTTTGATTTCTTGCCCTTCTTCTTGCCTTCCTCTTTCAATATTCCTCTAACAACAAGGGCCTCCTTCGCCATCTCAGAAGATTTCCTTCTCATTTCTTATGATAACAAAGAAGCAACAACATCTTCCATCTTGAAACTGGATGTTGTACTCCCAATAGCCATCACAATGTGATCCCATGAATCTGGCAAAGAACACAATAACAGCATACAATGATCCTCTTCATCAATCTTCACACCAATAGATGTTAACTGTGCAATTAGCATATTGAATGTGTTCAAATGATCAGCTACAAAACCTCCTTCCTACATTCTCAAAGTGTACAACTTCTTCCTCAGGAACAGTTTATTCACCAAGGACTTCCCCTGATAAATAGATGCTACAAGGAAGATGCAGTCTTCTCTTCATGCACATTGAGAAGAATGGAGTCTTCCAAATAAAGCCTTATCATCCCCTTAGAATTTGTATCTGCAAGGTCCCAATCTTTTTGCTTCATGTCTATAGGCTTAGTTCTAGACACAGCAAGCCATAGATCATGATCCACTAAGAGATCCTCCATTTTGAGTTTCCACAACTCAAAATTGCTGCCATTGAACTTCTCTATTTCAATCTTTCCTGACATGCTTTCCATCTCAATCTGTAATTATAAATTGAAAAACTTCTACAAGACTCCCACTAAACAGAAATTGACACAAAAAACCCAACGTACCCACAAGGATAACAAAATTGGCCAGGCTCTGATACCACTTGTAAGGAAAGCTAGATGCAGAAGAAACTCTCCTAACATCAAAAAACTCAGGGAAGAATGCGTAGACTTTTTTAAATTTTACAATTACAGTCCAATTAAGATGCACATGAAAGAGATTACTGAAAGAGAGAAATAGACAAGCACATATGAACACTAGATATACGTGGGAAAACCCTTACGAGAGAAAAACCCACCACACCAAGAGAAGTCACTTTGTATTACAGTAATAAAGATTACAAACAGAGTTCTGACTTATCTTTCTGATGTTAATTTATAGCAACATTCACCATGAACAACCTTGATACAAAACATTCACATTACAGTCTTCACATAATAGAATTCATCCACTGATCATACAATCACATAGCAATTCGTCGAACCATTGAACCAGACATCATCTACTATTCCAAACTATAACCATGTCATTCCTGTCTATCGAACTTCCTCTCAGAACTACCACAATGAACTATCTTCCAATGGTTTCCATTCAGCTCCTCTGAATGGCCAATGACCCACCACGTAGGATGGTCCTCTCTCGGTCAAAACAATCAACCTGTGTTGGCATGTCAGTGAGACACTAACTGTGTCTCCTTGATGCCACAAGACTTAACTATCAATGTCGCCAAGAGTCATCCTTATCGCCAAGATGTTACATTGAGTCCAGAGAGCTATCGCTCAGACTTCACCACATCACCAAGACCTCATATCGATGATCATCACATGTATCACTATCGCCAAGACTTACCACTAACATCATACTGAAGCTTCAAATTCACACAAACGTGAGTTTTCCATTCGGTGAGACAATTGTCTTTTGCTGAGAGATCATACTGAGTCATTAAGGGTTATACCAAAACGTTCAACATTTGGCAAGACATACCACTATCGCTTAGATGTTACTCTGAGATCTTAAGTCATACCGAGCATAAGCAACAGTCGGCAAGACTTCTGTCCATCACTAAGAATTCATACCGAAGTCTTTGTGTCACCACGAAGACTCCAAGTGTATCCTCATGCGAAACCTTCACCGGTCATTGAGACTTCTCCCGGAGACCTTTGAGTTACCCCGAGTGAATCCTGTCGGTGAGACATTCCTATTAGTAATACTTCTTACCAAACACCCAAGACTCTCCCCGAAGGCTTCAACAAAAAATGTTGTCGACGAGACAATAGCTATCGCTAGGACTTCACACCGAAGTAAGCCTTTTGGCCAAGGGTCTCCCTGATATATGATATGAATGGCCTATCAGCCAGAGATCTCCACTTGGTAGGAGGTCATACAAAACATAACATGTCATAGCAATAGGATCATTCAGTGAGACTAAAGCAAGGTCACAGTGACCTGAACTGTTCAACAAGATTCAAGTTGCTAGTCAGCCAGACACAAAAGATGTCACACCGACTTGGCCCTTTCAAAGGTTTCAGCCTATGGGATTGAGGCACATATTTCCAACATTTTAGAGGCTTCATCTTTTAGCCTTTCATGTTTGTTTATAGCTTCTTCCCTTCTTTTTAGCAAGATGTTCCATACATCAATAGGTATATCCTTTCTCATATTCTTAAAATCTACTTCAAGTACCACAATGTACTTGACAATAGGCTCAAGAATGGTGCCCTTGTCCACCTCATTTGATTACTTTTACAATTTTGTAGTTTCCTTCAACATATTAATCTACACTATGTTGTTAAAAAGTGCCTCAAGTTCATTAGGGAGTGAGGCCTTACCGGATCAACTTGTGTATTTATGTACAACATAATCAATATATTGATAGGGGTCATTTGTAAAGGAAAATGGGGATTCAAAATCTGTGTAGTTTTTCATGTTACATCATTATTTGATACTTCTTTAACAGTCCATTGTACTTATTGTTTATTGAGTTAGGGTTGGTTTGTGGTTCTTTGGAGGCAAAAGTACCCATTATTTTTCTCTTTGACTTTTCAATGTTTTTCCTTTTGGGAGCTACCTAGAAGGACATCACAGGTAAGTTTGTTGAAGATAAAATTGGGTGGAGGAAATGTACATGTGGTATGAGGTTTTTTAAAATGGAAATAATATTTAAATTTTCATGTTGTTTGTAATTTTTAAGTATTTTGTTGTATAGTTCAGTTTTAATGTATATTTTAATTAAAAGTTTGATTGTAGTGTTTAAGTTTGGTATTATTTAATATTAAGAGACTTGATAAATGTAAATTCAGGTAAGTATCTTGTCTTTAAACATGACAAAGAGGATCACATCAAAATAAAACATAATCTAATTTCTTATGATATCATAGGATGTCTTTGTCTATGAGTTTTGTCTCTATAATTGAAATGTACAATGTTGAAGGAGACCAAATAACTCATTTACACTCTTTCAATGCCACTTTCTTGGACTACCAATATGATGATAGGCTACATACGAAAAACAACCATGAACATTGAAAATTATTAGACACTTGAGTAGATTTATTCATTGCCTCATGGTTTGATACACTCATATGTGGAGCTAGCATTGTACAACATTTCAACATTAATTTTGGCCTTGAGGTGACTATTTTAGATTTGGTGTACTATAGATAGTACCCCAATGAAATGATTTATGACTATGTTCTTTATTTTAAATTCTTTTCTATAAAAATACATTACCAAATATTGGATGATGAACTTGAAATATTGGTTGTTAAAGGCTTGCTTACAACAATTCAAGACAAGGTGTATCTTAATAGATATACTTCATCTAAGGGTTTATGTAAAAATGTTGGTAAAATTTTTAGAAATAAATGCACTCAAATACTATTATTCACATTCTCCCTCAAACTCATCTTATCTTTCTAGGTTTTAATCAAAATAGTATATCAAGAAGGATGGTGATAATTCCCCATAAGCATGATATTAAGATTTCTACAAATAATGTTTCTACATCTTCCATGACCTCTAATGTCATCTCTATTTAGTCCAAAAATGTTAATAAAATTCACAAACCTCCATGATCCCATTCATAAGTATTTGAACACTAATTAACAGTTAACATGATAAACTTACTTAGCACTGTTCACTCTATAGATACATCCATTTATATTCCAAAAGGTTCCAATGTTTCAAGATATTTTGTGATTATTATAGTGTCAATGGGTACAACACTAAAAAATGTGGGTCTAAGGCATGAAATTTAAAATCTCGTGGATAATAGATTGATTCATGTGGAAATTGTTAATGATGGGGACAACAATTTCATTGCCCCCCCTAGCCGAAACTTACACATCTACACTAATCCCTTCCCACATCATACCTAATCTAGAAAAAGTGGATAGCATTGAGGAAAATGAAAAATGTTGAGGAAGAAAAACTTGGTACACCTAATATTGAGTTTGATATTTTTGTTGTAAACATTAGATAGCAATATAAATAAGCCTTTCTTTCATTTCACTCTTTACATTATCTCATTGTGAAATTGTTAATAGTGGGTAACACAAACCTCTTTATATATTGGTCCCTTAACACATAAGAAAAACAAAGGGTTTATCGTGGATCTTGGTTCACCTTTTAATATTTACATCTAAAGTAATATTTGCACATAATAATTTCCATCAAGAAACACATGCACCCTTCAGAGTGTCTCTTAAATGTTATAACTACATAATGCAACATATTATTGGATGCATCATTTTATGCTTATGAATTGAACAAAAATAACATGGTCTCTTTCCTATTATGCCAACCTTTGATCAATTTACACTTTTTCTTAGATGCCCACGGTAGATCACAATAAAAGTATAAATTTGAGTCACACTTTTGATTAACTCATCAACACAAATTAATTTAAGTATTTCTAACTAGAAATCAATTTTGGTCAAACATATGATTTAGTTAGATTCATTCTGGCCAAGTTATAAATGTCCACGACTTTTCCAACTAATATTGTTAACTAAACACATATGTAGCACCACTTTGAGGCTAATTTACCAAAAAAAAAAATTATTTGAAAAACTTGATGTTTCAACAACTCCTATTCATGCAAATAACATTTTTTTAAAATATAAAAATACCATTTTGTAGATCCATAAGTGTAGTTTTCAAAAATATATATTTTAATAGTTTAAATATAATTTATAATTTTTATTTTTATTTTCACTAAAAGTAGGTTATCAACACCAAAATATCAAGTTGATTATGTGCATTACACTGGATACTGAGAGGGGAGTGAATTAGTACCTGCAAAAAATTAAACCCCTTTGGAACTTAAAATTTATAGTGCAATACTAACTTCTTAATCCAATCAAAAACCCTTAAAAAAATTTACAACAAAGAATGATATAGTAGTTTAAACCATCAACAAATTTAGCAATCTACAGAAATGAAAGATATAGCAATTAAATCCTTAACCAAATCAACAACAATGAAAATGAAACAAGAAACACATCCACAAGATGACACCAAATTTAAGTGGAAAACCAAATGAGGGAAAAACCACGATGAGATTTAACTCAAAATATAAAATCTCACTGCCAAAAAGGACTTGCAAAATAAGGAATGCTACCTTAGAGCAAGATACAAAATGACTTGCAAAGCTAGAGAAAATACAACTCCAGAGGTAAGATACAAAAGGACTGGACGAGATTCTCTATCCCAGATCAGGATACAAAAGGTTTATAAATAATTAAAATATTTGTCAACAATTCACTCTAATGATTGAGGTGTCCAAGTGTTGGGAAAATGTGTCTCAACCTTGCAATTATATATGGTTTATTGTTGATAGGATGTATGTTGGTATGTGGTGACTAATCATGCAAATATTGTACACTCGTAAACAATAATGGGGTTCAGGGCATCACCCCCAAAAAAATCGCTGACACATCAAGGTTTTTTTCCACTAACATGTCAAGGTTTTTTCCTGCTGACACGTCAAGGTTTTTTGGTTAACACGTCAAATGAAAAATGATCTTGTAAAATCCTAATTCTAGAAGGTTCCAAAAAACTTGTTATAAGTGGCTGGGATGTATGTAGATAGGGTGTATTCTGAGAGTCCGATAGTGGTTGTGTTGTCTCTTGATCTCTAGTGGTGATACTCCTATTAGAATCTTGCTTTGCAAGTATATTGTAATCTTTTGATTTCTAAATAATATTATTGGGTGGCTTTTGGAGTGTAGGGTTTTTCTCCCAAAAGTGTTTTCCCCATATAAATCATTATGTTGTGGTATGCATGATATTTGTGTTTATTTTTATTTAAGTTTATGTAACTATTAAAGATCTATAAATTTTTTTCATTATTCTCCTTTCAATATTAGTGTAGGAAGTTGTTCCACTACATTAGCTTCCTTAAAAGTGGTATCAAAGCTTGATCACCTTTGGTTTCAATTGTGGGTTGTTGGCTTTTTTGAACTAATCTAGAGTTGAGTGGGAGCGTGTGCAGAAGACACTTTGTGATCTTGTTGTATAAATTTTCAGATGGAAAGTTCATCAGGGAGAATAGAGATGGAGAAATTTACTAAAAATAATTTTGAGATTTGGAAGCTAAAGATGGATGATATATTGATAGATCAAGATTTATGGGATGTTGTTGATGAGAGTGTTTCAAGGCCTGCAGATCCTACTCAAGCTACTCAATATGATGTTATGGACCATAAAGCCAAGGGTCTAATCAGATTGTGCTTGGAAGACTCTATTTTAATTAATGTCCATGAAAATACCTTTGCATAGAAAGTATGGAAGAAGCTTGGTGAGATGTATCAGGCCAAATCTTTAGTGAATAATATTTTCTTGAGGAAGAAGTTGTATTCCTTGAGAATGGAAGAGGGTGGAAAAATCACAGACCACCTAGAAGTATTCAATATGTTGATGGCTCAATTGGCATCAGTTGGTGTCAAAATGGATGAGGAGGAGAAATGTCAGACCTTGCTTTGTTCTTTTCCTGATTTGTGGGATTCTCCTATTATGGCTATTAGGAGTATTTCTATTATATTGAAGATTGAAGATGTGGTGGGTTCTTTTATTTATGAAGAGATGAGTAGGAAGGTATCCATCGCTACCAAGGAGGCCCTAAATTTTTTTGGAAGACCTAAGGAAAAAGGAAAGAAGAATGAGAAGCGTGACAAATCCAAGTCCAAGAGGAGATCTAAATCTCTTGGAATGTCCAAAAGTTATTTGTTGGAACTGCGATAAGCCTAGAAATGTTTGTAAGGAATGCAAAGAAGAAAAGAAGAAGAAAAAGGATAAATTTGATTATGATTTCGAGTTTGAGAAGGAATATGGTGATGCATTCATTGTAGATTTCAAAACTTGTGCAGGTAATGATGCATGGTTAATTGACTTAGGTGCATCTTTTTATATGACCTTAAATAGAGATTGGTTTTGTGAATATGAAGAATTTGATGGAGGTAAGGTGTACTTGGGTGGTGATTCTCATTTAGACATTGTTGGCTATGGTAAAGTTAAAATTAGGTTTCCTGATAGTAGAATAAAAAGGATTAATGGTGTGTTGCATATCCTTGGATTAGCATGAAATTTGTTATTTGTGAGAAAACTAATAGATGTGGGTGTGCAAGTAGTATTTTCTGATGTAGGATGCAAGATGGTTAGAGGTGCTATGGTGATTGCTAGAGGTGTTAGATATGAGACATTGTATAATATTGATGCATGCACTATTGAGTGTAATAGTACTTCTGTGAAAAGAAAGTTTGTAGAAGAAGTGAGGGTTTCACCTTTAGCAGATGGTAATGGCTTTTGGGTACCCAAGGGTGCTCTTTCTTCTGAGACAAATTTACCTATAGAGAAAACTATGCTTTGGCACCAGAGACTTGGCCACATTGGAGAAAAGGGTCTAAGGACCTTGAAAAATAAAATCTTTGTTGAAGGTTTTTTTATTGTAATCTTGAATTTGACTTCTGTGAGCATTGCATTTATGGAAAACAAAATTGTGTTCAATTTTACTTGAGTTCTCATAAATCTTGTGGTGTATTGGATCTTATTCATTCGGATGTATTTGGTCTTGTAGATGCTCCTTCAATTGGTAAATCCACATATTATGTTTCATTTATTGATGATTATCACAAAAGGATGTGGGTATATTTTGTAAAGAGTAAACCTAAAGGTTTTAGTTGATTTAAAGAATTTAAAGAAATGTTTGAGTTATAGACTGGAGAGAAAATAAAATGTTTAAGGACTGATAATGGCAGTGAATTTTTCTCTAATGATTTTGATAGATTTTGTAAAGATTGTGGTATTCATAGACAAAAGACAACTCCATATTCTCCACAACATAATGGAGTTCCAGAAAGAATGAACAAGACACTGATGGAGAAGGCTATGAGTATGTTGAGTGGTGCTAGTCTAGAACAAAGGTTTTGGGATAAATTTGTTGCCACTACCTATTACATGATTAATAGATCTCCTACATCGGCTCTTGTTAATAAGACACCTATAGAGGCATGGTCAGGTCACAAGCCTTTAGTAATACATCTTAGAGTTTTTGGTTGTGAGGCATATGCACATGTTCCAAAGGAGAAGCAAAAAAAGTTGGAGAACAAGGCTATGAAATGTATCTTCATCGGATATAGTTATGGTGTGAAAGGATATAATCTTTGGGATCTTATTGCACATAAGGTAATACATAGTAGAAGTGTTATTTTTAGAGAAACTAAGCCTTCTTCTATTACATTGCAGCTAGAACAAAGTAAACAAGAAGATGTGATTTGATTTCCTTATACACTTGAGAAAGTTGAATCAATGCCCAAGGATAGACAAGAAGTTGAGGAGAGCTCATCTAGCCCTAGATCTTCAAAAGAGGGGGAAGAACCTCCAAATCAGATTGTTCATAGGTCTACAAGGCATAGAAAACCACCTAAATTATATTCACTTGATTATTGGAGATGTATTTTTACTTTGAATACTAACATGGATGAACCCAAATCTGTAGAAGAAGCACTAGGTATGAATGATGTAGAATCTTGGAAGATTGCTATGGATGAAGAAATGACATCTTTGAAAAAGAATGATACATGGGATCTTGTACCATTTCCTAAAGGATGAAAACCTATTGGTTGTAAATGGGTGTTCAAGAAAAATATTTGTTCAAATGGAGGTATTGAGAAATACAAAGCAAGGTTGGTTGTGAAGGGTTACTCTCAAGTTAAGGGTGTTGATTATGGTAAGATATTTTCTCCTGTTGCAAAAATGACATCCATTATATTTTTGCTTTCTATTACTGTTGCTTATGATTTAGATGTTGAGAAAATGAATGTGAAAACTACTTTCCTTCATGGTGATTTGGAGGAGGATATTTATATGACACAGCCAGAGCACTACGTGGTGAAAGGTAAAAGTAAATTGGTTTACAAATTGAAGAAATATTTGTATGGCCTAAAACAAAGTCCTAGGATGTGGTACTAGAAATTTGATGCATATGTGTTGAGTTTGGGATTTGAGCATTCTAAATCAAATCATTGTGTTTATTATAAAATTGATGGTGATCATTTCCTATTTATTGCATTATATATTGATGATATGTTATTTATTAGTAAAGGTAAAGGTATGATTTTAGAACTGAAATCTCAGCTCTCTACTAAATTTGAAATGAAAGATATTGGTGCAACTAAACGCATTCTTGGGAAGGAAATTAAAATAGATATAGTGAACATAAAGTTATGACTTGGCCAAAGCAAGTATGTCAACTCAATTTTATAGAGGTTCAATATGTAGGATTGTAGACCATTGTGTGTTCCTCTTTCAATTGGAACAAAGTTATCTACTTCAGATTGTGAAACATCTCCATCAGAGATGAAAGACATGGGAAAAATTCCTTACCAAAGTGTAGTTGGAATTTTGATGTATGTTATGGTTTGTACTAGACCAGACATTTCTCAAGCAGTGGGGGTTATTTCTAGATATATGTCTAATCTTGGTAGAGTTCATTGGGATGTAGTTAAAAGAGTCTTTAGATATTTGTGGGGTACCTTAGATTATTCCTTTTGTTATAATAGTAATATGATTGAAGATGATACTTCCCTTGATATTCATGGTTATGTGGATCTCTCTCTCTCTCTCAGGTCTCTCCCTCCCACCTTCCCTCCCTCTCTCTCTCCCACTCCCTCTCTCTCACTCCCTCTCTCTCCCACTCCCTCTCTCTCCCACTCCATCTCTCTCCCTATCTCTCAAGTATCTCCTTCCTACCCCCACTCTCTCTCTTAGGTCTCTCCCTTTGGCACCCTACCTAGATAATTCTCTCTCTCTCTTAGGTCTCCCTCTCCCACCTCCCTCTCCCTCTCTCCCTCCATCCCTCCCACCCTACCTAGATAAGTCCCTCTCACTCCAACCCCTTCTCTCCCACTCCCTCTCTCTCTCTCTCCCTCCAACACTCTCCCTTCCACCTCTCTCTCTCTCTCTCCCACCCCCTCTCCCTCTCTTTGGTATATATATAACTCCCACCCTACCTAGATAAGTCCCTCTCACTCCAACCCCTTCTCTCCCACTCCCTTTCTCTCTCCCTCTCTCTCTCAGTTCTCTCCCTCCCTCTCACCCTACCTATACAACTATCTCTCTCTTAAAATTCTCCCTCCCTCTAAATACATACATACATATAATCAAACATATGTGCATACATGCATACATACATATGTACATACAAGCTTACATACAAACATACATACATTGATGCATACATACATACATGTCATACAAGCATACATACATACATACATACAAATATATATACATACATTTAATAGAATAGCATTTAACACAAAGCAAGACATAACATGAGCGCATTATAACACACTTGCGTTATGTCTTGCTTAGGAAACTCAAGCACATATGCAAAAAAATATGTCAAAACTATGAAATAATATGAGCGTGTTATTGCTTGCTTTGGGAATCCCCAAGACTCAAGCTTGGTATTTTCTTTGGATTACCAATGCAAAGTCTTGGAGTGCCTTCCCAATGTCCAAAGATGTGTTTTTACATATTCTACAAGATTTCACACAATTGTGTTCGTGCTAACCATCAGGTTTGCATGTGTTTCAAGGTCTAACAAATCGAACACTTGGGTAATGTTAGGCTCTCTCTTAGCTATTTAACGATGTAATTTTTTTCACATTTTGACAATGTTAAGCCTTTAATCTTTAATTTCTATTGTTTGTGTGTCTGTTTTTTTGGCAAAAACTAGTTTTTGATATTTTTTATTTATAAATGAACCATTCATTGAAATTTCAAATAAATTACATTTTTAGAAACTAGACTCCATTCTACACATTAAAAAAAATGATTTTCATTTAGTTTTCAAAATTTATAGGGGTAGCATGAACGAAATTTTGTTTTTCAAGATGTGTCCACTTTGAAAATTAGTAAAAATTCAAATATTCATTAAAAAATTATTAGAAAAATTAGGCATAAACTATATGTTGTTAGCTAATTTCTCATTGAAGCAATTTTAAAAATACCAAAAAAAAAGTTAACCTTTTGAGGGAGCCACAAAAGACGCTATGTTATTTTTTCTTGACAAAAATAACACCAATTTTTGTGACTTCCTCTTTTGAACCCCTTAATCTATACCATTTAAAAAAAAATAGTAGTTTAGAAAGAAGACTCAGAGCACTTACTTCATTATTTTTGTCACATCTTAAAATTTTGAGTGTAACTATCCTCAATTTCTCATCCAAGGTCAATATTTCCTTATTTCAAAAAAAATGTGGCCACTTAAGACCCCTTTTTGGCCCCCCATATTTTTGCACTTACCCATACTATCAAAATCAACATATTCGTAACAGAAGTGAAAATTTCTAATTGAAATTATAAAGCTTTATGATTGATGCATTTGAAGGAAAGGGAAATTGGAAGTTCACAATCAATTATCAAACACATCGTTGCTTCCACATTCAAAGTTCTCCTAAAATGAGGGGACATCCTCTTTACAATCTTTGTCACCTCCTAATTAAAATATCCACTTTCTAGTCAACATCATAACTATTTGTTAGAGATTAAAATTAAACATTTGAATGAATCTTGTAATCAATAGATATTAGTCGCATGTCTTCAAACATGACCATCCCAAAGGAGATGTACCACTACACACCCTGTCAGTTGTG
Organism: Sequoia sempervirens; assembly: GCA_007258455.2. Taxonomy (NCBI): domain Eukaryota; kingdom Viridiplantae; phylum Streptophyta; class Pinopsida; order Cupressales; family Cupressaceae; genus Sequoia; species Sequoia sempervirens. Next base: position 14,545,760 of record VDFB02281492.1, on the reverse strand, counting down.
TCGACCACCTCAACAACATTTAGTGGACAATGGAAATGGAATGCACAACTTCCTTACACCAAAAGGGGAATGAAGGAAGAGGGATCCGATTTCACAATGTTCACACTCAAGAACAAACCCTTGAGATTCTAATGCAAAAGAGATTGAAATCTGTCTAAGGGGATTGTCCTTAAGGCTGGAAATTGATTAAAGAGATTGACTATTAATGCAAAACTAAGAAAATGTAAAATATTTGAAAACACGCTATTTTATGCAAATGGCCTAGAAATGCAAATAAACTATAACACTAACTTATGAAATTGAGAGTGTGCACTTGGAGACTGGAAAGTGATGGAAAGGAGCTCTAGAATCCTAAAGAATTCACTGTTGATGCCCATTAGGGCTCATATGCCAAGCTAGGAAAATTAGTCTTGTTTCAGGAAGATTCTACCAAAACAAGTTTCGGACAACTGGGTACTCAGAACTACAAAAATCTCTGTTTGCGCTCGACAATGGAACTCATACACCACTAATGGCATATCAGTCCACTTCCAGATTTTGAGAAATCCAAAAGTGGAATTTGCAACTCCCGGTTTGCACTTCTACTCTTGACAGGTTTTCGGATTCGAAACTGCAAAATTCAACCTATAGGTGTTCTCCAAGCTTCTCTTATGGTTTTGACAACTTTGAATGACTTTGACAATTTGTTGATAGCTTTTCCACTATTGCTCTTTGACAAATCTACAACTTAGACCTGCAAAACACATGCAAAGAGAGGGAAAATGTGTAGATGGTTAGTGAATAGGGGTTTGCCTTGGTCAAACCCTGGTTTGGTAATTAAACCCTTGAAAATAAAATAAAATATGAAAAGAGAATGATGAATGAACAACATGCAATGCTACAACTCACCAAACCCTTGAAGTAGAATTTTGAAGACATGCAAGTAATGGCTCCAAAGTGTCTAAATGCTCTTGTAAACAAAATGCTTGAATGCTAGATCACTTGATTGCTTGTTCAATTGATTAAGAGATTAGGAGGGGTGAAATGAGTGAAAGAACCTTATATTTATAATTGATAATGCAATAATTACCGAAAATACCACATCATAGGCTGACCTTAGAGCTTAGAAAATAAAAACCCACCAGAAATTTGAAATTATTTTGATTTTTGTGCCAAAGGGGACTCATTCGCCCTTAGTGGCGAATGAGTCCCACTTAGGCATTTTAAGTGGGTTTTAGAAATGAGATGTATTAAATGATGTTGATTAGGATTATTTTCAACAATACACTTAAGTAAGGCCTGTAAGTGTAAAATGGGGCCAATTAAAGCATAAGAAAGTGTGAAATTTTGTTACAACACTTTACAACATTTTGAAATAAGGCTTGGTAAATGATAAAGAGAGGTTATTTATATGAAATACATTAAAAAGACCCTAGAAAAGTGTGAAAGTGTGTTACAACACCTAAGTAAGGTACCACTTGAGTTATTATATTTCACAAGGGCCCAAGACCTAATGTGAATCTGTTATCCACATTACAACACTAAATCAAGGCACAATTAAGCCAAAATTACGAGGACCCAAATGAGACAGAAAAAGTAGAAGGGTTACTTTTTCGGTGTCCACATTTAGCCCCCAATTTAGTGAGAGGATGAACCTACTTCAAAATCACACTAAAGTAGATGAACGCGGATCAAGAGGGGTTCTCATGAACCAATGCTAGCAAGATGGGACAAAAATAATCAAGAGGGGTGATCAAGCCCCTAGGATCCATATCTCATGACAAAAGAACATAAGAACAAAGGGAACACACATGATATCAATAATAATGACAAGGCACAAGCATACAATGCTAAAGATGAAAGAAAAAGAAAAAAGAAAGAAAGAATTGGATCAAGCTTTGACCGTTTGTCCAACATGATGTGGATCAAATCTAAGTTATTTTTCCAAAAAATGTATACTCACTCTGAGGCAATGAGACTCATGGTTGTCCGCCGGGTTAGAAGGCCTAAAAGGTGAGAAACACACAATCATGGCTAGTATGCACTCACACACATGTAGGTGGCTATGGGGAAAGTCATGCCTCAGAATGGGCTCCCCGCTCAACCATAACAAAGTTATACCTCCCGATAACTTTAACAAGGCACCACAAAAGAAAAAGAATTTTTGAGCTTCATGAGATAAGAAAAAATTTGTATGCTTGGAGGTCATGACCAAACATAATGGCTCCATAGGCGTGCAAGTTGTGTTATGCAAGGTGTCCATATAAAAATGCAAAATGTAGCATGCAAAGGAAATTCAAAGGAGTCTTGCTTAGTTCATGCGAGGTCTTTAACTTATGGAAGATTATGCCTAATGTCTCCAAGAGAGGATTGATCAAAGAATAGAAGATTCACAACTTAGGGGATGTAGTGTGTTGCATCAAGCCACTAAGAGGAATGTAATATGCTAAGATAGATCATGATCATGAAGGAAACTACACCCAATGTCATCCACAAAGCAACAAAACACATCATATGAAGTAAAAAGGCTACACTAAGAACCAAGAAAAGGAAAAATACAAAAGAATAATGCCAATGTATGCCCCCACTTTAAAGGAATTGCTAACACTATATTTTGAGAAATTACTTTAAAGTAGCAAATGAAAAATGCAAACAAGAAAGAAGACATTAGAGCCAGCTTGGAAAGCCATATTCTGTCATATGTTTCCAAGTAAAGCTACATCATGTGAAGGAAAGGAAAAAGAAAAGAAAGGGGTTTCCCCCAAAATGAAAACACCAAACACATAAGGGATCTATGGATTTGGGGTTAGTATGTTCTTTGCTGCAATTTTTGTTAGAGAGATCAGAATTGTCATCATCTCCCAAATACATAGAACTGGAAGAATGACACAAAGAGAGCGAAAACAAAGAAAAATATTTTGGGTCAACATGGAAGAGACATAGGGTGTCTCGATGCTTTGGATCATCCCCAAAAGGAAAACACAAGACAAATGAAAAAGAAAAGATGAAAGAAAAGGAAAAGCTTTTGGGTCAACACGAAGGAGAAACAAATGTCTCAATGCCTTGCATCATCCCCAAAAGGAAAAGAAAAAGACTAGCAAAAAAAGGTAAAAGAAAAGAAAAAGGCCTTTTGGGTCAACATGAAAGAGACCTGAATGTCTCAATGCCTTGTGTCATCCCCAAAAGGAAAACACAAGCCAAAAAGAAAAAGATAAAAATAAAAAGGTGAAAGTGATGCACAACATAAAGAAGAATGGAGGTACAAATAGAAGAATGTAACAAAGAGAGAGAACATCAAACAAAACATCATAGGGGATCACATTACGCACATGCAATCACACAAAAGAAAAAGAAAGAGAATAGAAGTGTAAAAGACCAGTAAGGAAAATTCCATTCAATTGTCGAGCAAGTCATCCACCTCCCAATCTCAATCGATACAAGCAAAAGGTAAATAACATAGTGAAGGGACAAAAACAAATGCATTACTAGGACAAGGATATCAACTTCTTTCCCCCACTGGGTGCAAGGCAAGAATGAGTCGAGGTGGGTGATGGGAAAGGTCATGTAATGGTGAGAAGGGAATGTTCTACAACTATGACATGAAAAGGAGTTGGAGAGTGTTTTATGGGTTCACTAGAAGCAATTATCACCATCGAAATGATACTTGCTCAGTATTTCTTTCAATGTACAACACTCATCACTACTATGTCCAAGAACACGATGATATGCACAATGTGGAACTTTGGCATATTTAGGATATATCACCAACCTATTCATAGGTGGTAATAGTGTGAGTCCTTTATTTAAAAGTATTTGTAATTTACTTTCACTTTCAGGTGGTGGACGAAGAGGAAACTTTAGTTTTTGTAACTTGTAAGGCCTCTTGCGTTTACTAGATTCACCCTTTTCTCTAATTGAAGGAGGAGGACCCAAAGTGATCCTCTCATCCTTGTCATTTTTTTTAAGCAAGGGTTTCTCTCTAGTAAGGAGGACATTAAGATTGGGAGGGGAATCAAAGATCACCGTGCCATCATCATGAAGCCTCAGATATTCTATAGGAGGATTTTTGTTATGAGAGGGATCGTGATATCCTAACCCCATTGTGTTTTCATCTTTTGAATTTTTCTCTAAGAGTTGATGAATTCCATGTTCAATTGTTGTGTCACATCCTTGTTTGCTCAAATTGTGAAGCCTTTGCCATATGTTTCTTCAAGGTTGATTGGAGTGTTTGTTTGTTTAGAAGAACTAGGTTCACCTTGTGTAGGGAAATTAGGTTCTATTTTTGTTTCAGGATGTAAGTAACCAAACATCTCAAGAGGTGGTATCAGAGGAAGGTCTTGTTTGTTCATGGACAGATAAAAGGATGCATTAGCTTCAAGGTTGTCAAGGCAATCATTTAGGAAATTATAGGTGCTATCATCATCTTCTCCAATGATGTCAACATCACGAGGAGGAAATGCATGAGGAGTTGAAGGAGCATGAGGAAGTTCAATGTCATTAGGATTAGTTCCAAAGGCACACCTTGACATATCGACTAAGGATTTTGATGACATCCAAATCTTATTAAAACACATATCCATGATGCAAATGAATGCAAGTAAACTAAATGCAAGAGATTGAATCAAAAAAAAAAATTGGAAACAAGAACAAAAAGGTAACAACAAAAAATAGAAATTTAGAGAATGAACTGGAAATGATAGAAATTGCAGTGCAAAATGTGCAAAGGGACTAATTCACCCAAGGTGGCAAATGAGTCTAGGTAGTGATTTTTTTTGAAATTTTTCATAATTTTTAAAATTGATTTTATACTTTTTATGTTTTCTGATGCAAATATGATATGGAAATGTAGAATTTTAGAAATTTTTAATGAGATGTAATGAAAAAATGCAAGCTATATGAGCTTTTCCTTAATGCAAATTTGGAAACCCTAGAATGCAAATTAAACAATGCAAAAGGCAATGAAATGTTAATGTAAGCTATTCCTAGGATGTAAATGCACTCCAAAGAAAAATTACGATGTTCAAAAGTTGGGTTCACCAAAATGTGGACAATGGAAATGGAATGCACAACTTCCTTGTTCACACCAAAAGGGGAATGTAGGAAGAGGGATCCAATTTCATAATGTTCACACTCAAGAACAAACCCTTGAGATTCCAATGCAAAAGAGATTGAAATATGTATAAGGGGATTGTCCTTAAGGCTGTAAATTGATAAAAGATATTGAATATTAATGCAAAACTAAGAAAATGCAAAATGTTTGAAAACATGTTGTGATATGCAAAATGACCTAGAAATGCAAATAAATTGTAACAAAAACTTATGAAATTGAAAGTGTGCACCTGGAGACTAGAAAGTGATAGAAAGGAGCTATGGAATCCTAAAGAATTCAGTGTTGATTCCCACTGGGATTCATATGCCAAAATAAGCAACTCACTCATGTTTCAGGAAGATTCTACGAGAACAAGTTTCAGACAACTGGGTACTCAAAACTGCAAAAATATATGTTTGGGCCTGGTAGTGGGAATCATACACCACTAATTTCATATCAATCCACTTTCAAATTTTGAGAAATCCAAAAGTGGAATCTGTAGCTCCCAGTCTGCACTTCTGCTCCTGACAGGTTTCTAAATCCAAACTACAGAATTTAGCCTGTAGGTGTTCTCCAAGCTTCTCCTAGGGTTTTGACAACTTTGAATGACTTTGAAAATTTGTTGACAACTTTTCCACTCTTTCTCTTTGAAAAATCTACAATTTAGACTTGCAAAACACATGCAAAGAGAGGGAAATTTTTTTGAAGGTTAGTGAATAGGGGTTTGCCTTGGTCAAACCATGGTTTGGTAATTAAACCCTTGAAAATGAAATAAAATATGAAAAGAGAATGATGAATGAACAACATGCAATGCTACAACTCACCAAACCCTTGAAGTATAATTTTGAATACATGCAAGTAATGGCTCCAAGTGCTCGAATGCTCTTGTAAACAAAATGCTTGAATGCTAGATCACTTTATTGCTTGTTGAATTGATTGAGAGATTAGGAGGGGTGAAATGAGTGAAAGAACCTTATATTTATACTTGATTATGCAATAATTCTTGAAAATACCACATCACAGACTGACCTTAGATCTTAGAAAATAAAAACCCACCAAAAATTTGAAATTATTTTGATTTTTGTGCCAAAGGGGACTCATTCACCCCTAATGGCGAATGGGTCCCACTTAGGCATTTCAAGTGGGTTTTAGAAATGAGATGTATTAAATGATGTTTATCAGGATTATTTTCAAAAATACACTTAAGGCATGTAAGTGTAAAATGGGGCCAATTAAAGCATAAGAAAGGTCAAATTATTAATGGCAATCCTAGAAAAGCATGAAAGTTTGTTACAACACTTTGAAATAAGGCTTGGTAAATGATAAAAAGAGGGTATTTAGATGAAATACATTAACAAGACCCTAGAAAAGTGTGAAAGTGTGTTACAACACTTTACAACACCTAAGTAAGGTACCACTTGAGTTCTTTTAGTTCACAAGGGCCCAAGACCTAATGTGAATGTGTTATCAACATTACAACACTAAATCAAGGCACAAGTAACCTAAAATTACAAGGAGGACCCAATCGAGATAGAAAAGGTAGAAGGGTTACTTTTTCAATGTCCACACATTCGTCACTGTATGAAGCACTTTCCATTTTAAAGTACACATCCTTAATTGGCTATAAAATGTAAAAAAGTTGCAAGTGTTACAGACAGTTAAAGTTCCAAAATTTATTGCATCATCTATTGTAAGCAAGCATATATTTTTCAATTGTAAGAGGAATTTGAAACGTAATTTTTAGTCTACCTAAGACTTGTGATAAATTTTGAAGGTTCCTTTCATTACATTCTTCCTATCTAAATAGAAAAAGGTTTTCAATACATTCATATTGTCAAAAAAATTGTGGGTTGGAAAAGAGGTGGTGTTATGAAACCTACAACCCACATAGTGTTGTAAAACCCTATACATGTAACAACCCAATTGGTTAGTCACCCCTCAGTTTGATTTGGTTTCAATTATGTTCCCCCACCTACAAAATGAAATAACTCACAACCCACTGTGTTTTCCAACTTGCAATTATTTTGTGCATTTATTTTTCAATCACATGAAGATATTGAATTGCAATTTTTACTGTAACTAATAGTTGTGGTAAATTTTGAAGGTGCCTTTCATTACTTTCGTACTATCTAAATAAAAAAATATTTTCACAACATTCATACTATTTTGTAAAATCCCAAGTTGGAAAACACTAGGTGTTATAAAACCTACAACCCACATACTATTCTAAAACCCTTTACAAATAACAAGCCAATTGGTTAGTCACCCCTCACCTCAATTTGGTATGTTTTGTGATTGTCTTGAGAACCTTTTGCTTTGTAGATAGCAAGAATGTAATGCAATTGGAAAACACTGGGTGTTAAGAAAACTACAATCCACATAGTGTTGTAAAACTCTCTACACATAACAACCCAATTGGTTAGTCACCCCTCCGCTCAATTTGGTTAGTTTTATGTGTCCCCCACCTGCAACTCCTCCTTGTGCTCTCAACTCTTTAAATTTAAACATGCATAATGAAACAACTGACAACCCACATTGTGTTATCCAATCTACTATTATTGTGTGCTTTTTTTGTTTCAATCATATGAAGAAATTGAAATACAACTTATACTGTAACTAAGAGTTGTTATATATTTTCAACGCGAACTTCATTACATTCTTATTATCTACAAAAAAAAAGGCTTCCAAGACATTCATACTATCAATATAATTGTAGGTGGGGTGATGCAGGAGCATCTAGTGGTGTAGGGCAATCTTGCATCACCCAAAAAATGTTTTTTTCCTTATTTTCTTTAGTTGTTTTGAGTCCCATAATGACACTTAAGGGGTGTAAGATAGTTAGAAATCAAAAATAGCAAAAAATGGTCACTTACTATTTTTAGTAAGTTGACCTAAATAGGCTTGTATAGACTTAGAAATTTACCCCAAGGACCATAACTGAAAAAAAATTCCGGTCGCGAAAGAATTGCCTCAATACCCTGCATGGCTTGGGAGATATTAAAGTTTTTGTCTTGATAAATTTCTCCAATGTAGCTTCAAATTTAGATATGAAGAATTTAGAGGCCCCAAAATAGGTCAAAAAGTCAACGAACTAATCTTTGATGGGTTTGGCATTATATATCTCTTCGAAATATTTCCAATGATATGCAATAATAGCAAATCAGCCAACTAGATCAAAAGTTATGGCCCCGTGAAGTTGCCCTCCTAAAAAGTGAATTTCATTAAAATTTCTTTCTAGACTAGAAATCAAATGGCGAGACTTTTGGCACCAAAACAAAAGGGAAAGTTGAACTTTCTAGAACATTCTAGGGCGGTTATTGGGGAAAAATAAAAAGGGTTAAGTTGGGGGTTGTAGGGATGTGGCTCCGTTAGTGCAGATTGTGGCTCCGAATAATATATTTTGTTTTCAAAGTTGATTTTGTTGTAATGAATCAAGTCCATGAGGCTATAGCATGTAAGTTTTGAATCTGTAATTTCATTTTCTGAAAATAATTGAAAGTGAGTTATTTTTTTGTCTTGCATCTTCTATGTTGGTATCTATTGTTGTGATTTATGTGGGTTTCAGGCAGTGTGACCCTCATCAAGTGGTATCAGAGTAGGTTTTCTTGAGTGTGTAAATAGATCGTTGAACGTGAAGCAGTTTGCACTAGGACTTGTGGTTGTGGGTTTCTCAGAAAAGTGATCAAAATGCCTCCACGAAGAAACTGTGGTGGTGGAAGGAATGTTATTATACAAGAAGAGGGTTTTAAAGCCCTGTAGTGACAAGTTCAAGCATTGCAAGAGGAGTTGTGTCAAGGGTTTGAGCCAAGATGAGGAGATGAAAGTGAAGATGAAGTTGAAAATGAGGAATAGTTCAAAGAAGAACAAGAAGCAGAAGATCCAGAGCAAGTCAAATTGTTTAAGGCCATCTCTAAGATTGGGAAAAGGCCAAAGATTGATTTTTCTACATTTTTTGGAAATCTTAACCTAGAAGAGTTGAATGATTGGATCAATGATATGGAAGAGTACTTTGAGTATGAGGAGGTGGAAGATCCTGAGAGGGTCAAATTTGCAAAGATAAAGCTAAAGGGTCATGTGAATATTTGGTGGAAAGAGGTACAACTAGAAAGAAATTGAAGAGGAGAAGAGAAAATAACAAGGTGGGATTGTATGGTGGAAAAATTAAAAAGATGGTTCATTCCAGTGGATTAAGAGTTGGATTTGTTGAAAAAGATGCAAGGGTTGAAACAAGTGGGAAAATCCGTCAAGGAGTATATAGAAGAATTATACCATGCCTTGATTAGAACAAGACATTTTGAGGCCAATAAGGAGAAAGTTTCCCATTGCATAAATGGGTTGAAGCTAAGTATTCAAGAAGAGTTGGGTCTAGTAAGAATGTCTACCATTGAAGATGCATATCAGTTTGCTTTGAAGGTATAAGAAAAGTTGAATAAAAGATTTGAAAGTAAGCAAAGAGGTGGGGGTCATGGTGGAAATACTAGTGGATGGTCATATGGAGGTAGAAATGAAGATCAAAAGAAGGGTGAAGGATCCAATAGTAGCTAGAACCAAAAAGGAGATAACACCTACCATCCTTGTGATCAAAATAATGAAGACCAAAGAGGAAGAGGAAGATTTGGACGAGGACTAAGAAGAGGAGGCTTTCGTGGAACTTGTTTCTAGTGCAGAGAAGAAGGACATAGAGCCTATGAGTTTCCTCAACATTAAGGAAGGACAAATAGAAGACTTGAGGATAATGCACAAGTTGAACATGTAGATGAAGATGTTGAGTCTTCACATTTTGAGGATGTAGAAAGAGAGGTTCTTGTTACTAGAAGAGCCTTGTTGAATGAGAAGGAACCAACTCAAAGGAAGAATTTATTTTGCACTAGATGTAAGTGTGAAGGTAAAGTTTTCAATCTTATTATTGATGGAGGTAGTATTGATAACCTTGTTTCAGAAGAGACGGTTAGTACGTTGTGGTTGGAGAGAAGAATGTATTCGAATCCATACTGGATTGCTTGGTTGTAGAAGGACCATAAAGCTTTGGTAAATGAATAATGCATGGAAAAGTTCAAGATTGTAAATTACCATGATGAGGTATTGTGTGATATTATGCCTATGGATGTTTGTCATATGTTGTTAGGAAGACCGTGATAGTTAAATCAACAAGCAATACATGATGGACATGCCAAAACCTATTCTTTGAAAAAGGATGGAGTTCATCATAAGTTGAAGCCCTTGAAAGAGGTAGAAGAAAAGTTATGCAAAAATTCAAGAATTTGTTTGGTTGATGGAAGAAAGTTCCTAGAAGGTATGAGGCATGAGCATATGTGTTTTGCATTGATCCCTAGAGTTGATAAAGAAGATACTAATGAGGTACCTATAGAGGTTTCATATATGTTGAATGAGTTTCAAGATATTGTTTCTAATAACCTACCTGAAGGTTTTCCTCTAGTAAGAAAGATTAGTCATCAGATGGACTTGATTCTTAGAGCTAGTTTGTCGAATAAAGCAACTCATCAAATGACTCCAGTAGAGAATGAAGAGTTGAACAAACAAGTGCAAGAGCTATTGTGGAAGAGATTGATTCGAGAGAGTTTGAGTCCATTTGCAATACCTGTAGTACTAGCACCAAAGAAGGATGGAGAATGGAGGATGTATACAAATTCTTGAGCTATCAACTTGAGATTACTATCAAGTATAAATTTCCCTTGCCAAGGATGGATGATATTATGGATTGTTTGAGTGGAGCTAAGTACTTCACAAAGATAGATTTGAAGAGTGGATATCACTAGATCTAGATTAGAGAAGGAGATGAATGGAAGACAACCTTCAAAACCAAGGAGGGCTTGTACGAGTGGTTAGTCATGCATTTTTAGCTAACCAATGCACTGAGCACATTTATGCAGCTTATGAATGAGATATTGAAAGAATTTTTAGGAAAATTTGTTATTGTTTATTTGGATGATATTCTAATTTTTAGTAAGACATTAGAGGAGCACTTGATGCATATCCAAAGAGTTTTTAAGAAGCTAAAGGAGGAGATTTTGATTAATTTGAAGAAATGTAGTTTTTTGAAGAGAGAGTTGGTGTATCTAGGATTTGTTGTCTTAGGAGAGGGTTTTAAAATGGATCTAGAGAAGGTGAGAGCTATCATTGAATGACCTACCCTAAGGAGTGTTACAAAGGTAAGATCATTTCATGGTCTAGCAAGTTTTTAAAAAATGTTTATTAAGAATTTCAGTACTATTTGTGCATCTCTAACTGAAGCAATAGGAGGGGATAGAAAGGATTTTAAATGGACTAGAGGAGCAGAAAATATTTTTGATATGTTGAAGAAGAAAGTCACAAAGCAACCTATTTTGGCACTTCCATATTTCAATAAGGTCTTTCAGGTAGATTGTGATGCTAGTGGCACTACTATAGGACCTATTTTGAGTCAAGAATGTAAGCTTGTTGCCTATTTTAGTGAGAAGTTGAATGATACTAAGAAGAAATATTATATCTATGATTAGGAGTTTTATGCTATAGTTTAGGCTTTGAAGAAATTGAGGCACTATTTGTTGCCAAAAGAATTTGTTTTATTTACTGATCACCAAGCCTAGTCAAGGAAAGTTATACCAAAGGCACTTAAAATGGGTTGAGTTTTTTCAGAGTTATACCTTTTTTTTTAAGCACAAGAGTGAAAGGTCAAACAAAGTTGTAGATGCCTTAAGTAGAAGAAAAAATTTATTGATAGAGATGAATATAGAGGTTGTTGGGTTCAATGATCTCAAGTGTTTGTATCCTAAAGATCCAGACTTTGCAAAAGTTTGGAAGGCTTTTTTGGAACTTGTTACATTGCATAGGACAAGATGGTTGGATTTCTTAATCCAAGATGGGATGTTGTTTAGAGGAATCCAATTGTGCATTTCAAAGAGTTATATGAGAGAGAATATAATCAAGGAGAAGCATAGTGGAGGATTCGTTGGACATTTCGGTTGAGATAAGACCATTGCTCTTGTTAGTGAGAATTATTACTAGTCATAGTTACATCAAGATGTGAAGAAGTTTGTACAAAGTTGTAGAGTATGTCAGATGGTTAAAGGAACAAGTCAGAATACTAGATTGTATCAACCATTACCTATACCTGAGAGGCCATGGGAGGATATTAGCATGGATTTCATTCTTAGCTTGCTAAGGACATAAAGAGGGCATGATTCCATATTTGTGGTGGTGGATAGATTTTCAAAGATGACACATTTCATTCCATGTCATAAGACTAGTGATGATGTTCATATTGCAGAGTTGTTTTTCAGAGAGGTGGTGAGACTACATGGACTACCGAAGAGTATAGTTTCAAATAGAGATCCAAATTTGTTGGTTATTTTTGGAGGACATTATGGAAAAAGTTGAAAACAGATTTGAAGTTTAGTTTTTCACACCATCCATAGACTGATGGAAAAATGAAGGTGGTGAATAGGAGTTTGGGTAACTTGCTAAGATGCTTAGTAGGAGATAGGCCTAAGGGATGGGATTTGATTATACCACAATGGAATTTACTTACAACAATTCTATCAATAGGAGCATTGGTAAATCAGCATTCCATATTGCATATGGTAGTAGTCCAAGAAATGCTTTTGAACTGAGAAAAATGGATAAGGGGAGGAAGAGAAGTGTTGAGGCTAAAAATTTTGATGAACACTTGAAGAATTTGTATGAAGAAGTGAAGAAACATATCAATAAGATAACTCATAATATAAGGCCAAGGCATATCAATAAAGGAGGTATATGGAGTTCCAGGTAGGAGATGAAGTCATGGTTCATTTGTGAAAGGAAAGGTTTCTAGTTGGCACATACAACAAGTTAAAGATGAAGAAGTTTGGACCATGCAAGATCCTGAAGAAGCATGATTTAGGAAATGCATATGAGGTAGAGTTGCCTGATGAAATTAATATTTCACCTATGCTTAACATTTCAGATTTAATAGAATATCATGAAGGGAGAAATGAAGAATAAATAATAGAAGCACAATGGAATATTCCAGCACCTACTTTAGAAAATGATGACATAGAAGAAATTTTGGATAGTCTTGTGGGTAGAAGCACAAGAAACATGCAATATGCAGAGTACTTGGTGAAATGGAGAGGAAGGCCTATTGAAGATTCATCGTGGTTGTTTGAGGCTAAGGTTAACCATCTTGGTTTCCCTCTAACTCCTAAGAAGTGACAGGGTCACTTTTCAAATTACCCTGGGTGTCTGATGTAGGAGCATCTAGTGGTGTAGGGCAATCTTGCATCACCCAAAAAATATTTTTTTCCTTATTTTATTTAGTTTTTTTGAGTCCCATGATGGCACTTAAGGGGTGTAAGACAATCAAAATTCAAAAATAGTGAAAAACGGTCACTTATTATTTTTAGTAAGTCGACCTAAATGGGATCGTATGGACTTGAAAATTTACCCTAAGGAGCATAATTGAAAAAAAAAATTCAGTCGCTGGTATTGGCATGGTGTGATGGTTTATTGGTGGCATTGGTGTTCTTGCCACCAAGGTTCAAACCCCATTGGGGTGGTATTGTTGAATGGTTGTATCTGGTTCATAGCTCCAGTCAAAAGCGTTTACCCCTTGAATAAAAAAAAAAACATTTTTAGTCACGAAAGAACCACCTCAATACCCTACACAGTTTGGGAGATATTAAAGTTTCTATCCTGAGAAATTTCTCCAATGCAACTTCAATTTCAGATGTGAAGAATTTAGAGGCCCCGAAATAGGTCAAAAAGTCGATGAGCTGATCTCTAATGGATTTGATGTTGTAAAATTCTTTGAGAACTTTCCAACGATATGCAATAATAGAAAATTAGATGCCTCGATCAAAAGTTATGGCCCCACAAAGTTTCCCCTCTAAAAAATGAATTTCACTAAAAAAAATTCTTGGGCTAGAAATCAAATGGTGGAACTTTTGGCGCCAAAACAAAAGGGAAAGTTAAACTTTCTAGAACATTCTAGGGTGGGATATTGGGGTAAAATAAAAAGGGTTAAGTGTGGGGTTGTAGGGGTGTGGATCCATTAGTTTAGATTGTGGCTTCAAATAATATATTTGTTTTTAGAGTTGATTTTATTGTCATGAATCAAGCCCACGAGGCTATAGCATGTAAGTTTTGAATCTATAATTTCATTTTCTGAAAATAATTGAAAGAGTTACTTTTTTGTCTCGCATCTTTTGTGTTGGTATCTATTATTGTGATTTATTTGGGTTTTGGGCGGTGTGCCTCTCATTAAGGGAGATGCATAAAAGTATCCAAATTCACCCGAGGTGTGACCAACCAATTGGGTTCTTACTATGTAAGTAACCAAAGTGTTTTCATTACATTCATATTGTTTATGTGTAATTGCAAGTTGGAAAACACTAGGTGTTATGAAATCTACAACCAAAATACTATTTTAAAACCCTTTACAAGTAGCAATCCAATTGGTTACTCACCTCTTAGGTGAATTTGGATAGTTTTGTATATCCCCCACCTGCAACTCCACCCCGTTAGTGATTTTTTTAGTGGCTAATATTTGCCAATTGGCTAATAGTTGGAATTTTGGAATCCAAATTTGGCTAATAGTTCAAGTTGTAGCAAGACCTAAATCGCCACATTTTTTTACAAAATTTTATTTTAGTCTTATTTAAATCGCCAAAGAATTTATTTTATTAAACTTTTTAACTCAAAAATTTTCCATAGTATTTGATACATGATTAGATGAGATTCGCCTAAATTTTATAAGTTATAATAGAAATGTAAATTAATTCGCCAATAGTATATCATAATTATTATTTTCTTTAGGGTCATATTTCCAATCTTTAGTTGCCTCCATTAATTAAAATATAATCTAACAACCCTAATTTTATTTTGTGAGGTAAAATGTACCTATAATTTGTAATGCTCATGGGGCCTAAAATAAAAGTAATTTCAAGCCCCATAAGCATTACAAATCACAGGTAGATTTTACCTTGTGGAATACAACAAACATTGTTAGATTATATTTTAAATAAATGGTGGCAATTAAATATCATAGAGTCTACCCCTTAAACCTATTGATCATTTCCACCCTCGAGCCCCTACTTTTCCATGAGAATTATTATTTTTTAAATGGAAGGATTTGCCAACATAATTAATGTGTTTTTGCATTATTTCCCAAGATTTTCCAAGATTTTCTAAAAAAAATTAGTGATGTAAAAAAATCTCCAATAAAATTAATTATTTTTCAAAAAAAAGGAAAGATTCACTAATAGAAATTAATATTTTTTTCCAAAAAAATGAAAGATTCACCAAGATTTTAGATCTTTTCTTGAAAGGGGGTTTCTTAAAGTTATCACTACACCCCATGCTCTCAAACCTTTAGATTTCAACGTGCAGAATGCAAGAACTCACAACACAACTTATTTTCTAACCCCCAATTATTATGTACAATATCATTTTTTAACACATCTTCTAAAAAAAAATACTTATTACAATTTAGAATGCAGACCTTACTCACATTAGTTTTCCTTAAATGCCCATTGGGTGCACATAATTTAGTGAAAAGGATAGCTTCTCGCACAAGCCATCGGGTCAGCGAGGTTCAACCATAAAATAACTCAATGGCTTGCGCGAGAAGCTATCTGATGAAAAGATTCTAAAAACATTGGCCCCAACAACAATTATGACGATTGGACATGACATCATGATCAACAAAAAATGGGAAAAATGACCTGATGACACCATTATCTCCCCGCTTCCGTCGTCGTGATGTTTCCTTCTGTTTGCCAAATTCGTCACTTTTATCCCCCGTCTTGGGAGGCCTTGCACTATGTTGTCCCATCATGTGGTGTATGTCTTTTTGTATGTTTTAACACATTTTTTTATGTTATGATGCCTTTGACATGCATTCTTCTATGGAGAAAATTCGCATCCAATTGCAAAAGTTGATCTCTCTACAAAACCGCATGACTTACATATGATAATGTATTGCCCCTTTTTAGGGATAAGACATGTTTGATTATGTTATCATGTCCAAGACATATATTTTTAGGGATAATAGCTTGATTTTACTATATTTTGTAGGGATATTAGCTTCTACCCATTGGACAAGGCTATTCTCCCTACAAAAACACATGTTAGATGCATCATAACTATCATAATGTTTTAAAAAACATAATTTGAAATTCATAAAAAAGTGAAAAATGTCACCACTTTTGACATTCACATTTTGGTGGTTGTTGGGGACCTCGGAAGGGAGTTCGAGTCATTTGGAGGTTGAAGTAGAGCAGCCACTCTCACTACCAAAACACATGTAACAAGCACAAGCAACTAGCTAACACATATGCATATCTGCCAAAAATATACTCCATTTTTCCATTCTGCCTATGGACTTTGAAGAACTGAATAGACAATCGTTGCAAAAAGCGATATTCATTGATGGGTTTCCAAGGGTTTTCATTGCAAAAAGGGGATTTGATTTGATAAGCAAAGTTGATTATGTGCTTTTTTGTGGAGGGTTTTTTAATTTTTTAATTTTAATGTTTAGTCCATAACTATCACAAATGAGGAAAACTGTCCAAATTGAGCTCATGTGTGACTAACCAATTCAATTGTTATATGTTCAGCTATGAATGTCCTTACATAGATATGAGGTTTGAAAACACATTGTCATTTGTCAACTACACTTAATGGCATGGACCAAGCTTCAGGGTAGACAGTTAAACCAGATTAGTCTATGTGATATAAAAAATGCATGCTTCATAAAACACTACATTTGTCAATCTCCATGTCACAACATACCCAATCCCTTGTGGTTTTTAAGCCCGTATATGTAGGTGTGCATTACAAATAGCAAGAAGACCAATTTCTTGCCATTATTGGCAATAATGAATAAACTTGTTGACAATGATTAACGTTGTGTAGTGCAAGTTGGGAAACACAATGTGTTTTGAAGCCTGCCTTTACTTATACCCAAGCTTTGTCATGAAATGCAGATATACAAACATATAGATGGGGTTCTATTTTATCAAATAACACATTTCTCATTAAAGGCGAACTCTATTAACCATCAATACATAGTGCACTTCATAGTACACACTTCACAATGTAGGGAGAGCATGACATAAGAGTTTGTATAGTTGACAACACATTGTGTTTCTAAAGCTCCAAAATGGGAAACAAGGAATAATCATATTTGCAAATAGACTTTTGCATTGCAAAACACATTGTGTTTACAAAAAATTTGTATTGTGTTTATAGAACAACAATTCCAATACAAAAGTTGGGAAGCCTAATGGTCATTTGAGTGTTATTATGGCCTCACCTTGGTATTTTGTATGGTATATTGTACTAAGTAAAAACAATAACAATAACAATGTTCCTTAATCATAACCTTATGAAACCCAACTATGCAAAGATGCTTCATAACTGAACAAAGGTACATAATTTAAATGGAGAAATACTCTAATGTAAAATGATAAATATTATGTTCTTTTACAAATATGTCTAATCTAATTACCAAGGATCCAAAGGCTCCTATTCTATTTTGGGAGATAAATCATACCAATGTAGTGTTGGATTAATCATCCTAAAATTAACACAAATCAATTGTGAGGAGGATAATTAAAAGGGTGCAATATCATCGTTATCTATTGTTTTGAGCATTTCCCATGTAACACTCACACTTCAAGGAAGAAACATCCTTCACGTAAAATTTTGGGATATAATAGGCACATAATAATGTAACATTTATTTTATTTAACAGAAAAAATTTCATTCCCCAAAGTAAGCATCTCATCTATAAATAAATCAAAACTTCTAAATGAAAAATAAATTTTAGAAATTTAACTATCCAATACACTTGCAATTCAATCTATGATAGCTAGAATCACCTATATTTAGTGTAGACGATTCATGACTCCTAAAGCATCCTCAATCCACCTACCCTTGTTTTATTCAATTTTGTTTCCTCAAATATATCAACCACTTGGAAGGAAGACAAGTGTTAGTGATAGATTAAATAGGAAAATTAAAGATATTTGGTGCTACAAAGAATTCATTTTATTCCAAATTTCACCAATATTGGATTATATGTTGTGTTGACTGCAACATGCGAACTTGTACATACAACAAACAAAAATATTAAACTGTACAATGTGAATTTAATTTCCAATTTAACCTATCACTAATACTAGTAATATATATCAACAATTATATTTGCTATTTTGTCATTCTATTGGAACTATGAAGCACTGAACGTTCATTCAGATATATGAAAAACTCATCTCTCATGCCATATGGTAGAGGCCATAACTTGCAATAATCAATAAGGGCAGAGAAGACAAACTAGAAGGATACCATGTACCACTATCAAACTTTTTTTTATATCTCGTATCTCTCAATTAATGTACCTAAATGACAAATATTGGTATCGTAACCATTGTTCAATGATATTGTAAACTGAACCATTACTTGTATAGATGACTGAAAACATACAAATTATTGCAAGATGCATTGATTGCAAATCGCGATGTGCATTAGTTATGCAAGAATAAAGGTTAAGAAGTCAACAAAAACCTTGGTGATCACCTTGATTGACCAAAAAAAATAGCTAATCTTCTGACAAAACACACCTCACATAGGCATGTAACATATAAAAATGTATAAAACCATACATAGAAACATACATAACATTATGGGACGGTGTAGTGTAGGGCCTACTTAGATGGGGGTAAAAGTGACGAAATCGACAGACGGGAGCAAACATTACAATGATGTAAGCAAGGATATAACGACACTGCCAGATTATGTTTCTCATGTTGTGGGCAAGAGTTTCACCGTGAAACTTGTTGATCTGTTGTATTGCATGATAAGCTATCCCTTTCTTTGGATTTTGTGTGCCCACTGGCATTACAAGCTGATGTGAGTAAGACATGCATTCTAAATTGTAATAAGTATTGTTTTTCAAGGACAAGTGTTTAAATATTATAATGCACAAAATAATTACAAGTTGGAAAACACTAGAATGTGTTATTTCATTCTGCATGCTCGAACCTAAAGGGTGAAGAGCACAAGGAGTTGCAGGTGGGGAATACATAAGACTAACCAAATTGAGCTGAGAGGTGACTAACCAATTGGGTTGTTACATGTAGAGGGTTTTACAAGAGTGTGTCAGTTGCGACTTTAATAACACCGAGTGTTTTGCAACTTGCACTTTTACAAAATAGTATGAATGTAATCAAAACCTTTTCTAATTAATGTAGTAACAACCCAATTGGTTTGTCATTGCTCAACTCAATTTGATTAGACACCCAGTGTTTTCCAACATGCAATTATATATAGACAACACGAACATAATGAAGAACTTTTATTTAGTACACAGTAAGAATGTAATGAAGATCACCTTCGAAATTTATGCAGACCACATTGAATGAGATAAATAAAAGATAATGTATTGATTGAAGAGATTCTCACTACTGTTAAGAAGTTGAGGAAGGTGCATGTGTAGTATGCGCAATGGGAAAATGGCAACATAGAACTTGAGCAATAGGTAGTAGAAAGTATGTAATGGAAAAGGAATCTTCTCTAAAAACACTTGAAAAGAAGCAGACCAAAGTGAATGAGATAGATAATGTATTGACTTTAGAGATTGTTCCAACTATTGAGAAGTTGAAAAAGGAGCATGTGCAGTATGTGCAATGGGAAAATGGTAATGCAGAACCAGAGGCAATAGGTACTATAATGCATACAATGAAAGGGGAATCTTCACTAAAAACACTTGAAAAGAAGCAGAGCAGAGTGAGATAGATAATGTATTGACTGAAGAGATCCTTCATGCTCTTGAGAAGTTGAGGAAGGTGCATGTGCAGTATATGCAATGGGAAAATTGCAATGCACAAGTGGACAAACTAAAGAGTTTTTGTATTGCAAAAGAATTTTTGTATGCAAAAAAAGTGAGATGGTGCTATGGGTGGAGTTGAACAAGTAAATTCTATCATGAATAACTTCTACAACACAATATAGTTTCCACTATGAACTGTAATAACTGCTTTATCTATTAGTTCTGAAGCTTCATAAATGTTACTTGCCAAACTAATAATTTCTTATTTTCTTATGACATGTGCACCAAAATTGTCTTGTCCATCAAAATTTCCTCTACAACTTCCCTAAAATTTTTATCCTTTCAGAAAGAATACATAGGAATTTGAATATTTTTGCTCTTTAGGCACAACTACTGATGCATTCCAATCAATTATCACCATACCTTGGCGAACTCCACTTTCCTCATTTCAATTGAATTAGATAAAAGTGGAGTTAGTCAAAGTATGGTGAACATTGATTGAAAATGCATCAAAAGTTGTGCTTCAAGAGGAAAATTATTCAAATTATTATGTTTTCTTTCTAAAAAGGATAATAATGTTAGGGAAGTTTTAGAGGAAATTTTGATGGACAAGGCAATTTTGGTGCAATGTGTTGTAGGAAAATTAAAAGTTATTAGTTTGGAAGAATTATATGTAGACAACATGATTCTAATGAAAAAATCTAGTTTTGTAGATAGAAAGAATGTAGTGAAGTTCATTCACCTTCACAATTTAAAGAAACTCTTCCACTAAAAATTGTATTTCAATTTCCTCATATGATTTAAAAAATAAATGTATAATATAATTGCAAGTTGGAAAACGCAATGTGGTTTTCCATTTATTTCATCATTTGTGTTCAAAGCTAAGTGGCGAAGAGCACGGGGAGGAGTTGCAGGTGGGGGTTTCATAAAACTAACTAGATTGACATGAGGGGTGACTAACCAATTGGGTTGTTACGTGTAGAGGGTTTTACAACACTATGTGGGTTGCAAGTTTCATAATACCATGTGTTTTCCAATTTTATTACATTCTTACTATCTAATTCACAAAAGGTTTTCAAGAAAATCACAAAGCACACAAAATTGAGGTGAGAGGTGACTAACCAATTGGGTTGTTACTTGTAAAGGGTTTTAGAATAGTATGTGGGTTGCAGGTTTTATAACACCCAGTGTTTTCCAACCTAGAATTTTACAAAACAATATGAATGTCTCGAAAAGCTTTTGTTATTTAGATAGTACGAATGTAATGAAAGGCACCATTTTATAAAAACTTAGTGTTTTCCAACAACCAATAACACTTTGTGTTGTCATTTTTTTCATTTTGTAGGTTGAAAGCAAAAGGTTGGAGAGTAAGGTGCAGAGTTGTAGGTGGGGAATATGTAAAAACCACCAAATTAAGGTGAGGGGTTTCTAACTGATTAGGTTGTTACTTGTAAAGGGTTTTAAAACATTATGTGGGTTGCTAGTTTCGTAAAACCTAGTGTTTTGCAATCTAGAATTTTCAAAAACAGTATGAATGTCTTGAAAAGATTTTGTTATTTAGACAATACGAATCTAATGAAAGGAACCTTCAAAATTTATAACAAGTCTTATGCAGAGTAAAAATTGTGTTTCAATTTATTCATATGATCCAAATATACATGCATAATATGATTGTAGGTTGGAAAACATGGTGGGAGGTGAGTACATGATTTATGAAACCTCCAACACACATAATGTTGTAAAACCCTTTACACACTGAAGCCAAATGAAAACCCTTGGAAACCTACCAATGAAAACCCATCTTCGCAATTCAAATAGTTGTTCAATTCTTCACAGTCCCTAGGAAAAATGGCAAAATGGCATATATTTTTGGCAAATATACATACCTACTAGCTAGCTGCTTGCACTTGTCACGTGTTTTGGTAGGGAGAATGACCACTCTGCTTCGACCTCTAAACCCCTACAACTCCCTTCGAGCTCGTCAACAACCTTTAAAATGAGAATGCCGAAAATGGCGACGTTATGGGCTTTATGTGATTTTAAAAATATATCATTTAATTGTAGAACCCACATAGCATTTTCCAACATGGTTATATATTTTGCATGGTTTATGGTTTCTCTAAACGTTATTCCACTACTATTTCAATTTAAAAACCCTTAACACAAAGTTTTATGTTGTGAGAACATTAAAATATATATCACTCATTCGACTTCCTCAAAAAGTTTTGTGTTGTGAGAACATTAAAACAGAACAATTTAAAAACCCTCAACACAAAAGCACATAAACAACTATGCATTTCAAATGAAAACCCCTTTTCGCAAGGAAAACCCTTGGAAACCCGTCAATGAAAACACATCGTCGCAACGAATAGCCATTCAATTCTTCATAGTTCTTAGGAAAAATAGCAAAATGGCATATATTTTTGGCAGATATACGTACCTGCTAGCTAGTTGCTCGCAGTTGTCAAATGCATTTTGGTAGCGAGAGTGACCGCTCTACTTTGGCCTTTGAATGCCTGCAACTCCCTTTTGAGCTCTCCAACAACCTCCAAAATGTAAATGTCGAAAATGGCAATGTTTTGGGCTTTTTGTCCATTCCAAATTAGGACTTTTAAAACCTACTGGCGTTGTCACTTTTTCTTGCGACAAAACAAGTGACGACACTCCAAATGACACGCACCTAAACGTCTGTCAACATCTATTCGTTAGTCTTATCTCACAATTATATTGTCATGGAGAGATGGGTTTTATGTTATCATGCCATAGAGAGGTGTGTTTTGACGAGAGATTAGCTTCTCCCTCACATACCAACACCATGTCCCTACCATCGCTTTATCCAACCCTAAAAAAAGAAAAAACCATTCTTTTAACACAAATATGACTCCCTATTTACTAGTCATTCTAGGGGAAAGGACCCAGTAGTTGTGCACCCTAACTTCGCGCTTCTAATTATCCTACGTGGAAATTTCAAATCACTCCCAATTTCTTACAACAACTTACATGGCAAGTCCCCTGCTTATAACTAAGGTTTCAGGGCCACATCAGCATGCTTTTTGTCAAGGTGTCCAAAAAGACCCAAAAAAAAAGTGAGACCAATACTTGTGAATTCACAGCATGTTTTATTGAGCGCTGATGTGGAATCACATGATTGATTGCTTTTTAGATCAAAGGAATACATTTTGTTTAATTATGGATAGTTATCATCAACACTAACAACTTTAAAGTCACAACTATTAGTCTAATATTGATAAAAATATTAGGCATTATATAAACAACTACTATCACAACTATTGAAACATGCTCAGTACTGGGTCCTCTCCCCTATATCATGTCATTAAATGCTCATTCATTTCAAAATCCACATACGCAGCTTTTCTTGTCGAGACGCCCACACCCAAATCTCCAGCAATCTGCTCCTTACATTCAAAACTCCCCCCAACACGGAGACGGGAAAAAGAGGCAAGACGTCGCCCTCCGCCGCGGCCCACCTTATTCCGCCCCCTTCTCTTCTCTTCTCCTCTGGACCTGCGCGGCCCACCGGCCGTACCACCCGCGTCTTCCTCTTCATTTGCCTAACCCAACTTGGCATGTGCGCGCAACTTGCAGTTCCTAAGTCAAAAAAACACGGCGATTAGACAGCAGACGTGACGTGATAGAAAGAGAAGAAAGTTAGGCCACATTTTACGTAACTTGGTTTCGAGGCTTAGCACCGCATATATTCAAAGACGCCAAGTATACCGTGTGCACGCGGCTACCCCACGCTCGTACGACGCTCCCATGTGAATATAGCGTCTATTCGCTCCTCAAATTTTCAGGTTTACTTACTTGGAGTTGAGATCTTCTCTACCACATGTCACAATCTCTTTGCTTTTGTTTTCCTTTCATTTCTCTTTTGGTGGGCAAGGGTATGGTTTTGTTTTTTATGAGTTGGGAGTGGTCTTGTCATAGAACTGTGGGCCACTAACTATATGGTTTGTGCCATGTGCTTGAATGATTTGATCATCTGGTACTCCTGCCATGCTTTGTCGGTGCAAAGGGATACCATGGCGAGTGTTGTCTCATCAAGGGATGCCAACCATGAGATGTTAACCTTTGGGGAAGCAAAGGGTTTCACATGTGCTCTTTGCTCGAGTGTCAACATTCCATTTATTGTAGATGAATCCAGATCTCTCTCCAAAGTACCTCCATTATGTGATCTTGTTCATGGTAAATGTTTGGTTGAATATGAGAAACGTTAAAATGGAAGGTTTACAATAAGGAAGAAATGTATGATTAATCAAAATACATTATACTTTTTGTCTATAGGTCATTCTATTAAGAGAGAGGGGAAGATTATCTTGTATAGAAACCACCCAAACAGATGACTTTTTTGAAAAAAAATTAAGAACCTTTCTTCTATTTTAATAATCCCATGTTATAAGCGACACCAATATTCCCTAACTTGGTGAGAAAGGCATGACAAATGTCTTGATATCACCCAATACCTAACTAGAACCATTCCCCTATGGTATATAGTTCTACTTCTAGTAACTCTTCTATTAGTAGGGAGTTGGTTGTAATGATCTTTGAGTGTTACCATCAATTGGAACTTTACTCATAGTGCATGAAGCACTCAACTAGTCATTGAGGAGGTCCTATAGGTGCTAGAATTCCAACACCACCTTCTTTGTTGGTGCTTGCATGTAAAAATAAACATAGGTAAATACACAATCTTTCTCATTAAGACAAAAAAAAAAACAATCTATAGATTTTGCATTAAAAATGGGACAATTTCTAACCTTTCAATGCTAAACCAAAATGCAAGCTCTAAAGAAATTACAAATTATAGTAATATGACTCGACTAGGGAGTTGTATCTCAAAACAATGTAGCCCACTAAGAAGAAAATATTGGATGAAAGGGAGAGAAAATACTTGGGTCCACTTCCAAGCATCTTGGGCATAAGGGAAAGACCAAAAAAGGTGTTTGAAGGACTTCAATATATCTCAAGTTAGGTATTTAGGATGAGCTAAAAAAATATGCATAAGTATGCCACTAATCAAAATCCCTTGGTAGACTAAACACCTAAGAAAATGAACAATATTAGGCTCAAGTCTAGACAAATATATTGGGTAGGGTAAAAAAAACTGACAAATATGGCCACTGCACTGAATTGTCAGTTTGTTGGTAGATGGTGCACATGCGGTCAGAGTATGCAGGTGCATGGGGCATCAAATGCCCCATGTCGTTTTGAGGGATGGATAGCCATTTCCCCATTCCTTGCTCCTCCTTCGATTCTTGAGTTCCCTCTGTCGGTGCTTGTTGTAGCCCTTGGATGTAGGCTTGTGATAGGGTTGGAGCCCAATCCTGGGCATGTAATATCAAGAGTCTAATAGAGCTGAATACTTCATCACATCTTGTGGCCAGCTTCGTATTGATTTCATAGGCATGCTAACAGAGAGCCATACTGAAGAGCCCCATATTCCCTATTGCGAGCTCCAATTGCATGGCCTTATGAATTCTTTCAACCGCAGGAGAAGTGCATAGCATATCCAATGTAAATAAGCCCTCTATCATTGAGTCACCCTGGTTGATGTCATATACTTGTAGAGCCATATTCCACCTGTTAAGGTTATACAGGTCATCGTGAATAAGTCGCACCCCAATTGGGTGAACAATATTCGGCTCCTACATAATGTCCATAATGTTTGACATAAGGGTCGAAACAAGATCGTACCAATGAATAACCCTTTCCTCGGTCCCATCAACATACTTTGGGGCCACAAATATTGTGTATCACAAAATGGGCCATTGTGTAGCTCAAAAACTTGGTGTAATTGCATAGTTTGTACCTTGCCCCTAATTTTGGCCTCCCATAGCACGAATGGAAAAAATTGTCGCCTATTTATCCTACCTATCTCCATTAGCCAATCAAGGAAGAAGGAAGGCTACTACTCTATGAGAGGTTCTGCAATTTTTCTAGCGCTAAAACTCACCAGCCACTAATGTTTTTAAAAAAGGAAAAACAACTTAAATTTGACATCAATCGAGGATAAATCTACCCCCTCCAAAGAATATCTACGTACTCGATTGTAGATGATCGAGGACATGTTTGGTGACGCCTTGAGTACCTTCTGACAAGATTTGAAGACTTTTAAATATATTGACAGAATTTGGTTGTTGAAACATACCCCAGAAGGCATGTGGCAAGGCCCAAGATCCTAAGATTTGACATCCCTTTGTCAAATCCATCACATGGAAGCTTGATATCAACACGTAGTATTAATGAGGGGAAATGGCTATCCAACCCTCAAAACGACATGGGGCATCCGATGCCCCATGCACCTACATACTCTGACCGCGCTTGTGCCATCCGCCAATAGATTGACAATTCAGTGCAACGACTATAAATATACATATACATATGTGTATGTGTGTATATGTATGCATATATATAATATGTTTCCTAATATATTAATATATATTAAAAATATTAAATATATATATTGATATAAATTAATATATAATTTTAATATTATACTATTTACTATTAAAATATATTATATGTGTTTCTATCATAAATTAACATATTTACTAAATATATATTTTCATCATAAATTAATTAATAAATTTAGAGAACATTTAAAATATTAAAAAACGTATTATATATATTAAAATATTAGAAAACATAATATATATAGATCCCATATATTGGGCGTGGTAACAAAAAATTGACAAATATGGTTGTTGCACTGAATTATCAGTCTGTTGGTGGATGATGCACGAATGGTCAAAGTATGCATAGGTGGTTAGAGTATGCAGGTGCATGGGGCATTGGATGCTCCATGCCATTTTGAGGGTTGGATAGCCATTTCCCCATTCCTTGCTCCTCCTCCAGTTCTTGAATTCCCTCTGTTGGTTCTTGTTGCAGCAGCCCTTGGATGTAGGCTTGCAATAGGGTTGGAGCCCAATCCTGGGCATGCAATATCAAGAGTCTAATAGAGTTGAATACTTCATCACATCTTGTGGCCAACTCCATATTGATTTCATAGGTGTGCTAATAGAGAGCCCTACTGAAGAGCCCCATGTTCCCTATTGCGAGCTCTAATTACATGGCCTTATAAATTCTTTTAGCTGGGGGAGAAGTGCGTAGCATATCCAATGTAAATAAGCATCGTATCATTATGTCACCCTGGTTGATGTCATATCCTTGCAGAGCCATATTCCACCTGTTAAGGTTATATAGGTCATCATGAATAAGTTGCACCCCAATTAGGTGAACAATAGTCGACTCCTACATAATGTTGATAATGTTTGACATAAGGGTCAAAACAAGATCGTACCAATGAATAACCCTTTCCTTAGTCCCATCAACATACTTTGGGGCCGCAAATATTGTGTATCACAAAATGGGCCATTGTGTAGTCAATCTCAAAAACTTGGTGTAATTGCATAGTTTGTACCTTGCCCCTAATTTTGGCCTCCCATGACACGATTGGAAAAAATAGCCGCCTATTTATCCTACCTATCTCCATTAGCCAATCAAGGAAGAAGGAAGGCTACTACTCTATGAGAGGTTCTGCAATTTTTCTAGCGCTAAAACTCACCAGCCACTAATGCTTTCAAAAAAGGAAAAACAACTTAAATCTGACATCAATCGGGGATAAATCTACCCCCTCTAGAGAATATCTACGTACTTGATTGTAGATGATTGAAAGGACATGTTTGGTGATGCCTTGAGTACCTTCTAGTGAGATTTAAAGACTTTAAATATATTGATAGAATTTGGTTGTTGAAACATACCCCTGATAGAATTTGGTTGTTGAAACATACCCCAGAAGGTATGTGGCAAGGCCCAAGATCCTAAATCTAACATCCCTTTGTCAAATCGATCACATGGAAGTTTGATATCAACACGTAGTATTAATGAGGAGAAATGGCTACCCAACCCTCAAAATGGCATGGGGCATCTGATGCCCCATGCACTTGCATACTTTGACCGCCCATGTGCCATCCACCAATAGACTGACAATTCAGTGCAATGGCCATATATATACATATACATATGTGTGTGTGTGTGTGTGTGTGTATATATGTATGCATATATATAATATGTTTCCTAATATATTAATATATATTAAAAATATTAAATATATATATTAATATAAATTAATATATAAGTTTAATATTATACTATTTACTATTAAAATATATTATATGTGTTTCTATCATAAATTAGTATATTTACCAAATATATATTTTCATCATAAATTAATTAATAATTAAAAAATTATATAATATATAATATAATATAAATATTTTAATTATAATATATAATATAAGTATTGATTAAAAAATATTATATGTTCTCTAAATTTATTAATTAATTTACTATATATGTTTTCATCATAAATTAATTAATAAATTTAGAGAATGGATAAAATATTAAAAAACATATTATATATATTAAAATATTAGAAAACATAATATATATAGTTCCCATATATTGGGCATGATAATTTTTTTTTTGACAAATTTGGTCGTTGCACTAAATTATCAGTCTATTGGCAGATGATTCACGAGTGGTTAGAGTATGTAGGTGCATGGGGCATCCGATGCTCCATGTCGTTTTGAGGGCTGGATAGCCATTTCCCCATTCCTTGCTCCTACTCCAGTTCTTGAGTTCCCTATGTTGGTGCTTGTTGCTATAGCCCTTAGATGTAGGCTTGTGATAGGGTTGGAGCCCAATCCTGGGCATGTAATATCAAGATTCTAATAGAGTTGAATACTTCATCACATCTGGTGGCCAAATCCGTATTGATTTCATAGGCATGCTAACAAAGCCCTACTGAAGAGCCCCATGTTCCCTATCGCGAGCTCCAATTGCATGGCCTTATAAATTCTTTCATCCATAGGAGAAGTGCGTAACATATCCAATGTAAATAAGCCCCCTATCATTGTGTCACCCTGGTTGATGTCATATCGTTTCATAGCCATATTCCACCTATTAAGGTTATATAGGTCATTGTGAATAAGTCGCGCCCCGATGGGGTGAACAATATTCAGCTCCTACATAATGTCCATAATGTTTGACATAAGGGTCGAAACAAGATCATACCAATGACTAAACCTTTCCTCGGTCCCATCAGCATACTTTGGGGCCACAAATATTGTGTATCACAAAATGGGCCATTGTGTAGTCAATCTCGAAAACCTAGTGTAATTGCATAGTTTGTACCTTGCCCCTAATTTTGGCTTCTGATGGCACGACTGGAAAAAATAGCCACCTATTTATCCTACCTATCTCCATTATCCAATCAAGGAAGAAGGAAGGCTACTACTCTATGAGAGGTTCTGCAATTTTTCTAGCGCTAAAACTCACTAGCCACTAATGCTTTCAAAAAAGAAAAAATGACTTAAATCTGACATCAATCGGGGATAAATATACCCCCTCTAGAGAATATCTATGTACTTGATTGCAGATGATCGAAAGGACATGTTTGGTGACGCCTTGAGTACCTTTTGGTGAGATTTGAAGACTTTTAAATATATTGACAAAATTTGATTGTTGAAACATACCCCAAAAGGTATGTGGCAAGGCCCAAGATCCTAAGATCTGACTTCCCTCTGTTAAATCCATCACATGGAAGCTTGATATCAACATGTAGTATTAATGAGGAGAAATGGCTATCCAATCCTCAAAACGGCATCGGGCATCTGATGCCCCATGCACCTGGATACTCTAACCGCTCATGCACCATCTACCAACAGACTGACAATTTAGTGCAGTGGCCATATATATACATAAACATATGTGTGTGTATATATATGTATGTATATATATGCATATATATGTATACATGTATGTATATATATATAATATGTTTCCTAATATATTAATATATATTAAAAATATTAAATATATATATTAATATAAATTAATATATTTACCAAATATATATTTTCATCATAAATTAATTAATAATTAAAAATTATATAATATATAATATAATATAAATATTTTAATTATAATATATAATATAATATATAATATAAATATTGATTAAAAAATATTATATGTTCTCTAAATTTATTAATTAATTTACTATATATGTTTTCATCATAAATTAATTAATAAATTTAGAGAACATTTAAAATATTAAAAAACATATTATATATATTAAAATATTATAAAACATAATATATGTATAGTTCCCATATATTGGGCATGGTAATTTTTTTTGGACAAATATGGCTGTTGCACTGAATTATCAATCTGTTGGCTGATGACACACGGGTAGTCAAAGTATGCACAAGTGGTCATAGTATGTAGGTGCATGGGGCATTGGATGCTCCATACCGTTTTGAGGGCTGAATAGCCATTTCCCCATTCCTTGCTCCTCCTTTGGTTCTTGAGTTCCCTCTGTTTGCGCTTGTTGTTGCAGCCCTTGGATGTAGGCTTGTGGTAGGGTTAGAGCCCAATCCTGGGCATGGAATATCAAGAGTCTAATAGAGTTGAATACTTCGTCACATATTGTGCCCCAACTCCACATTGATTTCATAGGCGTGCTAATAGAGAGCCCTACTGAAGAGCCCCTTGTTCCCTACCACAAGCTCCAATTGCATGGCCTTATAAATTCTTTCTGTTGTGGGAGAAGTGCATAGCATATCCAATATAAATAAGCCCCTTATCATTGCGTTACCCTAGTTGTTGTCATATCCTTGCAGAGCCATATTCCACCTGTTAAGGTTATATAGGTCATCATGAATAAGTCGCACCCCAATTGGGTGAACAATATTTGGCTCCTACACAATGTTCATAATGTTTGACATAAGGGTCGAAATAAGATTGTACCAATGAATAACCCTTTCCTCAGCCCCATTAGTATACTTTGGCTGCAAATATTGTGTACCACAAAATGGGCCATTGTGTAGTCAATCTCGAAAACCTGGTGTAATTACATAGTTTGTACCTTGCCCCTAATTTTGGCCTCCCATGGCATGATTGGAAAAAATAGCTGCCTATTTATCCTACTTGTCTCCATTAGCCAATCAAGGAAGAAAGAAGGCTACTACTCTATGAGAGGTTTTGCAATTTTTCTAGTGCTAAAACTCACCAACCACTAATGCTTTCAAAAAAGGAAAAACAACTTAAATCTTACATCAATCCGGGATAAATCTACCCCCTCTAGAGAATATCTATGTACTCGATTGCAGGTGATCGAAAGGGCATGTTTAGTGATGCCTTGAGTACCTTCTAGCGATATTTGAAGACTTTTAAATATATTGACAAAATTTGGTTGTTGAAACATACCCCAGAAGGTATGTGGCAAGGCCCAAGATCCTAAGATTTGACATCCCTCTGTCAAATCCATCACATGGAAGCTTGATATCAACACGCGGTTATTAATGAGGGGAAATGACTATCCAACCCTCAAAATGACATGGGGCATCCGATGCCCTGTGCACCTAAATACTCTAACCACCCATGCATACTTTGACCACATGTGTGCCATTCGCCAATAGACTGACAATTCAGTGCAACGACCATATTTGTTAGTTTTTTTTACCATTCCTAATATATGGGAACTATATATATATATATATATTATGTTTTCTAATATTTTAATATATATAATATGTTTTTTAATATTTTAAATGTTCTCTAAATTTATTAATTAATTTATGATGAAAACATATATAGTAAATTAATTAATAAATTTAAAGAACATATAATATTTTTTAATCAATATTTATATTATATATTTTATTATATATTATAATTAAAATATTTATATTATATAATTTTTAATTATTAATTAATTTATGATGAAAAAATATATTTGGTAAATATATTAATTTATGATAAAACACATATAATATATTTTAATAGTAAATAGTATAAATTTAAAATTATATATTAATTTATATTAATATATATATTTAATATTTTTAATATTTATTAAAATGTTAGGAAACATATTCTATATATGCATATACATATACATATACATATATATATACACACATATGTATATATATATGTATATATATACATACATATATACATACATACATATACATGTATATATATATATTAAATATATATTTTTGCTATACATTAATAAAGCTCTCCCCAACTTTATCACTCTTAAATCTAAATGGGGAAAGTGGACTCAAGCTATTGTTTATGAGAATGCCACCTTGTTCTGCCAGAAGTGTGGTAAATAGGGTCATGTTATTTCTGATTGCAAGAAGGTTGTTACAAAGGATGCTCCGTTGAAAGAGAAAAATCCTTCCTGTCCTTTGGTGCTTTAGGATAAATTCCCAAGCACTAGTGGGGTTGGTGAAACCTTGAAATCGAGTGATTTAGAAGACTACCCCTTTACTAACTAGTTGAATGAACTACTGAAATCCCTTGTCTTTGGAAACAAGATTGAAACTAATTCAAAGACTTTAAGCGGTTCCAAAGGGCTCGAGGAGGGTGAAATTTCCCCTCTAATGGATGTGGACTTGGTGTTGGGCTCCCTTGTTCGCAAGGAGGAGGAAAGGTCTGGGTGTTCTCCTTTGTCCACTGTGTGTTTGGACTTTGGCATTAAGAAATTGGATGTCGGCGGTGCTCACAATCCTGGATGTGAGACCTTGGTTGATGTTTCAGCCTCTTCTCAGTGTTTGGGGGGATCCAAGTTGACTACCCCCTCTAAGTTAGTGTATACTAACTCGTGCATTCCCTCTTCTCAACTGGCTTCTATGGAAGACTATTCTGTGGAAGTAACTAAGTATATTATTCTCTCCCCAAACTTTAAATCTTGTTCTTTGATAACCTAATCGAAGGGTGATAACTTGGAGGATTGGCATAACTCAAAAAGGAAAATGAGGAACGAGAAAGTGGATGTTGGAACTAAAAGTAGAGTTGGAAGACCTTCAGAAACATTGTCTAGGCACAAAGCCACGGTTGGAGACATTGCCATCGACAGGAAATCTACCCTTGATTCAGCTCACAAGAGTAAGAAATGAAGTTCCTTTCATGGAACATGAGAGGACTAAATAGTCCTCTAAATCAATGTTCCTTAAGGCACTATATTATTGATATGAAGATTGATATTCTTTTGCTCCAGGAAGTCAAAATGACTCACTAGACATTTTCCTCTACTGTTAATAAAATTTGGCCGGGATCTGCCTTCGATTATAGTGAGGCGGATGGTGCTTCGGGAGGTATTGCCACCTTATGGAATCCTAAAATTTTGGGCGAGGCATTTTATTTTTCTTAGAACTACCTTGCTATGACCCTTAAAGCTAATAATCTCACTTGGCACTTTAATATCTATGTGCCCAATTCTAGAGGTGGAAGAAAAAATATGTGGGAGGAAGTGTCATCTTTAATGCTGATTAACAAAAATGAGTTGTTTATGGTGGTTGGGGACTTTAACTCCCCCCTTTTTCCTTCGGAGAAGCTAGGTGGCTTAATGGACTATAGTGATAGTATGAATGACCTGGCTGAATTCATTAACAAATCTGGGTTGTTTGACTTGGAATTAAAGGGCAATCCTTTCATGTGGTCGAATAATAGAAAAGGCAATCACCTTATTCAGGTTCGGTTGGATAGAGTCCTTGTCTTAGATGGTTGGGACCATGGATGCAATGCCTCCCTTGTCTCCCTCCCCAGGTCTGTCTCTGATCATAGCCCAATCCTCCTTCAGTGGTTGAACAAGCCATTTTTGGGGCCACACCCTTTCAGATTTGAGATTATCCAGATGTCTCACCAAGATTTTAGAAAACACATTGAGACTCAGTGGAGCCACCCTATTCACTGATCGAAATGTATAGAATATCCCAAAAAATGGAGCTTATTATAAAAGAAGTTAAAGGTTGGTCCAAGGTGACTTTTGGTGACTTCTTCAAGAGTAAAAAGATGGTCAAGGATAAGCTTGAGGGGATCCAAAAGATTATGGCCTCAGTCCATTCTCTGCAACCTTTACATGTTGAGGAGGAAAATTGGAGAAAAAAGTGGAAGGATATGTTAAGTAAAGAAGAAATATACTGGAAGCAAATATCTAGGGTCCAATGGCTAAAGGAGGGCGACATGAACTCTTCTTTTTTTCATAGGACGACCAATAGACATAAGAAGAGGAATACCATTAAGTGTTTGATGAATGATGATAATCAGGAAGTCAAGGAGGCTGAAAAAATTGGGGAGGTTGTTGAACGGTATTTTAGATAGATCTACTCAGATGTTGGAAACTCCCCTTCTGCCAAGCTTCAGGCGAGGCTTCTAGGGCACCTCTCACATGGTATAAGTGAGCATGAAAGTCTTCAACTCTGTGCCCTAGTGACTGAGGAGGAGGTTCAGACTGTTGTTTTTGCTATGGGAGCCTATAAAGCTTTGGGACTTGATGGTTTCCCCTCGACTTTCTTTCAAGAGTACTGGGACATTGTCAGCTACGATGTTACCATGGCTATTAAAGATTTCTTCAGGACTGGTAAATTGTTAAAGAAATTGAACAATACTTTTATTGTGTTAGTCCCTAAAGTGCAAGATCCAAAGCACATGACTGACTTCAGACCTATAAGTCTATGCAATTTTGTGTACAAGATTTTTTCCAAAGTCTTTGTCAACTGATTGAATCCTTTATTAGACAAAATCATCAGTAGAAGTCAGAATGGTTTTGTGCTAGGAAGAAAAATCCTGGATGCTGCTATTATGACCCATGAAATAATTCATTCTATGGAGAAATCAAGAACCAAGGTATGGCTTTCAAACTTGACATTTCTAAAGCCTATGATAGGGTTAGATGGAAGTTTTTGTATTTAGTCCTTGCTAAGTTTGGTTTTAATGATAGAGTGATTGGCATCATTAGAGAGTGTGTGTAATCTGTCCAATTTTCAGTGTTGGTCAATGGGATTCCTTGGGGGTTCTTTAAGGTGGGAAAATGACTTAGATAGGGGGAACCCCTTTCTCCCTACCTATTCATTATGGTGGCTGAGGTTTTGGGTAGGAACTTTCTATCCCTCCTTGACTTAGGGAAGATTTAGGGAATCAGAGATGCCTCCACCCTCCCCCCTCTGTTCTCCAACAGTTTGTTGATGATACGTTTCTTTTTGGAAAGTCCTCAGTGATTGAAGCTAGAGAATGGAAGTGCCTCCTTCAAAGCTTATGCTAGTGCCTCTGGTCAATGCATAAATTATAACAAAAGTAGTGTCTATTTCTTCAACACTAAGACTAATCTCCAAGCTAATATCTTATCCATCCTGGGTTGTCTTAGTGCTTCTCTTCCTGGAACCTACCTGGGTTTGTCATTAACTATTAAGGAGGTGTCACACAACTTTTGGAATAGTATTTTGGAGAGATTGCAAAAGAAGCTTGCTAGTTGGAAGGGTCAACTTCTTAGTAATGCTGGTAAACTCCAACTTCTTAAGGCCTCCCTTCAAGGAATTTCGGTCTACTTCCTCTCTCTCTTTAGGATTTCAGGCTCCATGGCCGAAAAGCTAGAAAGAATTCAAAGATCCTTTCTCTAGACGAGAGTGGAGGAGAAGAAAAGGCTTGCCCTTGTGAATTGGGACACTGTCTACCATCCCAAGTGTTAAGGGGGCCTGGGGATTAGGAAGATCTCTAATATGAATAAAGCTCTTATTGCCAAGATTGGCTAGAATTTGGTGCAAGAGAAGGTTGAATGGTGCAGAATAATGAAGGCTAAATATCTTAATCAGGGACTATTTTTAGAGCCCTGGACTTGGTTGGTCTCCCTTCTGGCTCTAAAATTTGGAACATCATTCTTAAGTGCAGATCCCTTTTGAAGGAAGGGGTCATATGGAAAATTGGAAATGGGAGATCAATTAGATTCTAGGAGGACTGTTGGATTGGGGGTAGACCCCTTGCTGACAGTCATTTTAATATACTGAGGGAGCACGCTAAAGATCTTATTGGTACTTACATTGCTGATTATACTTCACCCAGAGCTAAATGGAAAATTCTAAATTTGATTTTCTTACATTGGCCGAACCTTCTTCCTAAGTTTGTGGAGCTCCAGAAGCTTCTAAATATGGTTAGACTTCCTTTATTTCCCAAAGAGGATAGGATATTCTGGATAAAGAGCCACTCAAGGGAGTTCACTGTTAAGTCTTCTTACCAACTGCTTCTTAAGATTGATGGTGATGAGCATTGTTGGAAGAAGGTGTGGATTCATCAACTCATTCCTAAAATAAATTTCTTTTGGTGGAATTCCATTCATGGTAAAATTTTAACCATTGATAACCTTGTTAAGAAGGGCTTTCAATTCCCTAATTCGTGTACTCTTTGTAGAAGGGAAGAAGAAACTATTTCTCATCTTTTTATTCATTGTCAGTTTGCTTCCCAGGTCTAGTAGAATGTTTTACAAAGGTTGAACATCTCTTGGATATTTGATAGAGATATTCACCAATTTATCTTAAATTGGAAATGCCCTTCCAAACATCCGTTAATCTGATTGCTTTGGCAGTTTATTCCACCTCACATTTGCTGGTGTCTGTGGAAAGAAAGGAATAACATGATTTTCAGAGAGACGATGAACAATGTAGATGGTTTGTTGATAATCCTTAATAAGCTCCTCCTGGATAACATTTCCACTTGTAAATGGAAGATGCCTAGTAATCCCCCGTCTACTTGGGATAGAAGCATAGCTACTATTTGGAAATTGCCTAGTGAGTTCCAAAGATTTGATAATTCCAAAATGATCATTAGGAAGAATACTAAATGGAGAACCCCTAAGCCATCGTGGGTTAAGCTAAATTTTGATGGGGTGGCTAGGGGAGGTATGGCAGCTAGAGGTGGTATTATCAGGGATCATGTCGGTGGCCTGGTGGCTGCCTATGTTGGGAAACTAAAAGATCACACTAGCAATCAGGCTGAAGGTATGGTCCTTTTTTGGGGTCTTAGAATTGCGCTGTCACTTGACGTCAAGACCATGGAAATTGAAGGCAACTCGATGCTAATAGTGGAATCCACTAAAGGAAAGATGATTGCGGGGTGGTCTTTAAAAGGTATTATGGAGGACATTTTCTCCCTCCTAATTGGTCTCCAAGACTTTACTATCCAACATGTATATAGGGAGGGGAATGCGACTGCTGACAGCTTGGCAGCAATGGGTCTTGATATTGAAGGGCTATGGTGTTGGCGAAAAGTTGATTTTTTTCCCCCCTCGGATCTGGCTTGTTTAAGGGAAGATCTAAACAATTTAAATGATGAGCCCTAGATGGTGTTTTCTCATTTTAGCCAGGCTCCTACTAACTTTGGTTAGTATTTCTGGTGGGAGCATGGTTTTGAATAATTGGCTGTTATGTGAGGTGATGGATATCATGCGATTGTCCTTTGGCATGTACGACCTCTTTTGGGCTGATGGTAAGGCGAGTCTTTCTACCCCTAGTGGCTGGTGGAGTCATCATTTTTTGAACCCCCTAAATTTTCATGCTGAGCCTCATAAGTTAGCAGATTTTATTAGATTTTTTGAGCTGGCTAAGTATTACGCCAATATCATGCCCTTACGTGCCTGGGGTGATTCACACGAGGGAGCTGCTACCTTTGCGTGGGATGTGAGATTTGGCATTTATTGCCTTATTTTTTGACTTTTCTTGTCACTTCTAACCAACCCTTTCCTTGTCGACGTTTCTAGAATTGGCTGCCATTGCTTTTTCCCTGGTTATCTCTTTACTGTTTCAGTGGTCTATGACTTTTTTGTGAGCTCTATGGGTGGGGACAGAGTACGCGTGGAGCCAGACAAGTGTGACGAATGGAAAGCGAATGCCACTATTGGCACATTTGCAAAGAGGGCGACATTGCCCAGTATATGGAGAACATGACTGGGCACGACAAGTGCCTATCAATTAAGTTTGTCACCTCTTAGAATGATGATAGGGTTACCATTGGAAAAATTTATTTTGAAGTCTTTGAGGAGGTTATTGCTAGAGCTACGAGACTTCTGAATAGTGGTCGTACCTGGAAGAAAACCACGAAAGTGCCAGACCAGATTAGTCTTAACCAGTTCTTCCGGGGTGAGGAGAAACTCATCAAAGCTACGAGGTGGCTATGATCGGGAGGTGCTTCCAGAACCGCGGGACAAAATTTGTATGGTGATCATGAAGTACTTCATGATGGAAGGAAGGTATGGAATTTATTACTATTACCATTTTAACTTCCTCAACCACCTTAGGAATAACCAGTATATTTCCATTCCGTTTTTCCTTTTCCATTCTCTGGATAGCACTGTTTCAGAGTTTAATGAAGACTCATTTTTTGGAAACAATTACACCATCCTATACCAAGGCCTTATGTCTAGGCTTTACCATTTTCATATGGCCCTTTTCCCTACTCAACCTATCACTGTGCAAGAAGTCCCTTGTCCACCCACTCTTGACGAAACCCTGGTTTCCTCTACTCCCCCTTCTAATAGCATTCTGGATGTGTCTATCCCAAGCAAGAAAAAATGCTTAAAAATTACAACTTTGAAAGCCCTTCCCCATGGCACGTCCCCTGCGATGGTTCCGAGGGAAAAGGGTAAGGATAAAAAACATGTTGCTCCTACCCCGAGACCCAAGGACAAAGCTTCTAAGAAAATAAAATTCTGCCTCCACCAAATTGATTCCAATATCGAAATCACTGAAGAAGCTAATACCCCCCACAAATCCAATAGATTGGTCTTTAAGTAAAATAAAGTGGGAAGTCTCAAGGAGGCTTTAGATTCAGATAATGGTAATGGGAGTGACAGCAAAAATCTCGAGGAACAGGTGGTGGGTGGGGAGGATCAGTCTGTCTCGGCAAGTAGTGTCTCCCACATGTCTAAAAGTTTGAAGAAGGTCTCTGCCATTAAACCCCAAGCCTCTAATACGGCTAAGGGAAATGCCCCCTTAAAAGAAGATTATAATAAAAAGGAACAGGCAGGAGACAAATTTGACAAGCTGAAAGGGAGAATCAAGAGATTGGAAAAACAGGTTCAAGAAGTGTCACACTTTTCCTTGAAGGTCATGCATAGGTTGACTACTAGTTTATATCTGTTGCAGAAGGATAAGTTCATGAATGATGGTGAGGAGGATGCTAGCTTTAAGGAATTGCTTAAGTTCCTCACGATGGATTGGGTGACTGCTATTAAGGACAAACCATGCATGGAAGAAAAGAATTAGGATTTTTGTTCTTTAAGTTTTTTGATAGTTTATCTATGACTGTTAGTATGTATATGTTGTTTTATGGCTGGTTTGACCCCTGGGGGTCTATGGACTTGACTGCTCTGTATCATGCCTGCATGATGGACTCTTTTTATTATTTAGTGTTTAGTGTTGTTTTGGAGTTTTTGATATGATTTGCTAGGGGTGATGGCTTGGTTTACTCTGTTGTCACTATGCTCTTAATGTATTTGCTTTGGATGGCCTTGGTTGCCTTGTTTTGATGGGACAACACCCTTATTTTTGCTGCTTTTTATATCAAAAACATATATGTTGTATAAATATAAATATAATTTATTTATATTTATATAAATACATATAAATATAAATATAATATATATTAATATTTTTATATGTTTATACAATATATTATATATTAAATATATGTTTTTTTTCTTATTATAGTAAATATAATAATCTATAATATATATTATAACTATAATTAAATTATATTTATATGTATTTATAAGTATAAATAGTAAATGAATAGTATAATAGATAAATGGCATAAATATTTATATTATATATTATAATTAAAATATTTATATTATATTATAATTATATATTTTTTTCATTATTAATTTATGATGAAAACATATATAATATATATATATTAAATATATATATTAATATATATCAATGTATAGCAAAAATATACATTTACTATATATATTAAATATATAATTTTAATATTATACCATTTACTATTAAATTATACTATATATGTTTTTATCATAAATTAATATACTTGCCAAATATATATTTTCATCATAAATTAATTAATAAATTTAGAGAACATTTAAAATATTAAAAAAAATATTATATATATTAAAATATTAGAAAACATATTATATATATAGTTCCCATATATTGGGCACAGTAAAAAAGAGCCGACAAATATGGCTGTTGCACTAAATTGTTAGTCTGTTGGCAAATGGCACATGGGAAGTCAGAGTATGCACAGGTAGTCAGAGTATGCAGGTGCATGGGGTATCAAATGCCCCATGTCGTTTTGAGGGCTGGATAGCCATTTCCTTCACATATGCTCTTTGCTCGAGTGTCAACATTCCATTTACTATAGATAGATTGAGATCTCTCTCCAAAGTACCTCCATTGTGTGATCTTGTTCATGGTAAATGTTTGGTTAAATATAGGAAACATTTTTTTGATGAGTAGTAAAGGTTTACAATCAAAGAAGTGTATAAATAATTAAAATAAGAAGTGCATTATACTTGTCATCAAGAATAGGTCATTGTATTAGGAGGGAGAAAAGATT
Source organism: Sequoia sempervirens (assembly GCA_007258455.2). NCBI lineage: Eukaryota > Viridiplantae > Streptophyta > Pinopsida > Cupressales > Cupressaceae > Sequoia > Sequoia sempervirens. The sequence goes on along the minus strand of VDFB02281492.1, from coordinate 14,505,441 downwards.
ATTTGTCTAGAGGATGATTTTTTAGAAGGAAAATCAAGAATCTATTTTTCATTGTTACAATCTCATGTTATAAGCGACACCATTCCCTAGCTAAGCAACAAAGGCATGAAAAATGTTTTGCTATCACCCAACACCTAACTAGAACCATTCCCCTATGGTATGTAGCTTTACTTCTAACAACTCTTCTATTGACAAGGAGTTGGTTGTAGTGTTCTCTAAGTGTTACCATCAATTGGAACTTTACTCATAGTGCATGAAGCACTCAACTAGTCATTGAGGAGGTCCTATAGGTGCTAGAATTCCAACACCACCTTCTTTGCTGGTGCTTGCATGTAAAAATAAACATAGGTAAATACACAATATTTCTCATTGAGACAAAAAAAAACAATCTATAGATTTTGCATTAAAAATGGGACAATTTCTAACCTTTCAATGCTAAAACAAAATGCAAGCTCTAAAGAAATTACAAATTATAGTAATGTGACTCAATTGGGGAGTTGTATCTCAAAACAATGTAGTCCACTAAGAAAAAAATATTGGATGAAAGGGAGAGAAAATACTTGGGTCCATTTCCAAGCATCTTGGGCATAAGGGAAAGACAACAAAGGTGTTTGAAGGACTTTGATAAACCTCAACCTGGGTATTTAGGATGAGCTAAACAAACATACATAAGTATGTCACCAATCAAAAGCCCTTGGTAGACTAAATACCTAAGAAAATGAACAATATTGGGCTCAAGTATAGACTACTTGCATGGCATGATATTTGTTAAGAATGGGATCACAAAGCAATATGCAATAAAAAGAATAAAAAAATAAAATATAAAACACAATAACATGAATATACATGGTTCACCCAATATTGGCTACATCTAAGGAGAAACAAGTAGTCCTTTATTTCATCCAACAAAATAAAGGGATACAACCTACAACACATCCATTGCAATTTCCTCTTCACCCTCTCACAATATCCTCTTAGAATACATAGTCGTAACACAAGGCCCTTGTGTAAGGAGGGTTGTCTTCTAGGGAAAAAATTCTAACATAACCTCTACCATTAGATCTATGATTGAATGATGAGTGTTGTAGATTTATTATAAAATTATAACATCTTACAATCTAAAAATGTATCTAAAATTTGGCTTCGAGGGTGCCGCCATTGAACCCTAATTGGGGGAATATTCCCTAAACCTCGACTCTAAACACGACTACAAAAACACCAAAAAAATAGACCTATAACAAGTTCAGGATCCATTGGGTACTCAGAACAATCATCGTGCAGAGGCGGAGGCTGTGTTCATGAGTGTCAGATATGCTATTAGCAAGAGATTTTCCAAAATCTGGGTGGAAGGTGATTCTATGAACATCATAAATTATTTGCGTGGTACTCATCCCCCAAGCCGAAATGTGGATTAGCTAATAAAATATATGGTAATGATGTTACAATCTTGTGATGAGACTCACATCTCTCACGTTTATCAGGAGGAAGGGTCAATCATTCCCAAGGATGATATAAACATTTTAAGAAATGATGGATTCAGATAAGTAGTTGTGGTTTTTATGGCCTTGTACTTATTCCCATTTGGCACACTTTATGGGTGTTTTATGGGTTGTGCGCTTTTGTCTGGATTGTTTTCACTAGAGTTTTTTATGTTATGTTTGGGCTACCATGGGTGGTGATAGAAGTAGAGTTGAGCCACATTCATGCAGTGATATTTAGAGGAAGAAGAAACTCTGGAACATCCTTTGTCATCGCAACTTCACTACATTTTTGGAGAGATTACACAGGCATGGTCCTAATGCCTTGGCCAAGTTTGTCTCACTCTGGCATAACCACAAGCTGGTGTTGAAAGGGATGGAGGTGGAGGTGAATGAAGAACTTATTGCAACTGTTATTGGCATGTTGACTATGGGAAGGAAAAATTTCAAAGATAAAAAGAGTAATGAAGAAGCGATGACCCAGTTTTTTAAGGATGACGAGAGGAAGAATTTGGTCAATTTGGAGAACTAGGGCTATGATAGAACCTCCCTCAAGAAAATCTGGTCTAGGGTTGTGGAGGTGATGATGCATTACGTGACACTGGAAGGGATATTTAAGGCTTTCCTTAGTCACCACTTCACTCTCTTGAATCACTTCAAGCATGGTTTATTTATTTCCTTTCCCTTTTTCCTTTTATCTTCTTTGGAATCCTCGATGTATGCTCATTTGAAGAAAAGAAGGGCCCCTGCCCTCCATGGACATATTTTTCTTATTATGGAACATGTCCAATCTCTAACCCCAACTCAGGTCATCAAAGGCAAGGAAGAGGCTTTTAGTGCTTTATCTGGGTCATCTGATTCAAAATCCTCATCGAAGGAGGAGGATGAATGGGATGAGAATGAGGACATTGCTTTCCCTATGGCCATGGCTTCGGCTTCCAAGAAAAGGAAGGTGGTGGGTTCCAAGAACAATAGGGCACCTAAGAGGCTGGCCTCTTCTGGGAGTGATGACACAGAGGTTGGGTCAGATGGGTCCTCTCCCAAGGCTATGGATTTGGTTGTTGGTAAAGGTGTTGTTGGTGGGTCTCTTGAGGTTGGGGCCCAGGTCAATGTTGGGTCGGTTGAGAAACCGAGGAGATTTTCGAAGAGATTGGCCAATTTGAAGAAGAAGGCTTCTATTGTTATAGCCATGGACCCTAAGGAAATTGAGGAAGGAAAGGTTCCTATGAATAAAATAGTGATGGTGGATGATTCTCCAGTTCATGACATGTCGAAGGTGTCCCTTATGAAGGAGGTTGAGGATCTGAATGTGGAGGAAAAGAAAAATGTTAATCTACCCTTGAATATTGTTCCTCTGTCGGAGGATTTTTTGTACCTGGACGAGGATGATACTACTATGTTTGGTCTACTGGACATGGCGGGGGTTGGGGCCACAAGCACCTTCAAATTGGCCAAATTTACCCTACAATAATTCAATAAAATTAATATTAAGATAAGAGGGTTAAAGGAGAATATGGAGAATGCTCAGAAGGCCTTTATGTCTAATATCCTCATTGATAGAATGGTGGAACTGGAAGGTTCATTTAATGATTTCAAGGCTTTGTGTGAGGATAGATTGTAGGCCCTTGAGGCCAAGGTTGCTAGTATTAATGGGGATATCAAAAAATTGTTGCAGGTTAGCCATATCTCAGTTAAGAATAGTGCAAAAGCTTTGGAAATTCTTCTTAAGAAAATTGGGCAGCTCAGAGAAGATCAAGTTTTCTTCTTGAAGATCATGGAGAAAGAGAAAATGGCTAGGGGTAAGGGTAAAAAAACTGTGAAGGATGATGACAAGGATCCTGTTGGTAGAGGAGCGACTGATTGGAAGAAAGCGTTTGATGCTAAGAAGAAGGAATTGCTGGATATGGTTGAAAAACATAAAAACCAATAGATTGAGGTGGCCAAAACTCTAAGTGGCCTTAACTAGTTTTTTGTTTCTTTCTGTTTCTATTTGGTGTTTTTCTTATGTCCATTATTTTGCTGGTGGGTGTCACTGGTTGTTGACTGTCTTATTATACTTTGGCACCCATGGTGGTTAATTTTTTGGTTGTTGGGTTGCTGCTGGTAGACTTTTGGTTATTTTTTGGAGAAACATTTTGTTTCTGATGTAAAGGGTTTCGAGTCCCTTCAAAACTTTCTTTTCCCTATTAATCAAAACAAGATCAAGCTCCATTAATAACAATATTTCCACCACTTATGGAAATATGATGTCTATGACCACATTTAATATTTAATGGTGTATGATTTTTTATTAGAATATGTAAACAAATTTATAACCTATAATCTTAGTGCACTAAATAAAATTATTTAAATTATAAATATAAATCATTATTAAATTCAAACTGCAAGAATAAAGTTTGTATCCAAGAGAAATGCATGAGTTCATAGTGGCTTGTTTTGATATCAATCAAGAAGAAAAGAGAGATACAAATATATAACCTTATAGTTTTTGTAGTGTAGGAAAGTGTACTCCTTTATATTTCCACACTTTGTTTGGGTCCCCTCAATTAAATTGTACTTAATTATGCTTTAATAAGCCATATTTTACATCTATAATCCTAATAAATTACATTTTCTGATGGAGAAACTCGACAACAACTATTGCCAACACATAATACTTTACCTTGAGCAATGTGTGTTCCAGGAATAGGGACCTAGGACTCATTCACCCATAGGTGAATGGGTCCTCCCTAGGCCTTTGAAACCAAATTTAAAATATTTTTTTGGTGATATTTTAATATCCCCAAATTCAAATTTCAATGTCAGTTTGTAATGTTTAAATTTTTGGAAATTAAGGATACATATCTATAAATACAAGGTCATTTTATTGAAAGAAGCCTAGAAGTTTTTCATGAGAAGCAAGAGCACACTTTATGCAAGCATTACAAGAGAAAAGATTATGATCAAGGGAATTCAAGAGTAGATTTATCAATGATTTATTGTAGCAATCAAGATCTCAAGCATCATGTCAAAGTCTTTTGCATCATGCATATTTTTGGAGCTAACATTGTGATGTAGGTTTCAAGATCCAAGTCAATATCCAAGTCAAAATTCAAGTCATATTTCAAGTATAAAGATCCACATTATTGAAGTCATTTCATGCAAGATCAAGATAAAGATTTTAGTCTTCTAAAGGTTTATTCAAGGGTTTGGTGAGTTGCAACATAGCATTGTTCATTCATCATTCCTTTCATGTTTCATTGTTTCAATTGGAGGTTTAATTACCCAAATGGGGTTTGACCAAGGAAAACCCCCATCCACCAAAAATAAATATTCTTCTCCTCTTTGTGAATGTGCAGGTTTATAGGTTAAAGAAGGATTGTAGATCTCTTAAAGAAAAATATTGGAAAGTTGCAAAGTTGCAAAAAGTTGTCGTATTTGTTGTCAATTCACGAAATCTCACCTAGAGACCTTATTTTTGACTGTTGACACTGACGCCCAAATCAAATAGAAGCTACAAACTGACACCAAAGGATCTCAAAATCTGATTGAAAACTTTGCACAAAGACCCATTCACCTATGCGCAAATGAGTCCCAAGTAGCCTTCTAAAACTGCATTTTGGTGATAGGTACACATCACTCTGCCATTTCTAGATCTGCTAAAACTTTATTGTTTTTGTTTGTATTATGCTTTAAATTGATATTTGAAGTTTGAATGAGCATAATTGAATTGAGTTACTATTTTTAGTTTTTCTCCCAAAAGTGTTGTTTAGGCTAATACCCTCATCCTCAATCATAAGGAAATCAACAGATTCCCCTATTGAGTTGACTTACCTAAGGGTTGTAAGTCAATTGTTTGTAGGGATCTCATTTCCTAATGAAATAAGAGAAAATAGTGTTGCAAGTATGAAGAAGTTGTTGCAAGGTATTTTAATTGATGTCAACTAGTCAATTGGTTATCAACTAGTTGTTGTCATTAATTTCATGGATGCAGGTTATTGGTTGTATATGTTGAGGATATTGAGAAAATTGTATTGAAGAAAGGTTGTAGGTGTTTAATGGTTTCTCTGGGTTTTTCTTTGAGATTTTCTCCTATGTTTGTGTGGTCCAGATATGTCGATCATGCTTGTTGGAAGTTGCTATATCTATATTTTTGGCTTTTGATTCATTATACAATGTGATTTATGTTCACTAGTTGTGAACTGTGGTTTTCTATGTATCTCGCTAAGGTCCAAGAGAAATAATGTTGGTCTGGATTTCTCTTTGGTTAAGTCTTATGACTTGCAGTTATAGAGTTGTTATGATCGTGTTGAAGATAATTTTGGTATCTAGAATGATCGTACTTAATTGTTCTATGTGTTTTACACTGGGTTGGCTGACCTTGTGTTAAACACTACCTTTAGAATTGTTGAAGTGTTTTGGACCTATTTTGGTCCTCATCAAGCATGTGTTTGGGTTTCCCTCATTCTAATTCCACCCTAGGATGTTTTGGCACAAACCTAATTTAAATTTATTGATGGATGACCAACTTTAGATATGTTTCAAAGTTGAAGATGGTATAAACATAGGATGAGTTAGTGGTGAAAGAAGGACAAGAGATAAGCACAAAGAAATAGAGTAGATAGATGTGAAATAGATGCGAATCAATGGGTGTGTGTGATGCAAGTGTGGAAAATCAGTATGAAGTCTAAATGTTGAGTTTCTGGATGTAGCCAGCTGAAGATGTACTCTATAATTCATGCATGTCTACAAGTGGTTGAGAAAATCATGGTGGAAATCTTTGTTGCATTGAGATTGTCTTCTTTCTGTAACATATCTTTTCTGTCTTCTTTGTATCTCTGTGGTAGTGAGCCCTCCAGGTGGTTAATCCTGTTGGACAGTGAGTCTTGAGCTAGGTAGTGAGTCCTTATTTTGGCAATGAGCCTTTGTAATTGGTTTTGATATTCTCTATAGTGTGAGTTAATCTTCACTGTGGTATTTACCTCATTGGGGTTTCCATGTAAATTTGGTGTTGTGTTTGTGTGATGGTTTTTAGTTTCTGCACTTGCACTTGATGTTTAATCATTTTAGCAATGTTCAAGATTTATTCCAGTATATGATTTAAAGGTTTAAATTTGCTACAACTGATTCACCCCCCTCTTAGTTGTCTTGTTTAACAATTGGTATCATAGCTTGGTTCCTTTGAGAAGAGCTTAACCGCTTAAGGAAGGTCTGGGATGGTTGGAAAAGTTACTCATGATTATCCGAGGTTCGATGGAACTAATTATGCTATTTGGAATATACTAATGAAAGAATATCTAGAGTATTGCGAATATTGTTAATGGTGTTTTCTGCAAAGCAACAACTCAGACATAATACAATATCCTATCTCTCTTGAAAGGTAATCTTCAACAATAAATTACTGAAAATCACCCCAAGGTCTCTCGGGTGTCAGGTCATGACAATGCATAAACAACTCAGATAATATGTGAAAATACTGGTAATCACAATCGGACCTTACTACAAGAAAATTGTATCTTTCTAATTTATCAAATCTTGCAACATGATGATCTTAGATCCTAAGTCTAACCAAATGATAAAGAAACAACAAAAGATAAGGGTGCAAAGATGTAATGAGATCTAAACTATTTCTAAGATTAACAATGCAAATGAAAGATATCTGGAATGGATCAATCTCAAATAACCAATTCTTGCTTAACCCACAATGCAATATCACAAGAACGGTGCAATCTTCTAAGGTATACAGATTTTCAAATCATAGATATTTATCCACAATCGAACTAAGCACAAATAGATATATGGTCCAGGTTGACTTCACCAGCCTACTACAATCAGATAGTTACTGGGAGTATAGACCAGAGATTACTACAAACATTCCAAGTATGAAATCATTAACATTATTCACCAAGCTAATCTAATTCTTAATCTAACACTAATCCAATTTCTTCAATCAATCTCAAATGATGGAACAACAGGAACCGTGCAAGATAAACTAACACAGAAGAATTCACCAGAGAAACCACAATGCCTTCAATTGTATTAGATCACCAAAATGCAGCAACAACTCCACTGTTCTGTTACAATATTTGCTTCAAGAACTAACTATTATCTCTACTACAAAATGCTCGAGCTCCCTCTTAATCTAGATTATCTCTATTTTCTTTCTAACCGACTCTCTCCTTAAAATGAGGCAAGAATGCCTTTATAGGGGATCCTCAAAACATGTTGGCCCAACCAAACAAAAATAAAATAGTCAAGTCGGCCTTAGGAATTTCAAAATAAGGCACACATTAAATGCCGATACATCATCAAGGTTGGCCTAGACACACTCCTCAATGCAGCCCGGATCAACACATGCCCTATAATAATAGGGAAACACAAATCTCAAAATTGGCATTAACTACCACCTCCCTTATCCTTGTTATGATCCAACGCTTCATGAACCTTCAAGAACACTCTATCTAGCTCAGCAATAGGTGGCAGAGGTAGGATCTTGAGCTGACATTCAATGGAGCCAATTTCTTCCTTTGACTGCTTAACAATTTTATCCCATTCACCCTTATGCGCTTGGTACTTGTCCATCACAGCCAAGTAAGTGGCCGCATCATCCAACTAGTGCCCTGTTACAACATTTTCAGACTCAAGGGCATAGACATCATGCCACCATTTCCTCAATTGTTCCAAACTTAGGTACTTAGGGGCAATCTTCCTTCGGCCAATTACTATTTCAGAGAATGCAATACATCCATCATAAACACTGGTCAGATCACCATCCATCTCTTTCTTTCGCTTATGGATCTTCCTAATGGCTTTCTATCAAATTTGCAAGGCTTCGAACCATTCCCAAGGCTCATTAACTCTAGACGAGGAAAGGATCCCATCTACAACCAACTAGTCTTTACCATACTCCATGATCACTTTATCTTTCTGCAATAAAAGGTCAATATCCTGCTTATCTTAAGATAAGACATGCTCCAATAAATCTTTAGCTCTTACTGCATCCTTTCCAATTGAAAGGATTTCTTTTATTGCATCATCTCCTTTTACTTGTGCATCTTTTAAAAAATCTATTGTAGTATGAGTGGAAGCTTTCATCCTTTCAATTTCAGAAATAATCTTCTTAGGCAGGAAACCAGTAGCAACAGAAGAGGATGGGTGCAGAGATTGCAAAGGCTTCATCAAGTCTTCTAGACACTTCCTAAGCTTTTCATTCTCCCTTTTAAGCTCATGCTTAGACTGTGTCTCCTTCCTTAATCTCCCAATTATTACTGCACTGGACCCTTCGTAGTCTTCAATATCCTGTTCCATAGAAGCTGGTCAAAGATTGATAGTCTGTACATTGTAGTCTTTGCCGGTGAGCTCATCTTTACCCTTATCAGCAGCAGGGGTGGCAATGTGAATAACCCTGTTACTGGCTTCATCTCTTTCTATCTTTGAAACTACCTTGGCCATCTTTTTCTTCTTACCTTTACCAATCTTGGCCAACATTTCATCCCAATCAAGCGGGGTGTCCTCAACAATGACCCGTTTCTTTCTTGTAATTTCCTTATCCAACCAATCCGAGATAGCAGGGTCCACCTGAATTTCATCTATCTTGACCTCTTCATGCTGCTCCGCGGTCTCATTCTTTTCCTTCTCAGGAGACTGATCACCTCGATTACCTAGCTCAGGCTCTTCTTCTTGCAGAGGTGATGGGGTCTTGACAGGAACATCCTCCTTTTCAGGGGATCTGTTATCCTTGCTGCTTGCCGGTTAATCCTCATACTGTACTAGTGGATAAGGGTGCATTTCCACATCTTCAACCTTGAGCTCAGATGCTGCACCAAAGAGTTCTCCTTCCTTGAATGGTTCTACCTCCCCGCTAGTCTCATGCTCTTCATGGGCTGTCTGCTTAGGTATACTCAATGAAGGAGAAGTAGCCTTCAATTGCTCGACAGCCGATGCCTTTGGAAGAGGATCCATCTTTTGCATTGTCTCCTTAGGAGATGGAGTCCTTGACCTCCTCGAATAAACCCGGGGCTTTTCTCTTGAGCTCTCCACATCAACCATTGGAGGGTTTGCCTCATCCTTAGAAGTTTCTTGATCTTTCTTCTTTGAACCCCTAGTTGTCCTTGTCCTTTTTGGCTATGGAGGAGCGTCTTCTTCCTCTACTTTCTCAAGTTCCTCCTCTTTAGAGGACTTTCCTATTCTCAAAGTTCGGCTTCTCTTCTTTCCCTTAGGTTTCCTTTTCTGTTCTGGATCACTTTCCTTAGGGCCTCAAATTTTGATCTTGAAAGGTGAGCTTCCCTTAGCTTTTCCTTTAGAATCATCCTCACCGGATTCCTCTGAGGTGGAAAGAGGATTCAGATTTCCCATTAGATTAAAGGTACAAGGTACCTTCTCACTTTCCAGCTCCCATACTTTGGGCTTCAACCATGACTTAGTAAACTTCATAACAGGAGCCATTAGTTCTTCCAGCTCGGTTACCTCATTTTCATAACAGTTTATCTCCCCAATGGATCTATCCTTGACCGACTTATATGCATGATCTTGAACCAGATTCCCATCATCCTCTAACTGGTCAGGGATCAAATTGACATTGTATAGTCTGATCACGTCAACTGGAAGCCTAGAGTATCTTTTCTTCCTCACCTCAAAGTCATCTTTGATGTTTGCCCAGTAATCCTCTAGGTTGTCCTTGTGGTGGTATTCTTTGGTGGCCTTCTTCTGCGCTTCTCTAGTAATGTCAAAATTTATCCTCTTAGAATGGAAAGAGAAGCCCAAAGCACTCAACTCCTCTCCTGATGCATGAGCTGATTGGATGGAAGGGAAAACCTTTGCTATACCAATTTTCAAAGGGAAGTCACCACCAAACCCTGTCTTATGCTTTGCCTTTTTAACAATAACATCAAAGTCGTATATCTATCTTGTAACCTCCAATAGCACAATGTGGTCAGTAGGATATCTTGGCAATCTGTATGGAGCAGTTTGACATCCTTTAATTTTGATGTAAGAGAAAGTGGGGAATTGAATAAACCAGGCTCCGTACTTCTTGATCATCTCCTTGGCTCCATCAGATATTCTTACATGCTTTGTGTTCTGAAGCAACCTAGTGATATGCATTGTGAATGCATCATTTGTTCTCCTATAATTCTGATTTCCTAAGTGCAATTCAGGGTATATCTCATAGATGATGTCCTGTCCAAATGTTCCTTTTTCAAACCCCTGTATGGGTAAAATCTGGCCAACACATATATCACATAAGAAGACATGGTAAACTTCTTTGTTTCTAACACATCTCTCAGCTGTCTATCAATCATTACACTAATAAGCCCTGCCCAATGGTAATTAATACCCTGCTCAATCTTGTTAATCACATGCACCATCCAATTCTCCAATACCCCAACACTCCTCAAGCCCGCCACTCTGCTCAATAGTGTGATTGCATCATATATGTCCGGTATGAATTTGACCCTGTGTAATTGCTTGGGCAGTTTGGAAAAATGAGATTTTGGTTTCTCCAACCACGAATTAATCATCTACTGGGCTTTAGTGGGCTCATCCTCATAGTAAGTTCTGGCCAAGTCCATGTCCAAGACGCACACACATGGCAAGTCTGGCATATCAAATGCCTGAGCAATAAGAACTAGATTAAGGTTCGTCAAGACTCTTCCTTCAGAGCTAACGACCCTCTGCGTATCAAAGTCATATTGCTGGGCATACTCTAATATCAACTCGTAACACTAAACTACGGGAGGGAATCCTTCTACATGTACCAGTCCGGACTTCATCATTCCCTTAGTCAGGGCCGATAGATCTTTCTGAGCTGTTCTTGCCTTGAATTCCTCATACCTCCATGCTCCTACATTAGTGTTGGAGACCTCAGACCATACTGAAGCTATCTTGCTGTCAGGCACCTAACTCTTCGTATCACCTCAAATTTTCTACATCTGTAACGAAGGACCCTTCAGTATCACCCTTGGACTTTCCTGCCGCAGCTTTGCTTGATTCAACCTATATTGAAAAAAGAGCCTCATGAGTATCCAACTATTATCCATATTCCAATCAAAGGTTAGACCGAAAACCACATGAAACAATTAAGATCCATCACTAATCATCAATCTTGAAAATCCGTAAAAAATGAAGTAATCCAGGAAATGGGGCAATCCGGGGAAATGCAGTAGGGGCAGAATTCAGAGAAATTCGACCCAGACGGACTCTTGCTACCAAGACATCATACATCAAATAAATCATTAATACAGACCAAAGAGTTGTGTAACTACCATGAAATCCATCCATTAGCAACAAGAAATCATCATTTAGAATTCAATTCATTACCCCCCAATTTTGATAATCACAAAGAAGAGGAACCAAGCAGTAAACCAGAAAAATTCGGACAGGTCGAATTTCTGCGGATAGCTCGAAATTCTGGAATCCATCATACTCTGTGGATTTGACAGAAATTGGGAAAATCCGGGTGCGCAAAAATTCTGCGGACACCTCGGGAACCCGATGATTGTTAACACGCAAACCACTGAACAAATGATCATGCAAACCTCTCTATTTGGATTCCAATGGACATAAAATCAATCTCAATAAGCAAAAATTTGATAGCACATGAATTTGGATTCCCAAAACCCTCAAATGACTGATTTTTGCAATGCGATGATGATGCCCTAAATTTAATAACCAGACCCCCGCCATGAAAGCTAGGGTAAGCTCAAAATTTCAAATACTATCCCTCGAAATGATCAAGCTAAAGCACCGAGATCTCATAGGGTCGAGTTAAACTTGAGACACGAAAATCATGACAACTCCATTGATCTTAGCAAACTCAGGTGAACCTACCGAATCCCTAACCCCACAATACATAGCAAATTATGTGCTCAGAATGCAAGGCCCTACCAGAAATACCTAACCATAGGAATATACCCGACATTCAATCCATAAAAGAGGAGATGCTCAGCGTGGGTGATAAAACCCATGAAAAGGTTGGTCAAACCCTATTTCGATAAATACATGATCATGGAACAAGCACAGGCTGACTTAAAAGGACTGCCAATCAACTCAAAAGATTCAATCAAAGTGCAAACAAATGGAGGAGTTAGCAACGACTTACCATGGATCAATTCTGGATGAAGCTCGAACTCGAGGAAGTCACTGCAAAACAATGTGCCCTAGCAACAAGAAACTCAACACCAGTGCTCAAGCAATCCACACGCAAGCAGCTCGAATCCAACAATCAAAGCTCAAGAAAAATGAACTCAGGCACCAGAGCAAATAGTAGATGAAATAATGAAATCAAAAGTATGCAAAAAGGCCTTAAATCCACCTACACTCGCACCAAAGAGGACATACTTCGAACATTAATGAGCGACAAGACTTATCGAGGAAATCCGGAAACTCGAGCCTAGAATGTAATTCTGAAAAAAACCAAGCCAGACGGACAATCCGGGTGGGCGAGAATTCTGCAGATAATGCACCCTTCGGGATTTTAATGAAGTTCGGGAAAATCCGCCCAAGCCAAAAAATCCTAGATTCAAGCAAAAGCCTGGACTTCAAAAAATTCAGCCATAACCAGACAAGGGACTAGGACCCGGGAAAATCTGACTGAGCTGGAAAATACCAGACCCAGGTCAAAACCCAGACTTTCATCAAAAATCAAGTTTAACCAATTCAATCCTCAGGGTAAGACCGAAGTCAGCAAGACCAACATCCCAAGACCTTGAAAAGACAAATCCAATAAAACCAAAGGTCAATAGACATAGGAAATCAACAAGAGGGTCCCTACTCCAAGTGGGGTGTGTGTGCAAAACTCCACAACAAATGGCGACTCCACTGGGAAATGCTCCAGAGCATTTCGATGAAAAACTGGAATCAAGAAGGCAGAACCTATGGTTTCAACTCATTCACCCAGGCACCTCCTATGGTTAAGGCAAAGAACCCAGAAGTCACCCAAACTTTCCTACATTAGGGTCAAAGTGTGTGCATATGCATTTATTACCTCCCCTTAGTTGCAACATGAACCAAACTAGGTCTGAACAAGCTACATAAAGATTCATACTCTAAAAGTAACTTGGATAGAGCCTCGCTGCCAGTCAGGCATCCATAGCCCCGACGAGGTTACTGCTGTGATCCTCGTGAACATAGCTCTACTGCTAGCCAGACGTCCATAGCCCCGATAGAGATATCCAGATCCCCCTGATGAGTTGAATTCAACTTTTTTTATTTTCAATATATTTCTTTCTTTTTTCGATACTGCTTGTCTTCTATTGCTTTCACTTCAACCTGTGAACAATGAAGTTCACATTCAGGGATGAGAACCATAGTGGCACTAGAGCAGAAAAATGATTTTTCACCTGTTCAAACTGCATAAGGATCTTCTGCAACTTCAGGTATCTTTAATATTCGAAAATGTAAGACCCTAATGTATTCTTGTTCAAACTAACTAGAAGACTCTTTACTTTAGACACAAGGATATGTGATATTGGGTAGAGAATGCATACCATGATATTTCTGGAAGGATGATTAAAATTTGTAAAATAAATACTAAGAGCACCACACCTACTTTGTCACCACTGTCATACAAATGCAACAAGGGACCCCAGAAAGAGAAGAGACCAAGAGTGAGAGCAACACAAACCAAAACAAAACAAACCAAAACAAACCTACTCTAACTAAGACAAAAATAGGAAAAACCGAAAGGAAACCTACTTTAACCAAGACAAAACAGTAGAAAGCAACCTAAACTAACTATATATAGAGCAGGGAGCTGAAAATAGCTCAGGATTGGAAATAATGCTTCAAATACTGCCCATTGACAGGCAGTGGAATATCTTCTCCCGTGAGAGTCTTCAAACGGAAGACATTATCTCCAAGTATTTCAACAATCTGATATGGACCAAGCCATAGTTTATCAAACTTTCCATGGTCCCCTTTTCGATCATGAGGCTTATCCCAGTATAACACAAGGTCAGAAATCCTAAAGGCTTTGACCTTAGCTCTTCTGTCAAACCACCTCTTAACTACCCCCTGATGTTTGGCAAAATTCTCAAGGGCGACGTTTCGTTTTTCCTCAAGGTTCAACAACTCTGTCAACCTAGCCTCCCTTCTATCCCCTTCATCATAAAAATCATTAATGAATTGCAAGGTGGGGATCTTGAGTTGAATAGGGAATACTAGCTCCAGACCATATACTAAGTGATAGGGAGATGTTCCAATGGATGACTTAAGCCTTGTACAATCTGCCCAGAGGGCAAACCGAAGCTGGGTGTGCCAGTCTTTTGGGTTCCTCTCCAACAACTTACGGATAACAGTCAATAAATTCTTATTGGAAGACTCTGCCAGAACGTTACCTTGGGGGTAATAGTTAGATGCAAACTTTATAATAATTCCATGATCAAAAGCCCAGTTTGAAAATTTTAAAGATGCGAAAGTAGGACCATTATCACAGACAATAGAAATAGGGCATCCAAATCGATTAATAATAGCAGATTCTAGAAAGTCAATCACCACATCAGATGTACATTGTGTACAAGCGAAAGCCTCAATCCATCTTGTGAAATAATCAGTAATAGTTAGAATGTACCTATGTCCCACAGAAGATGGTGGGTTGATGGGGCCTATGAAATCCATACCCCACTGAGCAAAAGGCCTTACCTCAGTGACTGGCTGTAGTGGAAGTACTGCATACCTTTCCCTCATTGCTATGGTCTAGCAAGTGTGACAGGTCCTGACATGATGGTGAATGTCTTTGAACAAGGTGGGCCAATAGTACCCTGCCCTCAAAATCTGATTTGTTGTAGCAATTGTAGAGCCATGGCCAGTGCCATACTTTTCATGAAATTCGTTCATCACCCTTTCAACTTCCTGTTTCCCAAGACACCTCAAATAAATGCCTTCATGATTTTTCTTGTACAGAATAGCTCCCTTCAGCATGAAACCATCACTCTTTAGTCACAGAGCTCTCCTCTGAATAGCATTAAGATGACCTAGAGATTGTTGGTTTAGCAAGTAGTAAACTATGTTATTGTACCATCCACCTAGGGAAACTTCCTCAAAGTTATAATTCTGAATAGTCAGTTTAGGCCCCATTTCAGCCATAGTCTGAGTAAGTCCCTGTCCTCTCACCAACTTCATGGGTTGAATCTCAATGTCGTACTCTTGTAGCATTGTCACCCACTTAGCTCTACGTTCACCCAACTCATTCTGCATCAAAAACAACTTGACTGTAGGATCTGAGACAATTGCATAAACCTTATTCCTGAGGATATAATGTCTGAATTTCTTTACTGCTCTAACCAAGGCATATGCCTACTTTTCTACACTTGGATATTTCAACTCAGCATCTTTTAATGGTGCACTCATAAAAGCAATAGGATGCTCGCTTCCTTCATCAGACTTTTGAGTCAACATTCCCGCACATGAATGGTCTAAGGCAAATGAATAAATGTAAAAGGGTTTGTTGTAATTAGGACTTACCAATACTGGAGCATCAGCAATGACTCTTTTGATTTCTGCAAATGCCTCCTTTGCTTCTATAGTCCATTCGACTTTAGCGTCTTGCTTCAACATTGCATTCAATGGCTTGACAATTTCAACAAATCCAGTAATGAATTTTTTGACGAAGTTGATCTTGCTAAAGAAAGACTTCATCTCTTTTTTGCTAGCAGGTGGCTGAATCTTCAATATGGCCTCCACTCTTTCTGGATCAATAGCAATTCCCTTTTTAGATATGACGTGTCCCAACAATTTCCCCTCTGTCACTTTGAAAATACATTTTTTAGGATTCAGGGATATGCCGAATTCCCTACACCTTTGAAATACCTTGCGTAAGTCAGAGATGTGATCCCCTCTATTTTTGGAAAAGACAGTCAGATCATCCATATAGATAATAATGCACTTGCCTATGATATCCTTGAAGGAAATATCCATAGCCCTTTGAAATGTAGCCCCCGCATTAATGAGACCAAAGGGCATCCTCCTGTAGGCAAAGGTACCCCATTTAGTTGTGAAAGCAGTCTTGTATCTGTCTTCATACTAAACCATTACTTGATTGTACCCTGAATAGACGTCCAGGAAAGACATCATCTGAGAACCATTTACTACTTGAAGTACTTCATCCAATAAAGGGATTGGATAATTGTCCTTTTTTGACGATCTATTCAAGTTCTTGAAATCAACGTAAAGCTTGATTTCCCTGTTCTTTTTCCTTACTGGAACCAAATTCACCACCCATGTTGAATGCCTGACAGGAAATATAATTCTAGCAGACAATAATTTCTGAACTTCTTTCTGTATAACCAGTTCTAGTAATGCATTAATTGGTCTCTACCTCTGCCTGAAAGGCTTAGCACCTGGCTTCAGAGGTATAGTATGAGTTATGATTGATATATCGTAGGTTTTCAGATCCTCATAACTCTAGGATAATATATCCGGAAAGCTATGTAATGCTTCAATTATTCCTTGTCTTTCCTCTGGAGTGCATACCTTGCCAATAAAAATGTTCTTAGCATTATCCTCAGTTCCCAAATTGTAAGTGTCACACTGTCCATTGATAGACCTTTTCTTAGACTCTTGCTCTTGATCTCTGATTTTGTCTATATCAAAAATTCACTCTAACTGCACCATCCCTCTTGGAATAGTATTAGACTTCAGGTTTATCACTCCTTCCAAATCTAGTTCGCTTCCCGAGTTCTGTTTCATCAATGATTTGAGAAGCGAAAACATCTGTGTTTGTGATAAAGTCCAGAATGTGTTTGTCATCTTCAAATACCTGAAAGTTAGTAACATTGTCTGGAACTGATGGCACAGGGGTCAATTCTACGTAAACTTCTTCAAACCTAATAAAGATAAAGGCTGCAGAGTGCTTGCTGCCGGGCTAGAGAATCTGCAGTTTGATTCTTCTGCCGTGGTATCAGCTGAATATTGAAGGCATCAAATCCCTCAATGAGGTCCCATACTCTATGCCTATAATTAGTCATTCTCCTATCGTGGCATGAATATTGTTTCCTTACTTGCTTAACTACTAACTCAGAATCACCAAAAACTTGCAGAATCTTAACCTTTTCCTTAAGTGCCATAAGAAGTCCATGAATTAACGCCTCATATTCTGCTACATTATTAGTACAGTGAAATTGAAGTCTATGGGCTGCAAAGAAGTTTTTACCTTTTGGACTGATTAGTTCGAACCCTGCCCCAGCTCCATGCTTGGATTTGGATCCATCAAATCAGAGAGTCCAACATTCGGCAGCTATAGTCCTCTTCATTACGTCCTTCTGCTTATTATTGCTGGAGATCTCCTCAGACAATACTGCTTTCTTTCCTTTATAATCTTCCTGAGGACTTTGCATATCTATCTTGACCACTAGGGTTGGGTTTATGCATTTTTGTACTCGTTCTACTGCTGCTAGGTATAAGCAACACTCCAACTCTGAATGGGAAGTATTATGAACTCTACACCAATTAGGTAAGAGTAATTCTTCAAAGCTTGTCCTTCTGCCTAGGTGAATTTGATTTTCGACACACTGTCTGATGAATTCTTGGAAGCTGTTTATTAGGCTAATCTGATTATCTTCAAAATCATCTTCTGTCTTAGTCAATTCTATCTGACCAGTAGCATTGCTATATTTTGTCTTTGTATCAATAGGCATCGTATGTAGCATCAATATCTCCTCTGAATCTGACTCCTCATACTAAGTTGATAGCATATAATTTTTCATGCCTATTTTTGATATCAGGACTTCATTTGAAGTATTTTGGTACTCCGTGATCATGTATTTCATTCTTGGTTCTCTCTCAATTCAGATCTGATTTGGTACCCCTTTCCAGGGAAGCCACATGTGAGAGTGGTTAGTAAATACATATCCATTTAAGGCCTTAGTAAAATCTCTTCCTAGAATCAGGCCATACGCATCAGGGATATCAGCTACTTGAATATTGATAACCTGTTGAATTCTTGGGTCAGAAGCTACCTGCATGTGAATCATGTTTAATTCTCCCACCACATTCGCTTTAGTTCTATCCAACTGAGTTACCTTTTTCTGGGAGTCAGCAGGTGTAATCCCTAAAGCTCTACATACTTCGAATGGCATCACATTAGTAGAAGCACTAGAATCTAGTAAAAAATTATGTAGATTCTTACCAAATATGCGCACAAAGATAAGGAATGGTGGGGTCTCTGTCTTCCCTTGAAACAAGGTTGGCTGAGTATCTACTTGGGCCACTTGAGTCTTATCCTTCTCTTTTCCTTTATCTCCAGGGGGCAAGTTAGTCTGACTGTGGGCCTGGTTTTGTGTCTTCACAGGCTGAGAATTAGAAACCTTGCTGATACCTTCATTGGAAGATTTATCCAAATACACTGGGTGTGCATCATAAGTACCTAGAATTGCATTCCTAATTGCAGGGAACCTCAATAACTCGAATGCTGAAAGATTTACCTTTAATTTCTTGAACTCCTCAGTGACATACGAGGCCATTTGCTCCTCACTTAGATTCGTAGGGACCTCCCTGGAAGATTCCTCCACCTTATCTTTACTTATTTGAACCACTTTCTCTTTCTGTGAGTTAGTTTGAGCTTGTCCTTCCTTTGCAAGGTACTGCTTGGAAACATGTGGAAATGATGGATTATTACTAGCATTAGGATCCAGAGGGATATTGAAATTATTAGGAGGAATGGAGGTGGTGAAAAGTCCCCCAGCCTGTGGGCGCCTATGAGGCATATCTCTCAAACCCTGCCTCTGGAACATCTGTACTTCTTCAACATAAGCTTCTTCTTTATCCAAGGGGCCATTATCATTCATTGCTTCCTCATTGAATAACTGAGCCACCTCATCCCCATTGCAGATTTGATTTGTTTTATCTTCCTGGGAATCAGATTCTTCTTCTGGAATATTTTCTTCACCTGCTGTAAAAGGGGCATAGTTTAACACCAGCACAGGAGAGTCATAGGGGGTAGAGGGAACAATCTCCTGACCATTTACATTATTCTCCACCTCATACTGGAAAATGGAGGCTACAGTTTGGAACTCTGGACATTCTAACTCCGAATGCTGACTTGTCTTATGGAGCCTACACCATCTTGACAGGGCAGCTTCAACCAAATATACACCACTGGGAGGCTTGTCTTGATTGATTGGCTGAATAGCAGATTGGTTGATAGGTTGATCCAAGGGAGTAGGAACTCCTCCATTATTAGGTCTCGTATTCCATGTCCTGCTTTGTCTTTGTGATTGCCTCTTATCAAATCCTAATCTGCCCCCTTGTCCTCTATCAAAATTCTGCCTCATATCATTATTGAATCCTCTCTCATTGTTATAACCCCTATCCTGATTATATCCCCTGTCATTATTGAATCTTCTATCAAAATTCTGCCCCTGCATAAATTCTCTATTCTGATTGGATTGTATATTCTTCTGAGTAGCTTGTAATTGACTATTTTGATTCCTTAAGTAGGTCACCTCTAGGTTTAGCTTTTTTATTTGCTCAGCCATTTCATCAATCATTTCCTTATTTGGATCTCCATAAGGGATCTGGCTTGGATTACTCTGAGGAGGAACAGGCATTATAGCAGATCCCATAGACTGATGCAACACCTCAGAATTCTGCAAGCAGGAAAACTAGTTGGCTATGGCTGATATAGGGGTTGGTTAACTTGCTGTTGGGAAAAATTCATCATAGGAGAGACCTGGCTCATGGGGAGACCAAGATGCGACACCAAAGGTAATTGAGGCACTGGATTCATGATTGGAGTATGATTAGTGAGTGCCTGGTTCACTGCTTGAACCTGATTGGGATGTGCAATTGGTCCTAAAGAAGGTAATGGTCCAGTCAAATGTTGCCATAAATTTGTGCTAAGCTTAATGGCTTCTATATAGGCATCAGTTAGGGTAGCTGGTGGATTGGGCTTCGTAATAGACTCCTAGGGCTGTATTGTTATCTAAAACATAAGGGTCTTGAAGTTTGGTGTACACATGGTGAAACCTATTATTGAAACTGAAAACTGGTTCATTAACCTCTCTCTTAACTCTAGTGAATTGCAGATACAATTCATTGGCACTAATAGGTATCCTGGACTTTTGTAAAAAGATAGTTTCAAGATCATTCCAGTTAAGAATTGAGCTAGATGGGAGGTGATTGTACTAGTAAAAAGCCTCTTCTCCTAATGAATAAGGAAACAACCTACAGGAAACGTCCTCATGAACAATCCCTCTGTCCTTGAGACAGGTTTGGAAGATCCTTATATGTTCTTCTGCGGTCTTGTTTGGGTCATTAACATGGAATTTTTAACATAAATGCTCAGGGTTCTTGGGCATAACATTGTAAGCGTGGAAAAACAAGGGAGATGGATTATTAGCAAGGAAAGCCATTGGAAAAAGTGGGGGTGGCGGTTGTGGTTGATTAATGACAGGCTGGGGTTGCTGAACAGGAACTGCCTCAGGGATGGATATAGCTTCAACTTCTGGAAGTGAAGATGCAGATGATACAGGTAAAGGAATAGGCGATGATGATTATCCCCTTTCTCGAGTCCTCCTTGACCTAGTGGGGAAGTGTAATTCCTGTAAATCTTCTTCTCCTGGGGTAGATCTGGTATTTCTCTTATATCTCTCAGGAGATAGGGTGTTTAAGAAAAGATACAGTGTGCTCATTCAGGCCCTCCTTCTAGCACCAATCTGTTGATGGTGTTTTCTGCACAACAATAACTCAGACAAAATACAATATCCTATCTCTCTTGAAAGGTAATCTTCAACAATAAATTACTGAAAATCACCCCAAGGTCTCTTGGGTGTCAGGTCATGCCAATGCATAAACAACTCAGATAATATGTGAAAATGCTGGTAATCACAATCAGACCTTACTACAAGCAAACTGTATCTTTCCAATTTATCAAATTTTGCAACATGATGATCTTAGATCCTAAGTCTAACCAAATGATAAAGAAACAACAAAAGATAAGGGTGCAAAGATGTAATGAAATCTAAACTATTTCTAAGATGAACAATGTAAATGACAGATATCTAGAATGGACCAATCTCAAATAACCAATTCTTGCTTAACCCACAATGTAATATCACAAGAACGGTGCAGTCTTCTAAGGTATACATATTTTCAAATCATAGATATTTATCCACAATCAAACTAAGCACAAATAGATATATGGTCTAGGTTGACTTCACCAGCCTACTACAATCAGATAGTTACTAGGAGTATAGACCAGAGATTACTACAAACATTCAAAGTATGAAATCATTAACATTATTCACCAAGCTAATCTAATTCTTAATCTAACACTAATCCAATTTCTTCAAGCAATCTCAAATGATGGAACAACAGGAACCGTGCAAGATAAACTAACACAGAAGAATTCACCAGAGAAACCACAATGCCTTCAATTGTATTAGATCACCAAAATGCAGCAACAACTCCACTATTCTGTTACAATATTTGCTTCAAGAACTAACTATTATCTCTACTACAAAATGCTCGAGCTCCCTCTTAATCTAGCTTATCTCTATTTTCTTTCTAACCGACTCTCTCCTTACAATGAGGCAAGAATGCCTTTATAGGGGATCCTCAAAACATGTCGGCCCAGCCAAATTAAAATAAAATAGTCAAGTCGGCCTTAGGAATTTCAAAATAAGGCACACATTAAATGTCGATACATCATCAAGGTCGGCCTAGACACACTCCTCAATGCAGCCCGGATCAACACATGCCCTATAATAATAGGGAAACACAAATCTCAAAATTGGCATTAACTACCGCCTCCCTTATCCTTGTTCTGATCCAATGCTTCATGAACCTTCAAAAACACTCTATCCAGCTCAGCAATAGGTGGTAGAGGCAAGATCTTGAGCCGACATTCAATGGAGCCAATTTTTTCCTTTGACTGCTTAACAATTTTATCCCATTCACCCTTATGCGCTTGGTACTTGTCCATCACAGCCAAGTAAGTGGTCGCATCATCCAACTGGTGCCCTGTTACAACATTTTCAGACTCAGGGGCATAGACATCATGCCACCATTTCCTCAATTGTTCCAAAATCAGGTACTTAGGGGCAATCTTCCTTCGGCCAGTTACTATTTCAAAGAATGCAATACATCCATCATAAACACTGGTTAGATCACCATCCATCTGTTTCTTTCGCTTATGGATCTTCCTAATGGCTTTCTGTCAAATTTGCAAGGCTTCGAACCATTCCCAAGGCTCATTAACTCTAGACAAGGAAAGGATTCCATCTACAACCAACTGGTCTTTACCATACTCCATGATCACTTTAACTTTCTGCAATAAAAGGTCAATATCCTGCTTATCTTGAGATAAGACATGCTCCAATAAATCTTTAGCTCTTACTGCATCCTTTCCAATTGAAAGGATTTCTTTTATTGCATCATCTCCTTTTAGTTGTGCATCTTTTAACCAATCTATTGTAGTCTGAGTGGAATCTTTCATCCTTTCAATTTTAGAAATAGTCTCCTTAGGCAGGAAACTAGTAGCAGCAGAAGATGATGGGTGCAGAGATTGCAAATGCTTCATCAAGTCTTCTAGACACTTCCTAAGCTTTTCATTCTCCCTTTTAAGCTCATGCTTAGACTGTGTCTCCTTCCTTAATCTCCCAATTATTATTGCACTAGACCCTTCGTACTCTTCAATATCCTATTCCATAGAAGCTGGTCCAAGATTGATAGTCTGTACATTGTAGTCTTTGCCGATGACCTCATCTTTACCCTTATCAGCAACAGGGGTGGCAATGTGAATAACCCTATTACTCGCTTCATCTCTTTCTATCTTTGAAACTACCTTGGCCATCTTTTTCTTCTTACCTTTACCAATCTTGGCCAACATTTCATCCCAATCAAGGGGGGTGTCCTCAACAATGACCTGTTTCTTTCTTGTAATTTCCTTATCCAACCAATCCGAGATAGCAGGGCCCACTCGGATTTCATCTATCTTGACCTCTTCATGCTGCTTCGCGGTCTCATTCTTTTCCTTCTCAAGAGACTGATCACCTTGATTACCTAGCTCGGGCTCTTCTTCTTGTAGAGGTGATGGGGTCTTGACAGGAACATCCTCCTTCTCAAGGGATTTGTTATCCTTGCTGCTCGCCAATGAATCCTCATACTGCACTAGTGGAGAAGGGTGCATTTCCACATCTTCAAGCTCGAGCTCAGCTGCTGCACCAAAGAGTTCTCCTTCCTTGAATGGTTCTGCCTCCCTGCTAGTCTCATGCTCTTCATGGGCTGTCTGCTTCGGTATACTCAATGATGGAGAAGTAGCCTTCTGTTGCTCCACAGCCGATGCCTTTGGAAGAGGATCCATCTTTTGCATAGTCTCCTTAGGAGATGGAGTCCTTGACCTCCTTGAATAAACCTGAGGCTTTTCTCCTGAGCTCTCCACATCAACCACTGGAGGGTTTGCCTCATCCTTAGAAGTTTCTTGATCTTTCTTCTTTGAACCCCTAGTTGTCCTTGTCCTTTTTGGTTGTGGAGGAGCATCTTCTTCCTCTACTTTCATAAGTTCCTCCTCTTTAGAGGACTTTCCTATTCTCAAAGTTCAGCTTCTCTTCTTTCCCTTAGGTTTCCTTTTCTGTTTTGGATCACTTTCCTTAGGGCCTCTAATTTTGATCTTGAAAGGTGAGCTTCCCTCAGCTTTTCCTTTAGAATCATCCTCACCGGATTCCTCTGAGGTGGAAAGAGGATTCAAATTTCCCATTAGATTAAAGGTACAAGGTACCTTCTCACTTTCCTGCTCCCATACTTTGTGCTTCAACCATGACTTAGTAAACTTCATAACAAGAGCCATTAGTTCTTCCAACTCGGTTACCTCTTTTTTCAGACCAGTTTATCTCCTCAATGGATCTTTCCTTGACTGAATCATATGCATGATCTTGAACCAGTTTCCCATCATCCTCTAACTAGTCAGGGATCAACTTGACATTGTATAGTCTGATCATGTCAACTAGAAGCCTAGAGTATCTTTTCTTCCTCACCTCAAAGTCATCTTTGATGTTTGCCCAGTAATCCTCTAGGTCATCCTTGTGGTGGTATTCTTTGGTGGCCTTCTTCTGCGCTTCTCCAGTAATGTCAAAATTTATCCTCTTAGAATGGAAAGAGAAGCCCAAAGCACTCAACTCCTCTCCTAATGCATGAGCTGATTGGATGGAAGGGAAAACCTCTGCTATACCAATTTTCAAAGGGAAGTCACCACCAAACCCTGTCTTATGCTTTGCCTTTTTAACAATAACATCAAAGTCGTATATCTGTCTTGTAACCTCCAATAGAACAATGTGGTCAGTAGGATATCTTAGCAATCTGTATGGAGCAGTTTGACATCCGTTAATTCTGATGTAAGAGAAAGTGGGGAATTGAATAAACCAGGCTCTGTACTTCTTGATCAACTCCTTGGCTCGATCAGATATTCTTACATGCTCTACGTTCTGGAGCAACCTAGTGATATGCATTGTGAATGCATCATTTGTTCTCCTATAATTCTGATTTCCTAAGTGCAATTCAGGGTATATCTCATAGATGATGTCCTGTCCAAATGTTCTTTTTGGATTCAAACCCCTGTATGGGTAAAATCTGGCCAACACATATATCACATAAGAAGACATGGTAAACTTCTTTGTTTCTAACACATCTCTCAGCTGTCTATCAATCATTACACTAATAAGCCCTGCCCAATGGTAATTAATACCTTGCTCAATCTTGTTAATCACATGCACCATCCAATTCTCCAATACCCCGACACTCCTCAAGCCTGCCACTCTGCTCAATAGTGTGATCACATCATATATGTCTGGTCTGAATTTGACCCTGTGTAATTGCTTGGGCAGTTTGGAAAAATGAGATTTTGGTTTCTCCAACCAAGAATTAATCATCTGCTGGGCTTTAGTGGGCTCATCCTCATAGTAAGTTCTGGCCAAGCCCATGTCCAAGGTGCACACACATGGCAAGTATGTCATATCAAATGCCTGAGCAATAGAAACTAGATTGAGGTTCGCCAAGACTCTTCCTTCAGAGCTAACGATCCTCTACGTATCAAAGTCATATTGCCAGGCACACTCTAATATCAACTCGTAACACTGGACTGCAGGAGGGAATCCTGCTACATGTACCAGTCCGGACTTCATCATTCCCTTAGTCAGGGCCGATAGATCTTTCTGAGCTGTTCTTCCCTTGAATTCCTCATACCTCCATGCTCCTACATTAGTGTTGGAGACCTCAGACCATACTGAAGCTATCTTGCTGTTAGGCACCTAACTTTTTGTATCCAGCCTCAATCTTTCTGCATCTATAACGAAGGACCCTTCAGTATCACCCTTGGACTTTCCTGCCATAGCTTTCCTTGATTTAGCCTGTATTCAAAAAAGAGCCTCATGAGTATCCAACTATTATCCATATTCCAATCAAAGGTTAGCTCGGAAACCACATGAAACAATTAAGATCCATCAATAATCATCAATCTTGAAAATCTAGAAAAAATTAATTAATCCCGGAAATGGGGCAATCCGGGGAAATGCAGTCAGGGCGGAATTCAAAGAAATCCGACCCAGACGGACTCCTGCTACCAAGACATCATACATCAAATAAATCTTTAATATGGACAAAAGAGTTGTGTAACTACCATGAAATCCATCCATTAGCAACAAGAAATCATCATTTAGCATTCAATTCATTACCCCCTAATTTCGATAATCACAAAGAAGAGGAACCATGCTAGAAACTGGGAAAATCTGAACAGGTCGGATTTCCACGGACAGCTCAAAATTCTGGAATTCATCATACTCCATGGATTTGGCAGAAACCGGGGAAATTCGGGTGCGCGGAAATTCTGCGGACACCTCGGGAACTCGATGATTGTTAACACGCAAACCACTAATCGAATGATCATGCAAACCTCTCTATTTGGATTCCAATGGACATAAAATCAATCCCAATAAGCAAAAATTCGATAGCACATGAATTTGGATTCCCAAAACCCTCAAATGACTAATTTTTGCAATGGGATGATGATGCCCTAAATTTAATAACCAGACCCCCGCCATGAAAGCTAGGGTAAGCTCAGAATTTCAAATACTATCCCTCGAAATGATCAACCTAAAGCACTGGGATCTCACAGGGTCGAGCTAAACTCTAGACACAAAAATCGCGACAACTCCACCCATCTTAGCAAACTCAGGTGAACCTACCGAAACCCTAACCCCACAATACATAGCAAATTATGTGCTCAGAAGGCAAGGCCCTACCAGAAATACCTAACCACAGGAATATACCCGACATTCAATCGATAAAAGAGGAGATGCTCAGCGTGGGTGATAAAACCTATGAAAAGGTAGGTCAAACCCTAGTTCGATAAATACATGATCATGGAACAAGCACGGGCTGACTTAAAAGGACTGCCAATCAACTCAAAAGATTCAATCAAAGTGCAAACAAATGGAGGAGTCAAAAATGACTTACCATGGATCAATTCTAGATGAAGCTCAAACTCGAGGAAGTCACTGCGAAATAATGTGCCCTAGCAACAAGAAACTCAACACCAGTGCTCAAGCAATCCACACGCAAGCAGCTCGAATCCAACAATCAAAGCTAAAAAAAATGAAACTCAGGCGCCAGAGCAAATAGTAGATAAAATAATGAAATCAAAAGAATGCTAAAAGGCCTTAAATCCACCTGCACTCGTGCCAAAGAGGACGTACTTCAAACATTAATGAGTGACAAGACTTATCAAGGAAATCCAGAAACCCAAGCCCAGAACGGAATTCTGGAAAAAACCAAGCTAGACGGACAATCCGGGTGGGCGAGAATTCTGCGGATAATGCACCCTTCAGGATTTTAACAAAGTTCGGGAAAATCTGCTCGAGCCGGAAAATCCTGGATTCAAGCAAAAGCCCGGACTTCAGAAAATTCAGCCATAACCAGACAAGGGACTAGGACCCAAGAAAATTTGACTGAGCTGGAAAATCCCGGACCCAGGTCAAAACCCAGAATTTCATCAAAATTCAAGTTTAACCAATTCAATCCTCAGGGCAAGACCGAAGTTAGCAAGACCAACATCCCAAGACCTTGAAAAGACAAATCCAATAAAACCAAAGGTCAAAAGACATAGGAAATCAACAAGAGGGTCCCTACTCCAAGTGGGGCGTGTGTGCAAAACTGCACAACAAATATGATGTAGAGAAAGCTTACAAGAATCCTTACACTCGTCTTGCTAATGGTACGAGTACGGCTAATGAGATCAAGGCACATGAAGTGAACAATAAGGTGAAGTACATTTTGAAGAACAGTCTTGTATATTTTGAGTTGATTAAAGTTCATAATATGAGAATTGCTAAGGAAGTATGGGATTCTTTGGAAAAGGTGCGTGAAGGCGATGAAACGGTCAAAGAGGAAAAGTTGCAAAATTTGGAAACATAATTTGAGCTCCTACATATGTCTGAAGATGAGAATGTTAAAGCTTATGTACAAAGATTGGATGAGGTAGTAGTTGGAATGTGAGGACTTGGGGCTACTATAGATGAAACCAGGATTGTAAAGAAGATTTTTAGAACTCTCCTTGATGCTTGCAGTGAAAAGGTATGTGCTATTGAAGAATATATAGATTACAAGACTTTTACTAAAGATCAATTGTTGGGAACACTGACATCTTATGAGATGAGAAAGTCGAATTTGAGAAATGGATTCAAATCAAAGACTACTTTTAAGGCTACAAAAGCTAAATATTTGGATGAAGAAAATCTTGATGAAGTAGAAGCTAACTTTGTGAGAAGGATGAGGAAAGGCTTCAACAAGTATGAAGGTAAGTTACCCTTTAAATGCTTTAGTTGTGGAGGAATAGGTCATTATGTTGCAAGGTGTCCAGAAAGAGCTAAGAGGAATAAATAAAGGCATGAGAAAGAAAAGAAAGGTAAGAAGATAAACATAGCATATTATGTGAATGAGAATGCTAGTATATCTAATGAGGAATTTGATTATGGAGATCTTGATGAAAATGAATGCTTGTTCTTGGTTATAAAAGACGAACCTACTTCTGCTAATTCTGAAAAATAGGTGAAGGAATGCCCTTTAGAGAAGGAGAAATATGAAGGTACTATAATCTCTACCCTACATGCTAAACAAGACAAGAACTATTGGGTTGTTGACAGTGGTTGTTCACATCACATGACTGGTGATAAGAGTAAGTTTTTTAAACTTGAACAATATGATACAGGCTTATTTATGTTTGGAGATGATACTAGTGCTAAAATTTGTGAGATAGGTTTAGTAAGTTTTGATA
The DNA here is from genome assembly GCA_007258455.2 of Sequoia sempervirens. Lineage (NCBI taxonomy): Eukaryota > Viridiplantae > Streptophyta > Pinopsida > Cupressales > Cupressaceae > Sequoia > Sequoia sempervirens. Next base: position 14,476,728 of record VDFB02281492.1, on the reverse strand, counting down.
GAAAGCATAATACTGATGATGTTTACTATGTTAAGGGTTTAAGGAATAATCTCTTGAGTGTTGGACATATGTGCAATAAAGGATATAATCTTGTATTTGAGGATGAGAGATGTGAGATCAGGAAAAGATCTGGAATAGTGATTGATGCAAGAAAGAAATTTGAAGGAAATATCTATCAACTTAAGGGTGTTGATGAACGATGTTTTATGAATCAGATTAATGATAGTTGGTTGTGGCGTCAGAGAATGTGTCACATGAATTTTGATAACTTGGAGAGGATTAGTGTAGTTCAGGCCATGAGAAATTTACAGAGGATTACAAAGCCTATTAATGATATTTGCAGGAATTGTCAGTTTGGAAAGCAAGCAAGAATCCATTATAGATCAAAGGAACAATCTACTATTGGACTACTAGATTTAATTCATACAGATCTCTATGGTCCTACAAGAGTGAGAAGTCTATAAGGAGAAAGGTACTTTACGCTTTTGATTGATGATTATTCTAGATATACATGGGTTACATTTCTTAGAGAGAATTCTGAAGCATTAGATAGATTCAAGACATTCAAAGCTATGGTTGAAAATGAAGTAAATTTAAGGATAAAATTCTTAAGATCTAATAGATGTGGTCAATTCACCTCCCATGAGTTTAATATGTTTTTTGAAGTGCATGGAATAAAAAGACAATTATCTACTCTGAGAACTCCTTAGCAGAATGGAGTTGTTGAAAGAAAGAAAAGAAAAATTCAAGAGGTTGCTAGACCAATGATTACTAAGGTTAGTTTACTAGAAGTTTATTGGAGGGAAGCTATTCATATTGTTGTTTATGTATTCAATTGAGTTCAAGTAAGAGAAAATAGTATGGAGAGCCGCAATGAGCTATGGTGTGGAAGAATTCCTATTGTTAAGTATTTCAAGGTATTTGGAAGCAAATGTTATATCAGAAGAGATGAAGAAACTTTAGGAAAGTTTGATGCAAGAAGTGATGAAGGAATTTTTCTTGGATATTCTACTTAAAGCAAAGCTTATATATGTTTCAATAAAATACTGAGAAATATTGTAGAAAGTACAAATGTCAAGGTTGATGAAGCAATGAAGAATTCAATTGATATTGATGGATATGTATTTGGTGAACTTGGTTGCGTAAGGATTGAAGAAATTGTGGAAGAACTTGAAAAGAATGAGCAAGAGAAGCATAATGAAGAAAATGAAAGAGAAGAAGATGCTTTGATGGTATCCCCTAAGACACCTAGATATGTGCATAAGAATCATTTAGAAAGTCAAATCATTGGAGATAAGACAAAAGGAGTATGAACACGAAGTAGAGCTGCTGCTGGTGAAGTAAATATGTGTTTACTTTTTGAGATTGAATTGAAGAATTTAAGTGAAGCATGTAAAGATAAACATTGAATGGAAGCTATGAAAGAAGAACTTATGCAGATTGAAAAGAATCAAACAAGGGAATTGGTCCCAAGAATGATAGACAAACACATTATTGGATCAAAGTGGGTATTTAGAAATAAGTTCAATGAGAATGGAGAAATGGTTAAAAACAAAGAAATGCTTGTGTATAAAGGTTACTCACAAGTAGAAGGCATATATTTTCAGGAGACTTTTGCTCTGGTGGCAAGAATGGAATCTATAAGGATGTTCTTAGCATTTCTTGCTCATAAAGATTTCAAGGTCTATCAGATGGATGCCAAGTTTGCATTTTTGAATGGTGAGCTAGAAGAAGAGGTATACATGGAACAACTAGAAGGATTTTAGTTGTTAGATCAATCAAATATGGTGTGCAGATTGAAGAAATATTTATATGGATTGAAGCAAACTCCTAAATCTTGGTATACAAGGTTAGACAAGTATTTGATTCAACAAGGTTTCAACAAAGGTACGACAGAAAGTAATTTATATTTTAAAATTGAAAATGACAAAATCTTGATTGTAGTTGTATATGTTGATGACATTATTTTTAGAGGAAATGAAACTATGTGTAAGATGTTTGTGGAAGAGATGCAAAAAGAATTTGAAATTTTTATGTTTGGAGAGTTGAATTTATTTCTTTGGCTACAAATTAATCAAACATGGAAAGGAATTTTTATTTCACAGTCTAAGTATGTGAAAGAGATGTTGAAGAAGTTTGGGATGAATGGTTCAAAATTGGTATGCACTCCTATGGCGATTGGTTGCAAATTGGGTAAAGATGATGATTCAACTAAGGCTAATAAGAGCAAATATAGATCTATGATTGGTTGACTATTGTATTTGACTGCTACTAGATCAGATATCATGCATGCTATCTGTCTTGTGGCTAAATTTCAAGAAGATCCTAAGGAAACACATGTTAAAATAATGTTCAGATATTTGAATGACATTCTAGATTATGGGTTATGGTATCCTAGGGATATTGAATTTACACTAACTATTATACAAATGCAGATTGGGCTAGATGTGTAGATGACAGAAAAAGTACAAGTGTTGGTGCATTCTTTCTTGGTTGTATATTGGTGGCATGGTTGAGTAAAAAGCAAGATTTAGTTTCCTTATCTATTGTTGAAGTTGAGTATATTGATGTTGTATCTTGTTGTACACAAGTTCTATGGATGAAATAGACATTGAAAGATATCATAGTGGTGTATGATGATCCTATTTCTATCTTCTATGATAACACAAGTACAATTAACATTTCAAAGAATCCAGTGATGCACTTGAGGACAAAGAATATATCTATCTCGTATCATTTCTTGAGAGAGAATGTTGTGGAGAATGAAGTAAAGCTTGAGTATGTCCCTACAAAAGATCAGATTGTTGATATATTTATGAAGGCTCTTCCTAAAGATACTTTTGAGTATCTCTGAGAGAAGTTAGGAGTCATTGCCCCTCCTTTCTTGAACTAGATGCATTAGTCCCATGGATCTATGGATCTATCTTTCTTCTAGACTAATGTTTTGGTGGCTACCTCTCAGGGGGAGCATGTAGTGTCATGTGTTGTCATTGTATGAGTATTCTATTTTTAATGTCAAAGGGGAAATCCATGTAAAATATCTTTTTCCTTTGCCATTGATGTCAAAGGGGGAGAGGAAGAATAATCTAAAGTTAGAAGTTTACAAAATAATTTGCACTTAAATCCTAATTACATTTTTTTCCCAATCCAACAGAATTCCATGGTTACGAATCTTAATCGTTGAAATTATGAAAAATAGCATTCACTTGTTCTTTATCCAAATCAATGAAACATAAACTAATCACTTAAATTTTGTAATTAGAAAAAATCAATGAATCAAAATACTGATGAGAATGATAAACATATGAGAAGAATAGAGAGATCACACTTGATAACAAAGTTCACTCAATTTGAACTACGTCTCCAAGTCTGCTTCTCAACATTGGACCACTTTATTAATGACACCAAGCTTTAACATGCCTTTTTACATCATTCAAGTTTCAAAATCCTACACAAAATTCCCCACATTCCCTCTCACTATTACAATTTTTGGTGTATAATATCGCCTTGTAATTCTTCTCCTCCAAAATTTCCACCTTCCTTCACGAAAGCATAAAAACTCTATACTAAATCTTCACATCACTTGATTGAAAACTCACACACCTACACCCCCTTTTATACATAAAAATAAGCATAAGTAGGTTTAACCATCAAAATAAATGAATAACCCCCCTTATGCCACATTTACACATCGTTCACAACCTCCTTTGTCCTCTTGTATTTGGCATTATTCAATTGGGGGTTAGTGGTTTTAACCACATAAGGCTTTTTATCAATAGTTCCGCCTGAAATATTCTTTAAATAATAAACAACCCCTACATATATCAAATTGTGTTGGTGGTGCAACGGTGCCCATCCATTTTGGTTGGCGGGAGGTTGGTGGTTCGACCCCCACTGACCACCCTTTATAACTAATCCTCAAACTGTTGAATGCTATAAAAAATTGATGCCTTCTATATACTAAAGGCCATTGTGTGGAGTAGCGGTGATGCCCGACGGTTGCGGATGGGAGGTTGGGGGGTTGAACCCCCCACTTATTTTTGTTAAACGAACCCCAGTGGCCTGCAATGAAGGTGCCACATCGCGCCACCTAATTGGGCCATGTGGCATCTCCTCATTCATCGACAGAGACAACTATGCAAACTATATGCTGACTTGGACTGCCATGTCATCTACCACATCACTTGTCGTACCACCGATGTCATCATACATAATGACACGTGTCAGCTCCCAATTGGTCCAACTCATCTTTTGTATGACACAAACCCGCTAAGTCAGCATGCTAACATCATCACTTGTACCATTTGGTCAACTGAGTCAACTGAGAACTTTGACCGGCCATATCTCACACATACGAGCTTTGTTTTCGATGAAATAAATGCTGTTGGAAATGTCTCGATGCGCTCTTTGATCATACGTAATTTTTGAAAAATTATGAGATGATCATTTTTTCACCTTCTTCATGGCCTCAGGTACCAATTTTGACCGAACTTTGACTATGCATAACTTCTGCATACAGACTCCTTTTGAGCCCGTTCAAATTGCATCAGGACCATGTCGATGAGCTTTATGCAATGAAGTTGGTTTTGTTAGATTTTGAGACTGTAAAATTTTGAGGTCTTCTTGATCCACCTAGATCAAAGAATGTGAAAAGGATAAGAGCATCATGTGAAAAAAATTATCTACTAAGGGAGAGAAACAAAAAGAAGAATCATGAGAAGTGTGTTCAGAGCTAGTATGTTGTCTTTGATGGTTTTTCACATCATGTGTTTCCATCAATGACAAAGGGGGAGATTGTTGCAAGTATGAAGTTGTTGCAAGGTGTTTTCATTGATGTCAACTAGTCAATTGGTTATCAACTAGTTGTTGTTGTCATTAATGTCATGGATGCAGTTTATTGGCTGTATATGTCAAGGATATTGAGAAAATTGTATTGGAGAAAGGTTGCAGGTGTTCAATGGTTGCTCTGTATTTTGCTTTCGGATTTGCTCCTATGTTTGTGTGGTTCAGATATGTTGATCATGCTTGTTAGAAGCTACTATATCCAAATTTTTGGCTTTTGATTCACTATATAGTGTGAGTTATGTTCACTAGTGGTGAACTGTGGTTTTCTATGTATCTTGTTGAAGTATGAGAGAAATGTTGTTTGTCTAGATTTCTCTTTGGTTAAGTCTTATGACTTGCAATTATAGAATTAAGTTGTTATGATCATGTTGAAGATAATTTCGGTATTTGGAAGGATCGTGCTTAATTGTTCTGTGTTTTACACTGGGTTGGCTGACCTTGTGTTAAACACTACCTTTGGAATTGTTGAAGCATGTTGGACCTATTTGGGTCATTATCAATCATGTGTTTGGGTCACCCTCATTCTAATTCCACTCTAGGATGTTTTGGCAATGACCTAATTTGAATTTATTGATCGATAACTGACTTTGGATATGTTTCAAAGTTGAAGATGGTATAAAGAGAGGATGAGTTAGTGGTGAAAGAGGGACAAGAGATAAGTGCAAAGAAATAGAGCAGATAGATGTGAATCAATGGGTGTGTGTGATGTGAGTGTGGTAGATCAATGCAAAGTCTAAATGTTGAGTTTCTAGATGTAGTGAGTTGAAGGTGTACTCTATCATTCATGCATGTCTGCAAGTGGTTGAGAAAATTGTGGTGGAAATCTCTGTTGCATTGAGATTGTCTTCTATCTTATTTGTATCTCTGTGGTAGTGAGCCTTCCAAGTGGTTAATCCTGTTGGATAGTGAGTCCTGATCCAGACAATGAGTCATTGTTTTGGAAGTGAGATTTTTTCTTAAGTAGTAAGCCTTTATAATTAGTTTTGATATTCTCTATAGTGTGAGTTAATCCTCACTATGGTTTTTCCCTCATTGAGTTTTCCATGTAAATTTGGTGTTGTGTTTGTGTGATGGTTTTCAGTTTCTGCACTTGCACTTAATGTTTAATCATTTTAGTAGTGTTAAGGATTTGTTCTGGTGAATGATTTAAAGGTTTAAATTTGTTACAACTAATTCACCCCCCTCTCAGTTGTCTTGTTCAACAAATAGGTCCATCATACCATCCATATTTGATAATCCACCCTATTTTTCCTTCATTTCATTTTGGTGAACCTGACTTTGTACAACATTTTTTTTGAAAATTGGAGTCTATTTTAGCCTTAGATCTAGATTTTCATTCTTTTGCATTAGTTTGCATTTTTAGATCTATCAAATTTGCATTATTGTTGTGTGAACCCTTTTCCTAGTACCTGCAAAACAACAAGTTAGACAAGGATTTGCAAGCTAAAAGAAGGATTCCCCATGAAATCCATTTGCAAACTTAAAATAGGAAAGAAAACAAGCAAGAATAGAATGAAATGATAAAAACTAGATTAAATCCTAATTTAAATAGCAAACACTTGATCCCATGGGGGAATTGGTGCCAATTTGATGTGAAAATTGGCCCTTTCCCAATTTCTATGATGCAAGATTCAAATGTTGAAGAGATTGATCCACTTTGTTGATGAAATGTGAAGACTCCAAGCCAAAATCTACAAAACCTAACTATGACTCAATGATAATGGATGAAACTCAAGAGATATTTGAGCATGGTAACTTTGCTTGGATTGTGGATGATAAAATGAGGAGAGGAGCTCTTCATTTATAGGATTTCAAGATGGATGAATGCCCAAATTTGAGCAATGTGGGACTAACATTCATCCAATGATATGGTGCCACTTGTCAAGCTATGAATGGATGATGGTTGTGCAAGATTTGGGGTTTGTGCCAATAAATGCCAATATTTGAAATTCAAATTTGTTGAAATGACATGTAAGAGGGAAGGGAAAATGCAATAAATGCCACTTGGCTCAAGGCAAAGGACATGTAAGAGGTTTTAAATGCCTTGTTGGATGTACATGTTGACTTGGAATTTTTGAATTCAAATTGAGAGAATATTCCAAAAAGATGCCTTGTGAGGAAAATAGAGATTTAATAAATGAATTAAATCTATTTTCATGTGCAACTTACATTATCTAGAGGATGTGACATGAGATTAGATTAAATTAATCAAGGGTTAATTAATTTAATGAGGAGATTAGATGATGTGACTTATTTGACTTAGATTTATGGATTTATTTAAATCTAAGATAGGAATATGATAAGAGGCTAATTAAATAAAGATTTTGATTTATTTAATTAAAAGGGATGGTGTTAGATTAAATCAAATAAGGTTTTAATTTATTTAATTTAATGGATATACTTTAGGGATTTAATAAAATAAATTGATTATTTAATTAAATAGGGATAATTAGATCAAATAGATTGATTTAATTAACAAGAGAAAGTGACTTGATTCAGATAAAGTGATTTATTTAACCAAGAGAGGATACTGATGAATTTAATCAAATAAGGAGATTTTGATTAAATGGTTAGACCGAGGAATGATTTAGGAAGAAACTATGTTAGTAAGTCAGGATCTGAATGCATGATGTCAATCAGTATATTTTCAGTGTCTACAATTGTTATTTTCATTTTAGGGTGTTAAATTGTATTTTTTTGGCATTGTTGAACATCTAAAAATTCAAAAAAATTGGCATAATGTTAAACTCATATTGCATAGTGCTTATATAACATTACATGATTAGTCACTTACATCAAAAAATTGAATCAAAATTGCATCTCAAATTAGGTCTTTTTGCTTTTCATTTAGCATCATTCCAAGCTTGCATTTAGATCTGATTTATTAGAAATCTAAAACTGTAACTACCTGTTTACAACCAGAATCTAGAAACATAAACATCAACTCATAAATTTGTATTTTAATTTTTAAAAACCCTAACCAAAGACCCATTCGCTCGTGGGCGAATGAGTCCCTAATCAATCTTGTTTCTGAATTTTTGGGCACTAAAAACTCTTTGTTTGCATTATGTTTTTTTGCATTCAAATTTCTATTTCAGTTTCCAAAAATTTGTTTTCCTACAATCATTTGCATTAAGGTTAATTGGTCAATTCAAGCTCATTTAAAAAATAAATTGGACTTAAATACATCATTTTTTAGGTTTTTGCATAATATAATGAAAAAATTATCTTGTTGAAAGTCTGAAAATTGCTATCTGTTTTTACATACTTGCATTGCACTTCTTATTTTTGGGTGTTTTTTGCATTTATCTAGTGCCCATTCTCTATTTTGGGTGCACCTTATGTTTGGTGAAACTTTTATAACCTAGTGTCCTATTTCCAATACTTTAGTGAGATGTAGCTCTAGACTCATACCATCCCGCACTAGCACATTCATCATGGATCTTGAGTTCTCTAACTCTTTCACTCATAGTGTTGAAATTAGTGAACCCATCATGGACCATAATGATGTAGAGCAAGGGTAATCAAACTCAAAACAACCTTAAACAAGTGTCTTTATTCATCAAAAAAGTGGGTTTTCATTCACAAACCCTCATTCTTGCTTATAACCTTTCAAAAAGGCCTTTTGGACATATCTTTTGACCCACACCTGATCCACAGTAAAGGAGACCCATTTAGGATACCCATTTGGCCATTATTACACATATTAAAAAATAAGGTAGGGTTTCTTTGTACAAAGGTCCTCAAAAATTGATTGTCCTACTTCTAAGAGGGTTTTTTTTGGACTGTCTACACATAAATGCAAACAAACTTTCATTAGTAACTCCAAAATGAAAAAATATGAAATATTATCTAAATATTTTTTAGATACCCACAAAACAAAACATTTCACCAATTTTTATATATTTTTTGATGGAGCGAAGAAAAGATGTAGAATTTTCTTGTTCGTTGGAAACCCTAGGGAAAATTCAGACCTGTTGTTACAAAAAATGCAATAGATTTCTCTACATTTGATGAAATTTAACCAAACAAAAAAAAAAATGAAAGATGATTCAATTATCTTTCCAACCATACCACGTGTACGTCGTACACAAGCCGTATAGATTTGTACCACATGAAAGAATATGACTATTATAGAAAAAATCACAGAAAACAAAGGTTTCATTTATCAAAATTTCAAATACACAATTTTTCCTCATCCTTTCATCATCCTAACCTTTGTTTCAACCATACAAGGCCTGTTTAAATATTTACAACCATTTTCCAATGGTTCTTAGCTAACTTTTTAGCTTACAACCATTCATATTCCAACCAAACTTTAATTTGACAACAAAATGCAATAGTTGCTTTTTACAACATTGTGCAACTTTGATAATTTCTTACATCTAGACCCTAACTTACCCCTAATGAATCAAATTAGACTCAAACAAACATGAAATGGTCTTCTTAGACTTTATTACATGAAAACATCACAATACAAATCAAAATGACAACTTTTGTTCCTTGGAGGCATGACAGCTTGTGGGTGCCCCTACACCATACTCTCAAGGGAAAGAAAAACTCAAGTCCACTTGAGTGCAGGTTTTCTTTTTCTTCCTAGTCATCCAATTCTTTTGCAACTTGTCCTTTATTTCTATAGCTTTTCTTGGATCTTTTTCCTTCTTCTTGCACCATCTCTTATTGAGCATCTTCTCAACTCCAAGGTACCAAAATTTGAGTTCTTGTTCATATGCCTTAGTACCACCATCTATGTCTTTATCTTCATCATTTGAATACAATGTGTCAACATATTCATTATCCATAAAATCAGAAAATACAATCATTACCTTGGTTGTTTTGGCAACATCTTCTTCACCATAGTGTGTTATATTTGTATAGCCATCTTCATACACTGTATGCACTTCTCATCCTTCTTTAGACTTCTTTTCATCTTCATTTTCATCTGCTGCACCTATAAACACACACTCACAAATAGTGTTAGAAATAAAATATTGAGTCTCAATGGACCCATTTTCTTCACATGTTTCCTCTTCTTCAGATGGATCTTTCTCTTCAATCATCAACAAAGACCCTCCAAGGTGTAGTTATGCTGTCCTCTCTTGCCTTCTCTTCTGAATGAGATTTTTGATAGACCACTTTATCCTCTTTCTTACTGGTAAATGCTAAACATTTTCCTAGTTTGATTTCTCAAGACACTACTGTATCTCAAGTTCCATTCTTTTTTTCTATTTCTTCCAAGGCATGCCTCAACTCTATTATCTCTTGTTGCATATTTATTTATTTGATCTCCTCTTCCTTCTTCTTCATCTCACTTTTCTCTCTTCTTTTCTCTTGTTTCTTGCTTGGTATCTCCTTACTCTATAAGTCTCCACAGACTAATCTTTTCAACACTTCCATTATCATTTTGCAAGCAAGTCTCTTGCACCTTTTTTCTTCTCAATGATGCTTTTTGTCTTCATGATACCTCACCCTAGGCCTCTTTCTTTTCCCTTGGCCTAGTCTTTTGGTACCCAGGCTCTTCCTTCAACCTGTAAAACAAAAAAAAATACACAAACTCTCAAAAATTCTTGCTTAGATCTTTGGACTTTACTACCAATTTGATGTAGATCAAGGGTAATCAAACTCAAAACAACCTTAAACAAGTGTCTTTGTTCATCAAAAAGTGGGTTTTCCTTCACAAACCCTTATTCTTGCTTGTAGCCTTTCAAAAGGGCCTTTTGGACATATCTTTTGACCCATACCTGATCTATAGAAAAGGAGACTCATTTAGGATATCCATTTGGCTATTCTTTGATCCGGGGGACAATTTTTCAGTAAAAATTAAAGTGTTCCCAATGCTCCAGATTACAGCTTCATCAAAAAGAGAACGACGTCCTGATTCCAACGCAACTTAAACGGGTCGAAAAGGACTCCGTTTGTGCAAGTTACGGCCAGTCAAACTTCCAGTCAAACTGGCTTCAGGGGCGTCCAGAAGGTGGGAAAAATAATCATCTCGAAAATTGACGGAACCGGTGTCATCGCGAAGAGCTCGTCGAGACGATTCCGACGACATTTGTTTCGTCGAAATCCGACGTCGTATGCTCAAGATACAGGCAGTCAAACTTCAGTCAACTTAGAGGGTACTGATGATGACGTCATCATGCTGACGTGTCCGTGCGTACGGGCAAGGCTGGATGTGATCACCGCTGAGGTGCATGGGTTGTGACTCCAATCCACCGCGCAGTTTATCGTCCTCTGCATCTGACGCGCAGCACGCCGTGGCCCCGACGTGGGCGCGTGTGGCGCCTTCTTGCCCCCAACACTCCGCCAAACTCCCCAATCATTAGACCGGCCATCGCGACAGCCGCACCAATCGACGCAGGTAATACTCCGTCGACTTACCCAGCCGCTTAGGTGGTGACACGTGGTTTGCTCGCGGATTTGCGCATTCAAATTGACACAAAGCCCTTATGGGACCCGTCTCCTGCTATCTACCATGCGCGCGCTCTACCGCTCTCTCGCGTGGGCCAATATGAAGGCTGGGGGTTTGTTTATGTTTTAAATTTGGGTGTTTGTTTTAAAAAAAAAGAACAAACCGGCCGGTGGTTTGAACCCGCACCGGCCGGCTCAACAAAACCAATACTAACCACTGCGCCACGCAAACGGTCTAAACTATATGTGGCATTGGCTAGTTTTGTTAAAATTTTGGTGGCCGAGCCTTTAACAAAAAGGCATATTAAGCCAAATAGATAAAATACATTGTAACCACCCAAAACAAGAAGATTGCAGAGGATAAACCAGTCATGATACGAACTGATAGAGGGAGATATGTGTTTATCTTGGTGGTTAGGCCTAATTAGGCAAGTTTTTTTGTATAAAAAGAGGGGTATAGACCTTGATTTGACAAGTCCAGGTGGAGAACGAGAGAATGCTCGAGAGATGATTTGCATTGTTCCTGTATATCGAAGTAATGCTGTGCTTTTGATGTGCTTGAAGGGGATGATGCTGCCTCAATTGTAACTGATTTTTGGAGCTAATCGGATCGGTCCTCCATTGGAGAGGGACCCGGAGACGTAGTCCTTAGGGACGAACTCCGTTATCAATTGTGGTTTCATCTCTCTATTTCTTCTCTCTTTTCTTTCTCAGTTTATTCTTGGCATTTAATTATTTTATGTTCATTTATTTCATTTGAGCATTTAATTTGTAATCATTTAAATTAAATGTTGTAATAATCGATCTTTTACGTTAAGCATTCTGTAAGCAATAAGTCCTAGATCCCTATATAGATCAAGTTGGTATCAGAGCTATGTATGTGGCTTGTATTGCAATTTGAATGCTAACGAGATCCAGGTTGCAACGAGGCGAAGGAGAACTCGAAGAATACAATCCAGAAATCGGAAGACGAAGAGTTAATCAACCGTCACAGATGGAAGCAAAAGAAGGTGGACAAAGTTCAGAGCTCAGTGTCAAGGATTTCCAGAAGCTATTTCTTGACATGAAGGCAATGGTGGACAAACTTTATGCTGACAAGAAGAAGCACGAAAAGGGAGATTCTTCAAAGCACAAGAAGCAGAAAGACACAGAGGGGAAAGCTCCAGAAATTCCTTCTCCTCCTTCTACTCCCCCTTCTTCTCCTCCTTCTTCCCCTTCTTCTCCTCCTTCTCCTTCTCCTTCTTCTAATGTAAATCCATTTAAGAGCAAATCTAAGCCTGTAATTAAGCTTGATGTAAAATTTGAATTACCTAAATACTGTGGGGAGTTAAATGCTGAGAAGTTAGACGATTGGGTCCAACAAGTAGAAGTATACTGTAGGATACAAGGCCTAGTAGAAGATGCTTCTAGGATTCAATTAGCAACTCTCCGGTTGGGAGGTACAACTCTCACCTAGTGGGAGAGTAAAACTCATGAAGAAATTGCTCACCATGGTCAAGTTAACATGTCTTGGATGGAGTTTGTTGCCGCCCTTAGGAAACAATTCTACCCTTTAGGTTACATGCAACAGTTAACCATGAATTGGCAAACCTTTAGGCAAGGTAAGGGGCAGTCTGTCCAGGAGTATACTCATGAGTTTAGGAAACGGGCCATTGCTCTAAATGTTCCCTTGTATACCCAAGACACATTACTTAAGTATATTGGTGGTTTACATTCTTACCTTAGGCACACTATTTTGATGTTGAGTCCCAACAATCTAGACGAGGTGTCTGTTCAAGCTACTCATTTAGAGTCAAGGGGTAAGAATACTTTTAGTGATAACTTTTCTAAGAAGCCATCTAAGTTCGAGGGTAAGTCTAAAGGGAAAGACAAAGACAAAGATAAAGGCAAAGGGAAGAAAACAGCTACAGCTAAGAAAGAGGGTGAGAAACCTACGTGCTCCCATTGCAAGAAAGAGGGGCATGATGATTCAAGATGTTGGAAGCTTCATCCTGAGTTGAGGCCGAAAAGATATGGAGGTAATAAAGGCAAGAAGACTACTGCAGTGATTCAACAAGATCTTGGTTCAGACTCCGGAGATGAGACAAAGATTGTTGCTACCGGAATCCAAGGTAAAAGGAAAGGTATATCTCTCTCATCTGATGCAAGTTTTTCTAATGCCAGTGCAAGTACAAGTAAAGAATCTTCTCCTAAGGTTGATAAGCAAAGAAATGAATTGTTTCATATTCGTGTTGTAACAAAACACACTAAGATTGATACTCTGTTTGATACGGGTTCACAAGTAAACTTAATATCTGAAGAAGTTGTAAAGAAACTTAATTTGACTACAACACCTCATCCGAAACCATATCCACTTGGATGGGTTTGCGATGATGCTCAACTACAAGTAACTAAACAATGTAAATTGAGATTTGCTATCACTGCAAACTTTATAGATGAGGTAGAAGTCGATGTGGTCCCTTTGGATATTTGTGGGCTTGTGTTAGGGAGTCCTTATCTTTATGACAGAAAGGCAATCTTTTATAGGGGAGAGAATAAGTATCATCTTTTTAAAGATGGGGTAGAATACATTGTACGGGCACATAAGGTGAAGACTAATCTTACACTAGTTAATGCTAGTCAAATGAAGAGGTTGGTCAATTCAAGTAAAAACTTTGTATTGATGCTTGTAAAAGCCAAAGAAGATGATAACCGTAGGTATCTACTGAACTTTCAAGACTGCGTAAGTCAGTGTAAAGGAGAAAGTCTTTGATGTATCAGAGAAAAGAAATTAAGCAAGCACCCAAATGCTAATTTCAAGACATCCTTAGTACCGAGGGAGAGTGGTCAATCGAAAGTAGACCTCGCCGAAGGTCGTGGCTATTGTGCAAAATGGCCTAGCCGGGCCGCAGGTCAGAAGTTTAGGTGCTGGGCACCGGAGAAAGCCACAAACTCTTTATAGCATCACCATTACATGCATTAACCAGTACAAAGGCAACTTTTCAGTGGGGAGGTCCGCAACAGAAGGCTTTCGACACTTTGAAGGGAAAGTTGAGCACCGCATCCAGTTTTGGCCTCCTACCGTGACTACATCAACCATTTGAGATCGACAGATGATGAAAGTGGCTTTGCCATGGGAGCAAAAGACTCATGCAAGGAGGTAACCGTCACCACTCAAACTTTTTCTGTGAGCAAGTAAGTAACTATCCTACTTATGATAAAGAACTTTATGCTTTAGTTCAGAGTGTTAAAAAATGGAAACATTACATAATGGGGAAAGAAACTGTAATCCATACTGATCACCAACCACTACAATATTTGCACTCACAAACTAAACTGCAACAAAGTAGGCACTTTCGGTGGATGGGTTTTCTACAACAGTTTCATTTGGTTATTAAGGCGCAAACCACAACAAAGCAGCGTGCATATGCTCTCTAGACCTCCTATGATGAATGCTTTGATAATCCTTTAGAATAGTTCTATGGTTCATGAAAGTTTTCAAGAACAATATGCTAATGATGAGAACTTTAAGGATATCTATAATGCTTTAATGAATGGTAAACATGTACAAGAGAAAGACTATTATGTGCAAGATAAACTGTTATATCACTTGGGTAAATTATGTGTTCCAAAAGATGAACAAACACAGGTGATTAGAGAAGCACATACCTCATTGATTGCAGGACACTTTGGGGTAAACAAAACATTGACTCAGCTGCAGAAGTATTGTTATTGGCCTCATATGCAAGAAACTGTAACTAAGTATATTAGAGGTTGTGTTATGTGTGCAACTAGTAAGCCTAGTAACAGGAAATTGGGTTTGTACACACCTCTACCTGTACCTTCTCGTCCATGGGAAAGTGTATCAATGGACTTTGTTGGGGGGTTACCTATGTCTAGGAAGGGACATGATTATTTGTATGTAGTAGTTGATCGGTTCAGCAAGATGTGTATTTTGATGCCTTGTAAGAAACAGGTCACTGCTGAACTGACAACTCATTTGTACTTTCAATTTGTATGGGTTCATTTTGGGTTACCTACTTCTATTGTATCGGATCAAGATTCTCGATTCTTGGGGGAATTTTGGTCAACTTTGTGGGGACTCATGGACACCAAGCTGAAGAAGAGTACAGCCTTCCATCCGCAGACCGACGGGCAGACAGAGGTTGTAAACAGGACAGTTGTGCATCTACTCAGAGGTTACTGCAGTAAGCATCCTAAGTTGTGGGATGAGAGTCTTCATTATGTGCAGCATTCCTACAACCATGCAACACACTCTTCTACTAAGAGGTCTCCTTTTGAGACATGTTTTGGTTATGTGCCCAAGACACCGATGGATTTTGCTTTTTGGAAAGATGATGTTGAAGATGGATGCCATGATGCAGAGAAGGCTTTGAAGTTCATCCAGAAAGTCCAAGCAATTCATCAGGCAGTGGAAACACAGTTGGAACAGAGCCAAGCAAAATACAAGGTTTGCCATGACAAGCATCACACTGATCATCATTTTCAGGTTGGAGACCGAGTTTGGTTACACATCAGCAAGGAAAGGATGCAAGGTGAAGGTAAAAAGCTTAAGCCAATTAGGTATGGTACTTTTGAGATCCTTGAGAAGATTGGTACTAATGCCTTCCGCCTCAATCTTCCTCCATACATGCATATTTACTCGGTTGTCAATGTTGAGAATTTGAAACTGTATGAGCCTCCAATGATCCTAGATGAAGTCTTAGACATTCAAGTTCCATCAGTTGATGACCTTTCACCAGAGTACATGTCAGAGTTGCCAGAAGATGTTATTCTCGGCTGTGAAAGCCGAACTTTTATCACGTCCATTCCAACCCCGTCCACCAACCGGAGATTGGTAAAGTGAGGGAACTTTAACCTCACTTACTTTCCAAGTAATCAAGCTTTCGGAGGTCCTAAAGCTCTCCAGTGGGGAGGCCTAATCCGGGGGACAATTTTTCGCAAAATTAAAAGGTTCCATCGCCCATTGCCTTTCATCAGTAAGAGAACGACGTCTCCGATTCCAACGAACTTGAACGGTCAAAGGGACCCGCTTTGTGTAAGCATATACCAAACTCTACCAAACCGCTTCAGTTCCCGGCGTGGGAAAATAATCATCTCTAAAATCGCATCGCAGTAAGGGTCATCGCGAAAGAGTTACGTAGACATTCGGTCGACATTTGTTTCACAAACTGGGACGCCAGATGCTCAAGATGCGCAAATAAACTTCGGGCCAACTTAGAGGGTGGTAATCGGCGATATCACGTCGACGTAACCGCACAGCACGGAAGCTGGGCGGGATGAATTTCGCCCGACACGTATGTGTGACTCCATTGTTTTCATCCAATCAGCAAGTATTATCGCACCTCCGCATACAAAGACGGGCAAAGACAACCGGGTAATCCCCACCGCGGTACCTCCGTTGGGCCAAGACATGCGCTGGTGTCTTGAGCAACATCGCCAACACTTCAAGCGAATTCGACATCGCGGACAGAAATACATCGTATCGGCATGTCCGGTCCGCATCGCCGACACGCCTCCAGCTGCTGGTGACATCGCTTTAGGTTTGCGGATATATGCAGTCAAATTGACAGCAAAAGTCTTATGGGATTCGATCCCGTCACCTGCGCTCTACCATCCAACGCCGCGGCCGCTACACCCGCCGATCTCGGCCTAAATATGGAAGGGGGCGAGTTTGTTTTGATGTTTTAAATTTGGGTGTTTGTTTTAAAAAAAAAGAACAAACCGGCCGGTGGTTTGAACCCGCACCGGCCGGCTCAACAAAACCAATACTAACCACTGCGTCACGCAAACGGTCTAAACTATATGTGGCATTGGCTAGTTTTGTTAAAATTTTGGTGGCCGAGCCTTTAACAAAAAGGCATATTAAGCCAAATAGATAAAATACATTGTAACCACCCAAAACAAGAAGATTGCAGAGGATAAACCAGTCATGATACGAACTGATAGAGGGAGATATGTGTTTATCTTGGTGGTTAGGCCTAATTAGGCAAGTTTTTTTGTATAAAAAGAGGGGTATAGACCTTGATTTGACAAGTCTAGGTGGAGAACGAGAGAATGCTCGAGAGATGATTTGCATTGTTCCTGTATATCGAAGTAATGCTGTGCTTTTGATGTGCTTGAAGGGGATGATGCTGCCTCAATTGTAACTGATTTTTGGAGCTAATCGGATCGGTCCTCCATTGGAGAGGGACCTGGAGACGTAGTCCTTAGGGACGAACTCCGTTATCAATTGTGGTTTCGTCTCTCTATTTCTTCTCTCTTTTCTTTCTCAGTTTATTCTTGGCATTTAATTATTTTATGTTCATTTATTTCATTTGAGCATTTAATTTGTAATCATTTAAATTAAACGTTGTAATAATCGATCTTTTACGTTAAGCATTCTATAAGCAATAAGTCCTAGATCCCTATATAGATCATTCTTACCATATCAAAAAATAAGGTAGGGTTTTTTTGTATGGAGGGCCTCAAAAATTGATTGTCTTACTTCTAAGAGGGTTTTATTTGGACTGTCTACACACAAATGCACACAAAATTTCATTAGTAGCTTCATCAAAATGAAAAAATATAAAATATCCTCGAAAAACAAATGAAAGCTAACTCAATTATCTTTCCAACCATACCATGTGTAGGTCATATAAAGGTCGTACATATTTGTACCATGTGAAAGAATAAGACTGTTACAAAAAAATGTGCATAAAACAAGAGTTTCATTTATCAAAACTTCAAATACATAATGTTTCCTCATCCTTTCATCATCTTAACCTTCGTGTCGACCATACAAGGCATTTTTAAACATTTACAACCATTTTCCAATGGTTCTCAACCAACTTTTCAACTTACAATCATTCATATTCCAACCAAACTTCAACTTGACAACAAAATGTAAAAAATATTTTTTACAACATTGTGCAACTTTGACAATTTCTTACATATAGACCCTAACTTACCCCTAATGACTAAAATTAGACTCAAACAAACATGAAATGGTCTTCTTAGACCTTATTACATGAAAAAATCACAAGAAAAATCAAAATGACAACTTTTGATCCTTGGAGGCATGACAACTTGTGGGTGCCCTTGCACCACATACCCTTGACACCTCATTCCCTATGACCTCTTTACCAACAAAAAATGTTACTAATGTTGAAACAATGGTTACTAATGTCCCTCAAGAAGAACTAAGACAAATGGATGAAGAATTAGAAAATTGCAAAACTTTGCGAGTTCTGAATCTGTTGTTGGTATTGTGATTCCTATCATAATAACATGAGGAAGATGCTTGATAATAAACATGGAATATAAGTTGTGTGTATCCTATCTCATATCATTAATAAACATGTCCCTTCAATGACTATTTGTGCTCAAACTTTGGGGTATACTCAAAGTCAAGGTGGAAGTCAAATTCCTCCTCCTACAACTATTGCCTCTATTCCAACATACACTAATCCAACTGTTACTATAACCATACAACCCATTAGCAATGCCAATACTACCTTAAGTATTTCTACTAGGAATCCCTTTAGCATTGTGTATTCAAATATCATATCTCCTAACCCATCTCCCCTCACAAATTTACAATTCACTTGTCCTCTAAATACATATACATCTCCACCCTATTCACCTCCATCTCAAACCAAAAACAATGATCCCATAATTAACCAACTCTTACAAGGTGTTTCATCCCTCCAACAACAAATTGGTACCTTGAACCAAAATCAAAATGGTCAACCTTCACAATATGTCAAAAGAAACCCATTATCCTTGGAGATGTTGAGAACACAAATGCCACAGGCTATAGAGATTCCTATATTTGAGAAATATGGTGGAAAAGGAAATCTTATTAGCCATGTTTTTGCATACATAGCCTTATGTAGTGACTTCATTTTTGAGGATAAAATCTTGGCTAAACTCTTCCCTAGGTCCTTGAAAGACACCATTTTGGAATGGTTTTGTTCCTTATCAAACAACTCAATACGTCCATTTAATGAACTTGTTGATGCCTTTCTTAACCATTTTCAAGTGCACATGGGTCCCAATATGACCTTAGAAGATTTAATGAAATGTAAGTAAAAGGATGATGAAAAGGTCATTGAAGTTATCTCTCATTGTCAATTACGTTACTCACAAATCAACATTAGGATTCTCGATCCTGATCTTCAATGAATGTTCATTGAAAATTTACAACATAAGATTCAAGATAATATTGGGATGATGAGATTTCCCTCCTTCACACACTTGTGTACAACCCTTCATGATTTACAAAATTTGGTTAGTAGTCATGAAGTGAAAACTCCCTCTAAGCATCCTGAAAAATCCAAATCCATGCCTCAGACCAACTTCCAATCATTCAAGAAACCAAAAAAGGGATTTATACAACTCAATTCTCCTCAACCAACTCAACATGTTGACTCTCAAGTGGCTTCTATAAGGAAAACATATCCATATAAATTTTGGGAGAGGAGTAAACAATTTACCCCTCTACCTGATACCCTTCATTCCATCATGTTGCAGCTCTTAAACAAGAACTTTATTTCCTTACCTCCTGTTAGAGATCCTAATCCTACTAAGCCTTTACCTCCAAACTATAAACAAAATGCCTTTTGTTGTCATTTTCACTATCAAAATGGACATGATACAAAACATTGTAAGTGTCCTAAAGATATTGTATAAGACCTCATTGATTCTAAGCACATACAAATTGGTGGTGTTAATGATCAAGGAAATAAGTCTGTTGCCCCTCCCAACCAAAATTTGCAAATATTTACCAATCCTATGCAAAATCATAACATCTTTTTTGTCAAAACTAGTGAAACCAAGAATGATGTGATGAATGTTGACACGAATGATAACATGAATGATATGTTGAATATCTAGAATACTAAGAGGGGGGTGAATCAGTATTCCATAAAACCATTCAAATAAAACCCATCTAAAGATAATCACATATTTTACTGAATCAACAAGAGATAACATGGAAACAAGACAATGTATCATCACACATGAACACCAGGATTTTTATGTGGAAAAACTAGAATGGGAAAAACCATGGCGAGGATCAAATCACAATATATTATATCTAGATACAAGATATTACATGGCTCACTTCCAGGATTCACTGTCTTTGAAAGGCTCACAACTTGAATACAAAAGATAGGTAACTTCCAAGATACAAAAGTTATGGCTCACTACCAAGAGTATGAAATGATAGAATACACCTCTGTGCAGGGTTTAGTTCCAATGAAGATTTGAATATGAAGTACTACTTCTCATAGCAGTCGCTCAACCAATCTATTCTGATCCCAAATTGACTAAATCATTTAGGCTTGCATAGTCAAACATGTCTTAATCCTTTTCACACTTCACCACACCTCTCTTCCTTCTCTTCCCATAATTACATCTTTACACTTCTTCATACACCACACACATCGTACCTTTCTCCTTCAAAGAATCTTACATATATATGCAAGTATACCTCATTCATCAATTAGGTTGGCCTAATTAGATGAAAAAAAAATCAAAAACACTCTTGTTGACACCTTATATGATTTAAAACATTTTTATCCAAGTAGTGCATCATATCAAGTCAACATAGATCTAAAGAAAGCATCTACAAAGTATATCTAGCCTTCTCAATGCATGTCATACTTTAGGTCAGCCAAGACTAGGACCTAAACACAAAAACTCCAAACCAACACACAATTCTCAAAGAAAACACCTTCCAAATATGATATCACATCAATTTCTCATCCAATCACCATCATAGAGAATACCATTAGAATGCTCTCCTTAAGAAAATGCAAAGTCTCCCACATAGATATGTAGAGCAGAGAAACACCTATAGAGTACAAAGCTAAACTATGTTAATGATAAATTTGTGCTCTCAATGCAAAACTTCTCAAGATCCTAGATATAGCTATCCAAATGAGTCATGATAATACGGTTAAGAGATTAGAGTCATATCTTTTCTTGTGATGAATTCCAGACTCAAAAACTAATGCATTGGTTTAACAGTAAGGAACACTTCTGGTAGAGATTAGCTTCTGGTGAACCAAATAAGCTTCCCAAATCATTGTCACCATGTTGACATCAATGATAAACACAAGAACAACCAAACAATCCATATACACTTCATGCTCATGTTGCAAGGCTCGATGATTCCAACATGATAACGAGGAAAATCCTATGGATACTATGATTAGAATCATTGAACTTCAACCTTGTAAGGGCCAAACCAATATGTCCCTTGAAATTTCTTTATCACAAAATGACATAATTAACATGCACTCAATTGTCCTCTTTACATTGTCAGAAGAATCAATGACAAGCCTACTAATGGGATACTAATTGATCTCATTTGTGTAGAGAATCTGATCATTGAAGAATTCTTGTTTGTGCATGAACTTTATTAAGATACTTATGAACAATTGAAATCATGGATCAAAACACATAATGGTTTTGATTTCCCTACAATAGGTTCGATCACTCTTCCTCTAAAAGTTGGACTGAAATAATTGAATGCCTCATTCTCCATCATCTCAATGTTAGATCAATTTTATGTGAAGTTAGGCTACCCATGGCTTCACTTAATAAAATTCATCTCATCAATCATTCACAAATCCTTGAAGTTTCCCTTTAATAATCAAATCTTTATTGTGCATCATTTTGGTTTCAATACCATGTCTTCTTGTGGGAATTTTTCATTGGATTTTTTTTGGCATGAACCTATGGAACCTATTAGGCCTCGTGAGGACTTCTTTTTTAATTTTTATCAAAATTTTAAGGTAAAGAACATAGAAGAATTATCCCTTAGCAATATGCCTCAACCCATGATTGAGCCTCCTATCATTGATGAGACCATGATTGATCCAAAATCCCTTCCAAGTAACCAAGACTAACCAATGACAAATCCTTCACTGATTTCCTATAAAAGACTAAGAGATAACCAAATAAGTCCTATTGTGCCTCCTAAAATCAAACGAGTTTACAAAATTAAATAGAAAGTGGTTGAACAACCTACCATGGTTCCTTTTGTTCCTCCCTTATCGGAAGAAAATAAACCTATGGTTGATAAACCTACTCCTACACAATTGCAACTTGAAAACTGTACAAAAAGAAACCAAAATACTAGAGAGTGTAGGCATAGACATCATGCTATTGCTCGTCAGTTACAAGAAAAAGATGAATCAACAACTAAAGATCAAGCAAAAACTCAAGCAATACATGATGATTCACTCCACCTTCATCACAACAAGAAAATCCTAAATCTTGACCACAACAAGAACAAGTACCTTCCATGGATATTATCACTAGTATAGAAACAACAATATATGACTGGAAAAACTACTAAAAATTGCTTATAAATGACTGAACATGGTCGCGTGACCATTAATAGTTTATTGCCAATCATTTATAATGTGACCAAATTGATGACAAAACCATTTTTAGTTGTTTGATTGATTGATTTGGTCGTTAATTTAGTCATCTAATTGATCTGTTTGGTCGTTAATTTATTCATTTGATTGATCGATTTGGTTGTTAATTTGGTCATTAGTTTAGTCGTTAATTTGATTGATTTGGTAGTGTATTTAATCATTAATTTAGCCATTGATTGTTTTAAACTGGTCACTTATTTAGTCAGTTTTTATTCACTGATATATTTATTTGTTAATTTAGTCATTGATTGTTGTTAATTGGCCACTTATTTAGTCATTTTTATTCACTGATTTTTGTCCATTGGTAGTGTATTTAGTCATTAATTTTAATCATCATTTTGATCAATTTGGTAGTTTATTTAATTGTTTTTGTTCACTGGTTTTTGTCAACTGGTAGGTATATTGATACATTGTTTATTAATTACATAATCATTATATTTAGTCATATTTATTCACTGATTTCTGTTAGTTGGTAGTATATTTAGTCAATTGATAGTTTATTTAATTATTTTTATTCACTCATTTCTACCTATAAGTGTTGGAAATGAGACAATTCTTTAATTAAGGTTTAAACATATAAAAACAAAAAAAAACATAATCAATCATTCATTTGCACATAATGAAACAACTATTAAGAAGGAAAAATACTAAAATCTTATTGATAAAAAAAGGTCTTACAAAATGTGTTACAAAATGTGTTTCTTAGTGTTGTGATTGAGAAAACTGAGTTACAATGCCTTTTTTTTTGCTTATGCAAGATATTACAATTTTGATGACAATTCTATGTTGCAACTTATTTGAAACTTCACATACATGTATGTTGCACTCTCTACAACTTTTCCTCTTTTCTACACCTCTTTATTTGCTCTGTATTTACTTGTTTTTTTGCACCCCTATTCTTTGAATCTACTGCTTACACAACAACATATCCCCTCTTCTATAATGCACCAGTTTGAATGAGTAGAACCCAAACAAAATGAGAAAAACATAATCAAGGGGTTTTATATTATAGGTGCAATTAGATAGAACATTCTTTGTTCTACTCATATAATGTACATCCAAATCATATTCTCTAGTTTTTGTTTGGGTTCAACTTATTCAGGTTCAACACATTCTTTGTCTACAACTTCACTCTCCATGCTTTGTTGTTGCTAACCCTTCTTTTTCTCTTCTGCACTTACGACTCGACAAAAAACACTAATATCCTTGAACAAAACATTCAAAATAATGCATAAAGCAGTGGGCCAATTTGTCTAATAGCTAGTACTAGAAGATCATAAACATCAACTATGTCATTTTTTTCAAATATTTTAGTGGCCACCATGTGAGGGTCCCTTCTTCTTCTTTCAGACGGACAACTCCATCTATTTTTTTTACATAAGGAAGGGGTATATTACTTGTGACCTTTAAAATACTTACATTTGCATCTCATGTTCCTTTCAATTTGACTCCATGTACAATAGATAGTGAGTGAATCCACCCAATGCCCACATTAGCATAATCAAACAGATCCAACACCTCAACTTTATCCCCTTCTTAGAGTTTATCAATAAATGTCTACAAAAACAAAAAATACAAATCAACTTCTATCAAATAGGTAATGATTACCCTTATTTACATAATAAAACAACCATTACTTGAATAGTACTTACTTGCATGTGGTTTCATAGCACTCACCTCAACTTCAACATGACTACCACTATGAATATCATGTGCATGCTCATCGAGTTCATCATCATAATCACTATCAACGTCATTGCAAACATGAAGTTGTACAACTTTTCAGAGAGTTCTATTGACATGGCCTTTTTCTTTTTGTTCTACATTCATATAATTGCTTTGCATCACGTGGTTTAATCATCATGCAAAAATTAATATAATTCAAGTAAAGAATGCAAAAGCTATAATTTTTTGTCCAAAAGAACATTTTAGGTATGAAGAATGACAAAACATTGGGACAGATAACTGACAGCTATTATATTAATTACCTCAACTTCAAGACAACTAAGATTACTGTGTTGCACATTCTTGTCAACTTCATCATGATTACTATCGATATTGGCAACTCTGTTGACATCATGAAGGAATTCTTGTTTTCCTGTTGCTTTGATAAAATTTCTTTGCATGTGGTTTAACCATCATGCAAAAAATTATACAAAACATTCAATAGTCAAGTAAAGAATGCAAGCATATAAATTTGTCCAAAAGAACATTTTCTAGATCACTCCAATAATAAAGAAATTGGGTTGGATTCTCCTGCACTTAGATTTCAATAATCTACATATTAAGAGGAATTTGCATATAGAATTTTCAAACAAGAAATGAGATCAATGGAGCCTCTTACCTCATTTGAATCCATGGATTTATGTTCATTCCATGTAGAAACTATAGGGTTAACAAAGGCAACCAATTGCAAAAATTGATGGGTGAGACTGAATATGTAACTCATTACCTTTTGGTACCCTAGTTCATTTGAGTTGACATGATCTACAAAGGCACCTTTTGGGAATTGAATAGATGGTTGTGAAATCTTTGTTGACAAACTAGATTTCCACTTAATCCTACTCTTAGATTTACTAGGATCTAGTGCTGCCATATAATTGACAATATCTTTTGTACCTGCTTCTCTATTACCATTTTCCACCTAAAATACAATGTCAATTTCAACATATAGACAGTTCAATAAAAAATAAAAATAATTAACACAATGTAAATTGAACCAAAAAGGCATACACTTACTACAAATTTTTCTATTTTGGCGTGCAACCCACCTCAGCCAAATGTATATCTAGCCATCACATTATCTCTTGCTCTCTTGCCTCTGTTACTCTTTTCCAAATATTCTTCAGAATGCATACTTTTTGTCAGTTCCTCCTGCTATTTTGGAGATAGAGTGGAGTCTAAACTCTCTTTTCCCTGCATGATTGTTTTTCTACAATTGTATCTAAAATTGTTTATCAAAATTCTCATCTTTTGCTTGTAATATTTTCTAGAGATTTGTCCACTAGTAGTCTCAAAAGCCTTTTCCATTTTTGTATAAAATTTTCCACATCTTTTTTTTCTTGCTATACAAAACTTGATTTGCAAATATCCAAATGGGATCTACATCTTACACCCAACTTGGTGGCCCACTTTACAACATTTGGCCCAATGCTCACCATGTCTTGATACCTCAAGCAAGAATTGATTCTTTCCTTCTAATTTTATTTCTTTTGCACTCCTCTTTGTAGATCTGTACAAATATTGACTCAATATTTTTCTTTTGACAAAAGCATCCACATCTTCTATTAAATTGCCACTACCATTATTTCTAACTGATCCACTAGTTCCATCAAAAGTTCTAGATGCAACAGGTGCACTCTGAGGCACAATAGATGCAACCAGAGGTCTCTCTTCATGACTTTCATTAATTAGAACTTCACAATCCTTAGCCACATAAAGTGTGGCATGAGTAAGTAGATTAGTACTAGTCTCCATAGATTTCACTTCAAACACAACCTTTAATGTTGAATAAATATTTTGTAGACTTGTTGTTGGTTTGCTCTAATGTTGTTCAATAATCTCTCTTAACCTTTGTGCTAAGAGGTCATCACAACATTGCACATCATCATGTGCTATATCAGGCTGCACATCACCATGTGCTATATTAGGCTACATATCACCATGTGCTATATCAGGCTACACATCACCATGTGCTATACCAGGATGCACATTATCTCAACTATTATTTTCACCAACTGTATTTGTTGAATCACAAAAGCATCAACTTCTATGAGATGACAACATTGTATCTTTTCTTTCCTTTCATTTTTTCTTTGCATTTTCTTTGCAATCTTTTTATTGCCTATAAAACAAAAAAAAATCATATTATGTCATATATACATAAAACTCTTGCCTATAAAATTTCATTAAACACTATTAAACAAATAATATACTACTTAGTGGATTTACAACTTGCCCGCTTGTTAAACCAAGATGCAATAAATATTCATTATTCTTGGCCACTTTTTCACTACGCACGCACTCATATTCTATCATTGGAATTTAAAAATTGTGATCACTATCTAATGCAGGAGCATCTAGGTGCACGGGAAATCCTGTACACCAAAAATATTTATTTTATTATCCTTTGAATTTTGGCTTACTTTTGTGTTGCAGGAATGATTTTAATTTCCTTAATCCTTTCTTTAGCAACCTTTGAAGATATTTTTATTCATATATTTTATTGGCCTGAAATTCAAGTGAATTAACATGACATTTGATAAAATGAAATCCCACACTCCAGCTGGGAAATGTATTTTTTATTTCTCTTGTAACTCCCTAGATTAAATAAAAAGAAAGAGAATAAAAATTTGTGGGAGTGAAGGTGCTAGAAAGAGGGAGTGGATGACAATTTTGGAAAAGATTTGAATTTTTTTTGGTAAAAACATTGAAGAGAACAATTAAGGGGCTGAATGCATGAATCCCAAACCCAGAATGGGGGAGGTAGAAGTTTGATTGGCATTTGGGGAAGAAGGAGATTGTTTGGGTCATAACTATGAGACCCAACTTTAATAAAAATTGCATAACTTCCTCATACAATAACAAAATTGATATTTTTCAAAATGATCTAAAAAGTTGAGAATGAGGTGCACAAAACCCATGTTGGAGTTTTAAAAGATTCGCGATAATCAGGGAATAGTGAAGGAAAGAAAGTGGCAGGTTTATGGTGAAGCTTTGCAAATTTGATTCTTAATCTTTCCTATAGAAGATTGTTGTTGTAATTGAAGCTTTGTTAATGGATAACATGTAGAGTTTTAATAATTTTGTAGACTTCCAATATTTTTTTTTTTTTTTTATAAAAAGGGGTGAAAATTTTATTGAAATAACCAGCAAAGTACAGAGAGCAAGGGCCATAGGCCCCAAAGGAAAAACAACCAGAATAGAAAGGAAACCCCAAAAGGGGCAAAACTAATCATCCATATCTTTCTTGACCAAGCTCTCAAGGTCTTGAGCACAATCCAGAGGCAGGTGAGCCCAGTCTCCTGCTCTCCATCCCTCTCCACGATCTGAAGCCCACTTAGCCAGGCAATCCGCAGTCGCATTCCACTCACGAGGTACATAGCAGAAAGAGACTACAGCAAAAGAAGTACCCAGCCTAAGAATTTGTCTACCCACCACAGCTAGATGCCAATCCACCTCCTCCATCCGTTGCAGATTCAACATATCCACCACCACCTGAGAGTCAGACTCACAAATAATCTTGCTCCACCCCAGAGCACATCCTCTTTCAAGAGCCAAGAGGACAGCAAGCGCCTCCATGTAATTATTGGTCTGTAGCCCCTTATATTCAGAGAAGAAGAAAATAACCTTACCAGAGCTATCCCTTCCAATTCCTCCAACCCCAGCATGACCGGGATTTCCCCTGGAAGACCCATCCGTATTAATCTTGAGAGTCCCCACAGGGGGGGGAGACCACTTCCCATCCCTACAAACCTTCTTTTTACTTCGGCGACTTCTGGTATGTTGTTTTGCACCAAGAGAATCCCTTGAACCAACTTTCAAAATATGCAGATTTTGAACCACACGCACATCTCCAGGATCAATATCCTCAGAGAGGTCACACTTCGCAGCAAGAGTCTCCTGAAGCATACTTATTACTTGTAACCAAACCTGGTGCACCCTCTTCCACTTATCCTGGAAAATCCTGCGGTTCCTTTCCAACCACACCTGCCAGATAATAAATCCTGGACCAATATCCCAAGCTACCTCTAGAAAGGAGGTCTTAGAAGGGGGTCTACCAAGACTATTCCAAAATTCAACCAAAGAATTAGCATGAATACAAGCATGCTCCCAAGCTTCCCACCACCAGTGCCAAATAACCCTAGTGAAAGAACAATGGAAAAATAGGTGCGAACTATTTTCTTCACCTTGCTTGCATAAAGCACAGATAGAGGGCCCATGAAAGCCCCTCTTCTGGAGATTCTCCCAGGTAAGACATCTATTCTGCACCACCAGCCATAAGAAAAAATTACACTTGGGCCAAGAAAATTTATTCCAAACCTGCTTCCACCAAGATATGTCCATCCTATGAAAACTTTGTCTTTCCAACTCTTGATACCCAGAAGCAACTGAAAACTTTCCTTTCGGATTGGGTCCCCAAGCTAGGGTATCATCTTCTCTTAAAGAGTTACACGCTCTACCAGCAAGAATCCCAGCAAGAAGCTCCCTTTCACCCTCAGAGCCCCCTGGAGGCTAGTCCCGAGGTTCTTTCCATCTAGCAACCTCACCACGACCCACCCTTAAAATCACCTTAAAATCCTCAACTTTACTCCAACTTGCTGCAAGAAAGCTATCTCCAAGAGGCTTCAGGTGGGGGTATTGGGACAAGATAGGAGGGAACCCATCCCAAGAATCCTCCCAGAATAGGGCATCCGAACCACTGTTACAAATCCAGAAGAGACCCATTTTAACTAAATGTGCCCCTTTCTTCAAGGTCTCCCAAATCATGGACCCCTTTCCTGTCAAATTATACCTCGGCACATCTTTCCCATTCACCCCACCAAGATACTTAACATTAATAATTTTAGCCCATCCTTGATCCTGACTTATACACCATCTCCAAAATAGCTTAGCTGCGAGAACCCTACCATTCAAGCTTGTTTTTCGCAAACCAAGGCCTCCATCCTGCTTAGATATACAAACACAGTCCCATTTGACTAGACTCCACTTAGAGGACAACAGATTACCAGTCCATAAAAATTGCCTAGAAAGGGCATCAAATTCCTTAATGAAGCCCACAGGGGCAGACTGCACAAGACACCTATAGATAGGAAGAGCTTGAACCACAGACTTTAGAAGAGTCATTCTACTAGCAGTTGAAAGCCACTTGTGGGTCCAATGACTAACCTTACTCCAAAGTTTGTCCAAAATCTCCTGCCACACAGCCCTAGGCAACCTTTGATCTAAAAGAGGGATTCCAAGATACACAAAAGGAAGAGTTCCAATTTGAAACCTCAGGATCTGAGCAATCCGAGCCTGGATAAGATCAGGGGTATTGAAGAAAAAAATATGAGACTTTTCTTCACTAATCTTTTGGCCAGAGGCTTTCACGTAAATATCCAGAGCTCTTCGGAAGCTAGTCGCCTCCTGAATTCTTGCAACTCCCATCAAAGCCGTATCATCCACAAATTGAAGGTGTGAAGAAGGATGGATGCCATGCCCCCACTGCCACCCCTGAATCAGTCCCAATCTAACCTGAGACTTGAGAAATCTTCCAAGACCTTCCCCCATTAGAATGAAGAGGTAGGGGGAAAGAAGATCCCCTTGCCTAAGGCCTCTAGTTGCCGCAAATAAGTCAGTAGGCTCTCCATTGATCAGGACAGCAAAAGAGGGTGATGTAATGCAACTCATTACCCAACTAACCCACTCCTTTCCAAAACCAAAGGCTTGAAGAGATTTTTGAAGAAAGCTCCATCTGACCCTATCATAAGCTTTGGCCATGTCCAATTTTATGAACATGGATTTCTCCTTAGAGGTAGCCATCGAGTGCACAGCTTCTGCCGCTATGATAACCCCATCCAAAATCTGCCTTCCTATAACAAAGCCCCCTTGCTCCTCAGAGATCAAGTTCCTGAGCCATGGCTTTAACCATTCGGCTATCAATTTTGTAATTATTTTATACATCATGTTGCACAAAGCAATAGGTCTAAAAGAGTTAAGGGAGTCAGCTCCTTCCTTTTTTGGGATGAGCGCAAGGAAAGTTGCATTCAAAGCTTTAAGCATCTGCTTATTGCTAAAAGATTCTTGAACCACTTCAAAGAGGTCCACCTTGACTATGTCCCAGAAAACTTGAAAGAACTCTATAGGAAAGCCATCCGGTCCTGGGGCTTTACCCTTTTTCATTTGAAACACCACTGCTTCTATCTCAGCTAGAGAAACAGGCTTAATGAGGGCCTCATTCATTTCAGGAGTGACAATGGGGGGGATGCAGTCCAGAACCAAATCCTCCTCAACCCTAGCAGGATCCGAGTCTTCTGAGAATAACTCCCCAAAAAACCTAGTAGCCTCCAAAGCAATCTTCCTATGAGAGAACACCATCGACCCTTCTGCCGTCCTGAGAGAATTGAGGACACTCCCATGTCTTCTATCCTTAACAGTGGTGTGGAAGAACTTAGTATTTTTGTCCCCTTCCTGGAGCCAATCAATCCTAGCTTTTTGTTTCCAAAAAATCTCCTCCCGTAGCTCCCATTCCTCCATGTCTTTTAGCGCCATAGCTTCATCTCTAAAAAGCCTGTCAGACAAGCCCTGCTCTCGGATTTGACGAGTAATATTATCCACCCTCATTTGAGCTTCATGCTTTGCAACAAAGAGGTTTCCAAAGCACTCCCTGTTCCACCTTTTCAACTTGAACTTGACATACTGCAATTGCTTGACAAAGGCGAACATAGCTGTGCCATAAGCAGGTTTCCCTTCCCTCCACCAGGCAGACACATGATCCTGAAGAGAAGCATCCCTTAGCCACATAAGCTGGAACTTGAAAGGAGGGTTCTTTGTCATTTGGAACTTAGAAGCAGTCAAAAGAATTGGCCAGTGATCTGATCCTCTCCAGTCAAGAACCTCCGATCTGGTATTCCAACAATCTGCCATCCAAAAGAAAGATACCAGAAATCTATCTAACCTTTCCGCTATTGCCTCCACCCCACATCTCCTATTATTCCAGGTGAACAGACCATTGGAAGGTGTAACATCCACCACCCTCAACCTTTCAATATTACTCCTCAAAAGGCCCGCAGAAGGGTCAAGCCTAGGATTACCTCCCCGTTTCTCTTCTAAGCTTAAAACTGCATTAAAGTCTCCTGCTAGAATCCAGGGGAACAAAGGAGCAAGAGAGAAAACATATGCTATATGTGACCAAAGAAAAGTCTTACCCACAAAATCAATTGGGGCATAAACATTAGTGAAAAGAAGAATCTCACCAGTTTCGCAACACGTGGCCACCAAGGAAATAGAAGATCTACTAGAAACCCACCAAAGTGGAACCAACTTGCGAGGATCCCATAAAAGAGCCAAGCCCCCGGAACATCCTTGTGCTCCAATGCATTGACACAGACATCTAGGCCAAATCTTAGCAGCCGTATACAACATCCTCTCAATAGATAACTTAGTTTCTTGCATAAAAACCACCACAGGCGAATGAGACTTAATCAATTCTCGAATAGCCTTTTGTCTAGGGATGCCATTCAACCCCCTTACATTCCATGAGAGAACAATCATTTTTGGGATAGAGGGAAATGAGAATCAATAGTCTTCACAGCGCCAGACTCCACCAAAGTCTCGCCCACTAACTTAACCTTCTCCTGGTCTTTCTTCCGTCCCACCTTAAGAGACTTCTCTGAAACATCTTTTCTAATGGTCTTTTGATGAATGCCTAGAATAGAAGGGGAACCCCTTCCTTTACTCTCCTCTTGCTGCCGATCTTTCCCAGAGCTAGACTTGAGACGGGGAGGAGCAGAAGCCTCCTGCACATCCTTATCTCCGCTAGCTCCCAAGTCCTCCATAGGCCCTACTGGAGAATTTGTGTCCATCTGAACCCCAAGCACTCCCACCTGTGGACCATCCTGAGTTGTGTTCACCTCCCCATCAATGTCCCCTGCCTCCAAAAGATCTTGGCCCGTAGGCATATTAGCAATGGTTCCATCAAACTGTTCCAGATCATCTAGCGCATCAAACCTATTGAAAACCTCATCTGTTTGTCTATCCTTAAATGTCCTCTTTTGACCCCGACCCTTATTACGGCCTTTAACAGGAATGAATCCCTCCTTGTCCTCCCTCATGGGGGCTTTCCCTTTGTCTTGATTAGGAGGTGCACTAGCTGACCCCCCTTTTGAATCCTCTGCAGGCCTTGATTTGGGACACATCCTTTGCAAATGTCCATATTCATGACAAAAACGACAACGAAACGGTAGTGTTTCATAATCAAGTTGTTGAATCCATGAGCTTGATCCCAATCGAATTTCTATAGAATCAGGCAAGGGCTTATTCAGATCAATTTCTACACAGACTCGGGCATAGGTAATTACCTTCTTTTCCATAGTCTGTCTTGAAGGACCAACTGGTTTTCCAAGCTGGCTTGCAACTAGATTGAAGATATCCTCTCTCCAAAATTCCAAAGGCAGCCATGGCAGCCGCACCCAAACCGGAACCCGTGAAGGAAGCTCTTCTGTAGGATTGAATCCAACATGCCAGGGCTTGATGAAAAGGCCCACTTGATTGTAGAAATA
The DNA here is from genome assembly GCA_007258455.2 of Sequoia sempervirens. Lineage (NCBI taxonomy): Eukaryota > Viridiplantae > Streptophyta > Pinopsida > Cupressales > Cupressaceae > Sequoia > Sequoia sempervirens. Next base: position 14,443,775 of record VDFB02281492.1, on the reverse strand, counting down.
GGGCCCTCCTTCAAATACTTTATTTCTGTCCGACATGCAAGAGAAAACCACTTGAAAATAACCATTGGCTGCCAACATGACATCCATATCCCCCTCCGGAGACCAAGTTCGACGAGCCCAAGATTCCAGAAAGGGAAAATACACACGGATCCCCAGAAACTTACAAATCAAGGCATGTTTTGATAGATAGTTGATATCGTCTACAATGGACTCAGGCTGAATCTCAACAATCGGCCTATTATCACTCTTAGCAAGACACCCATTCACCTTTGAAGGCCGAAAGCCTCCAGACAGATAAGAGAGTTCTCCCGATCCTGATCCATTCTCACCAAAAACTGGATTAGCATGCAAAAGCACTGAAGGGCTGCCATCCGCCACAGCATCCTTAAAGGACAACCCCCTGCCCCCAGGTAAAACCCCACACGGAGCCATGCAAGATCTCCAAAAGAAACCACCGAGTGGGAGACCACAGTCCCACCCCCACAAAAAGACACCCCAAAGACACAGCCCACAAGGGCACACGGAGAACAAAACCCACACCCCCAGAAAAAGACAAGGAAGAGCCCCCACCAACAAAAGAGAAAAACTAGAAGGCAAAGAAGAAAGGAAAGAAGAGGGAAGGAAAACCCCCGAGTAGCCGTGCCCCTCCCACACCCAAAACCACCCCCGAACAGCAGACAAAATCCCCTACACACAAACCCCAGGCGAGAACCTCCCAAGGGTAGCACATGCAAGGCAATAGCCAACAGGTAGACCGCAGCCCTTACCAGGCCGCGGGCCTGTTCAACCTCCCCTGCGCAGCTCACCATCGCTCCGATCTAAAATTTTAGCCTCCGTAGACTTCCAATATTTATTTGAATACAAATGAAATAATTTTGTGTTGGAAATTTTATTTAAATATTGTTTTAAGTGTTGATTTTACGAAGGCTGCAACAATTGACAAACCTCCTTGGTTTCTCAATTGTTGTCTGCATTAAATGGTATCAGAGCTAGAAGATATTGAGAGTGTAGAGTATTCACTAGGACCTGCGAGTGAAGAGTGTTGAAGAGTGAAGCAGTGAAGTTGTGAGAGAGAGAGTTGTGAGAATGTTTGTTTGTTGCGAGTATGGAAGAGGATCTATGACTACTATCCTCCAGTAGAGGTTAAGGCTGGGTGAAGGTACATGAGAGAGAGGCGTGTCTTCCAAAAACCATATATTAGGTAGAGGATAAGAAAGAGTGAGTTTGTTGCAGGGAGGACCTATGACTACAGAGGGTTGATACCCTGAAGTGAGAGAGATTGTTGCAAGGAGGGCTTGTAACTGCAGAGGGATTTGTGAGTCTCTAAAAATAGCTTTGAATAAGAAGACAAGATGGTCCATTAGAAGACTTGTGAGAAAGTTATTTTGGGAAGAGTATTGGGAAAAAGTGAGAGAAAAGAATCTCTTTGAAGAGTTGAGAAAGATTAAAGTGAGATTGGATGCCCTTGAGGAAAACTTGGGAATGAAAAATAAATCTACAGTTGAAGAAAATCAGAAAATAGATGAAGTTAAATTACATTCTTTGTTTCATTATGAGTTTGTGAATAATGATTTGTGTGCAGGAAATGAAGAAGGAAAATAAGTTGTAATAGAGGACATAAAAAGAAAGAAAGAGAAAAAGCAGAGATTTGGAAAATAAGACAATGAAAAGAATAATGTTGAAGTGCATTGCTGCAGCCCTATGATGGAAAGAGAATAGAAAGAAAGTCATGTGAGAGCAACCCACACAAATGTAGATGAAAGAAAGCAAGAAAATAAGAGAAGAACGAAGAAAGAATAGAGAAAAAAAGAGGTAGTAGTAGATGTGCATCTTATTCAAGATATAAAAAAGAAGAAAAAATGATGCAGAGCTATGAGGATTCACAAAACATCTCACAAACCTTCAACAATAATCCAAAACAATATTTATATAACACATGTTATTAGGCATTGTATATCACATTGGAAACATGACTATGGCAGCCCACAATTTATTGCCATGAACAGTCATTAATAACTTCTACAAAATGATTAATGAATCCAATCCCTCTGGTTAGATTGAAGAAAACATAGTTAAAGTCTTTTCCTCCAATTCTTATGAAGATCCAATGGTTGAAATGAAAGTTATTGTATTTTTCCCAAAACTGCAAACCCTAGGTAAGGTTCAGACCTGCCCTCACAAAAATATTCATAACTCATTCAATTCTTAATTAATTTCGATGAGAGTTGAAGCAAATGAAAGTAGATTCACATGGAAACAAAATCCAATTGGTTTTAGATCCAAAATATAGACTTTCAATTCCGTACCATCACACTTCTTTAGACTGTAAATTCTGCACAATATTGTTAGAAAATGCAGTCTCACCAAAATAACCATATAGACTTGAAGTGCATTGCTGCAGCCCTATGATGGAAAGAGAATAGAAAGAAAGTCATGTGAGAGCAACCCACACAAATGTAGATGAAAGAAAGCAAGAAAATAAGAGAAGAACGAAGAAAGAATAGAGAAAAAAAGAGGTAGTAGTAGATGTGCATCTTATTCAAGACATAAAAGAGAAGAAAAAATAAGTTGCATGCACAGGAAAGGAAGTTGTAACAACAAAAATAGAGGTATTATCTCCTTCTTTTGAGTTTTGCAAAGAAATTAATAACGTTGATTTGTATGTAGAAGAAGTGAAGGAAAGTGTTGCAGAAGATGATTTCAAACTTGGTGCAGTGATTGGTTCTTAGAAGAACATAAATACATTAAAGAAAATGAAGTAATTGAGTGCAAGGGATGAGATGAAAGAAGAAAATAACAATATTGCAGCAGACAATCAAGAAGAAAAGATTGGGGCAGCAGCAGAGGAACAAGATATTACACAAAGTGGAGAAGAGTATATGGGGAAGATAGTGAATGAGGAAAGTAAAGGAGTGGTGGGACATAAAGAAGAATATGACTTGTTAAGGAAGATTACAATAGTTGAAAAGGAGTGGCTTACATTGACAATAGGTGAAGCAAAATTTGTAGTGTTGAAAGATGAGGTAAAATTTGCATTTTGTGAATTTTTTGATGAATTCAATTTTTATGCAACTGATATGGTTATAATTGAAGGGTATACTGATATTGAAGAGGATGTGGCAGTAAGAGAGAAAGAAAAAAAAATAGAGTAAGAAGAAAATGAAGAACAAATAGGTGAAGGGAATGTGCATAAAGAATTTATTGATTTCAATGATTTTGTTAGTGTTGATTTATATGCAAAAGTTAAGAGTGATAAAGTGAGCTGGGAATATGAACCTTGGTGCAGCAAGATGAATTACATAAGAGGAAGAAAGAGAGGAAAGATGAAGAAAGGAAGAGATAGGAGGTTTCAGAGCAAGGAGAAGAAGGAAATTCAAGTAGAGAAGGAAGAGAGGTGGATCATGAACAAACACAAGATATTCAAATGTTCACGAGTTCTCACTCATGGAAAATTTCATTTACCAGGTTGTTTGATGTAGGAGCATCCAGGTGCATGGGCAATCCTGCACAACAAAAATATGTATTTTATTATCCTTTGATTTTTGGCTTGCTTTTGTGTTGCAGGCATGATTTTAATTTCCTTAATCCTTTCTTCAGTAACCTTTGAAGATATTTTTATTCATATATTTTATTGGCCTGAAATTCAAGTGAATTAACATGAAATTTGATAAAATGAAATCCCACACCCCAGTTGGGAAATGTGCTTTTTATTGCTCTTGTAACTCTCAGGATTAAATAAAAAGACATAGAATAAAAGTTTGTGGGAGTGGAAGTGCAGAAAGAGGGAGTGGAGGACAATTTTAGAAAATATGTGAATTTATTTTGGGAAAAAACATTGAAGAGAACAATTAAGGGGTTGAATGCATGAATCCCATGCCCAAAATGGAGGAGGTAGAGGTTTGATTGACATTTGGGGAAGGATATTTTTTGGGTCGTGACCATGAGACCCAACTTCAGTAAAAATGGCATAACTTCTTCATACGGTAATGAAATCGATATTGTCAAAATGATTCGGAATGAGGCACATAAAACCCATGTTGGAGTTTTAAGAGATTCATGATAATCAAGGATCAGTGAAGGAAAGAAAGTGATGGGTTTGTGGTGAAGCTTTGCAAATTTGATTCTTAATCTTTCCTATAGAAGATTGTTGTTGTAGTTGAAGTTTTGTTAATGGATAGCATGTTGAGTTTTGATAATTTTGTAAACTTCCAGCAGTATTTATTTGAATACAAATGAAATAATTTTATGTTGGAGATTTTATTTAAATATTATTTTAAGTGTTGATTTTATGAAGGCTACAACAATTGACAAACCTCATTGGTTTCTCAATTGTTGACTACATCACTATCATCTAATTTGTGCCTTACATTCGTTCTCTCCATTTCCTGGAGTCTAAATAAACAATAATGTATAAATCAAAAACTTGAATTATTAAAACTTTATTGAGTTCATAAGTTGATAACTATTGACCCTCCAATCCATTGATAACTGCAAATGTAAACTTATAATAGAATTCAATTTATAGATTAAAAAGAATTTTTAGTAAAAAAATAAGATGTTTACAATTACAGATATCAGAAAATTTTTCCTTAGGGATATATTCACAAGAAAAGAAATCATAAAAACATAACAAAAGTAAGATGAAGGAAAAATAGTCTAGTTCATCATGAGGGGTGTTAGAACCTTAAAATTTTGCGTAGTTCCATCATCACAATTAACCTTGAGCTCCATGACCTGAGCCTTGACCCTTATATTCCTTTTTATTTTTGATTGAGCCTCCTCACTATAAATAAACAATAATTTTTTTAGGTCTAACTGACACTAAAAGACCTATACAAAGCCTAAAATTCATCATATATACTTAAGCAAAAACATGTATAGCTAAAAACATTCCAAATACCTTAATAGTCCCTTACCATGATCCCTCAACAGTAATCTAAACCCTTGGTGGGTTGGTAGTGTGTAACAGACAACATGAAGATATTTACTACCATATCATGGAAGTATTATGATGAGGATGCAATTGGGTAGTATGAGAAATTTAAATACATCATAAACTACCATACCATGAGAAGGAAAAATGAAGGGTGCAATATAGTAGGGAATAACCCACTATCTCATGAGGAAGATCATAAAGGTAAGTGGTAGGGCGGTATGAACCACTATACTACGGAAGGATGTGATGAAGTATGTGGTATGGTGGTAAGCCATATGTTATCGTTAATGTAAACCGTAGCACCACAAGTTAAACAAGTCAATCTTATGGTATAGAGGTAAGGATCTCGCTACCCTATGGTGAAATGCAAAGAAGCATGTGGTATAGCGGTGTATACCCTAATGGAACCCCTAAAAATTTTTGGTTCCATTTCTAAATTCTATAAAATTCGATGGTTTCAAGTATCTAGACTTAGGGTTTCATCCACTATTAGTGTCTTGGGATTTTTGTTTTCAAAGCCCTTCCTAAATAACCTTTGAGTCTGTATCCTTTTCAATGTTATAATCCATTGTTGACCCCTTACCGCCAGTTCCTGATCAGTTAAGTTACAACCTGAGTCATTGAAATTCATTGAGTAACCAACCCCACATGGTTAGGATTTCATGAGTTTTCATCACTAAAACCTTTTTGCATGTCGAGATCCTTGAAATTCCTTTATTTTATAGGGTTGAATTATTGGCCTTGTTTGGCCTTTACATCCTTTGCAATAATTTTTTCTAGGTCTTCTAAAGCCTTTTCATATGTGGTCCTAGATGTCCTCCTTAAAAAAACTTGGTGCATTTGCAAAATTTTCTTACATAAAGCTACGTTCATCACTTTGTTGGTCGCTCATCGTGGATTGAATTCTAGCTTTATGTTTCACATTAGCGATGAGTGATTTCAGTTTCCCTTTGTATCGTTGGTTGTGTCGCTATTGCTTATTTCCTTTGAGTCCTATGTCTTGAATTCATGATGTGTGATGGCCTTAAAACTATTTGTGATTCTTTTCATTAGTCATCATTGAGAGCTTTGTGTTTATCTTTTTCAAATGGGTGATGAGCGATGTGGTCCTTTGTTCTAGTGCATTGCAGTGGCATCCTAAAACCATGCTGCTACCTTTTGGCTGAGAGCTCACTCATCTGAGGAAAAAACTCGGGGTTTCACTCTCTCAAGATCTAAAATAACCTCCTCTAAAACACAACTTAAGGTATACTTTTCTTAGATTTTCATTGACTTCCTTATGTTGAGGTGTATAAGGGCAATTCGTTCCCTAGTGATCTCTTGAGAATAAAGGGACATGTGTGCAGAAAATCCCTCTTATATTACATGAAGTAATTGTCCCAAGTAAGTCAGTGTTTATACCTACTCTTCTCCAATTATGCATAGGGTGGCTTGTAGGTTTTGAATTCCTGGGGTGGTAAGGGTGTCAATTGCACAAATTTTCCATTTAAGCGGGTTGGAATTGTGTAGGTCTTGGGGTTTTTTCTGTAAATTTCCAATTAAGAATAAACTTGTGAGTTTTCCTATAATTAAGGTTTGCTAGTTCTTGTCTTGTTTCTTGCAAGAATGAGTAAACCCAGTGGGTCTGTCCAACTAGTTAGGAGGTCTAGGAGGATTAGTATGTTTGAATTTCAGGATGATGTACTTGAAATTGAGCAAGGCACACCGAGAGCTCCTGCAATGCAAAAGGAAAAGAAGAAAGCTTGAAAGAAGTTGAGGAAGGGTGGTGTCAAGAGTAATTACAACTTGTAGAGTAGGGTTTTCGGCCATGACCAGTGTGAGCCTAGTGAGAAATCAGTTAATTCTTGGGGAAGGAAGAAGAATAAGTACCACAAGGCTTGTAATTCTTATATGGGGAGGAATAACTCTCCCATGGAGGATTCAGCTAGCCCTTTGAGTGATTAAACAAATATTGACCTAGAGTATGGACAATACCTTCTCACTCTGGTGGCACGAGAGGATTTTGATGATGGAGTAGTAGTAGCTTCTACAGTTTTAGCAAGAAAACAGAGCGAGTGTGCTCACTCCGATTCTAAGGAATTAGAGTAGCACCTCGATTCTAGATTTTTTTTTTTATGACACTACATCCACAACAATGAGCTCATCTTCTTTAGTGAACATGTAATTTTTTGTCTTGGATGATGACATGGAGAATATTATTTGGTCGACGTGGATGAGAGATTTTTGTGTTGCTGCAATGATGAACAATTCTTTTGGAAGGCTGGTTGGTCTTCTTCAATGGACTATATGGATTTTGTCTTTTGGTTTCCCCCCATTTTTGTAATGTGCAAATATAATCATCTGGGGTGGTTTCTGAAATTGAAATGAAATGAAATGTAATGGAGATGGTAATTTGGCCTGATGCTTGTCACTCCCATAATTCTATAAATGAGATTTCAGGGCCAATTATAGAGAGTTCAAATTTTGGATCTCAAGAGGTCTAGTTTGGGAAATTGATCTCATGTAAGAGAATATTGTAAATTCATGCACAAATGAATAGATTAGTATGGAGTCTTGGGTATAGGTTGGTTTGTAATGAACTTAAATAGTTTTACAATAGCAATAGTACAATGAATGGAAATGCTACTTTGAAAGAACATTCTCTCCTATGTATGTTCTCTTACAAATTATAAATGAAATGATTAAGGATCCTTTTGTTTGTCTTCAATTCTTTTAATTGAATGAATTCTGCTTTGATTCAAAGAATTGATTAAATGCTTAAATAAGATCATGGGTTTGTACGAGAAGGTTCTAGGATTGCTAAGTAGTTTTGTTTTCATCACAATGAGTTGAATATTGTAATGCAATATGTCAATAGCCTTTAAATTAATTAGTCAAATTGCTAAGATATTATAGGTTTTTATAAATGAGGCTCCATTACCCAAAGATTATGCAATGGTCTGTTCGTTTGGTCATCTAAAATGACAAGAGCTCAAAATGAGAATAAAATCATCTAAACACCTTCAATTACAACATATCAATCTGAAGTACCATCTTATTCCTTGCTTTAGGTAGAATTCATTTAAGGATCAACAAAATCCCTAAGGGATTCTATCTATTTGCAACTGATAGGAATATATTTGTTTGCTCAAATGTTCTTGATAAAATGGAAGAAGAATATCATATGAACATAATAAGGATTACCCTCCTGGGTTTCATAGAGCCCAAAGAGTAGAAGTAAGGGCCTAGTAACCCTTGTTTGTTGTCCAATCCTTACCTATTCTTATCATTGAATTGTGGCTAATTCATAGGTGTTGTGCAATTTTGCACACACGCCCCACTTGGAGTAGGGACCCTATTTCTTTTCAGACTTTGGATGTCTCTTGGACCTTTGGTTTTTAGTGGATTTGTCCTTTCGTGGTCTTGGGATGTTGGTCTTGCTTACTTTGGTCTTACCCTGAAGGTTGAATTGATCAAACTTGGTTTTTGATGAGGTCCGAGTTTTGACCTGGGTCCAGGATTTTCTGGCTCACCTAGATTTTCCTAGGTCCTGGTCCATCTTCTGTTGGTGCCAGATTTTCCAAAATCTAGGTTCCTGGTTGAATCTAGGATTTTCCAGATCGCCCAGATTTTCCCGGATTGCGTCAGAGTCCCAGAAGGGTGCGTTGTCCGCAGAATTGATGCTCACCAGGATAATCCGGCTGGCTCAGATTTTTCTAAAATTTTGTTTCGACCTCGGGTTTCTAGATTTTCTCGATATGTCTTGTCAGCCATTAATGCTTGGAGTACGTCTTCTCAAGTGCGAGTGTGAGCAAATTTAAGATCTTTTGGTGCTCTCCTGATTTCATTATTCACTTGCTATCTGCTCTAGCAATTGAGTTTGTTCATTTTCGAGCTTTGGTGGTTGGATTTGGTTTGCTCGCACGTGGATTCCTTGAGCGTTTGTGTTGATATTTTCGCCGCAAGGGCGACTTGATTCGTAGTGACTTCCTTGGGCTCAAGGTTCATTCGGATTTAAAATATGGTAAGTCATTTTGACTTCTATTGTTTTGCACTTGTGATTGAGTCTCTCAAGTTGTTGTTGATGATTATTTGGGTCGACCCTTCTTGTTTTCATGGTTACATATTTATTGAATTAGGGTTTGAGCTTGCCTTTCCATAGGTTTTAATGCCTACACTATGCATCCCTTCGTTTATCAATTGAATGTTGGGTATTCCCCTGTGACTAGGTGTCCCTGTTAGGGCCTTGACTTGTTGGCATGTAATCTGGTTTAATTTGTGAAGGTAAGGTTTTGGTATGTCGACCTAAGATTGCTAAGTTTGGTGGAGTTGGTGTGACCCTCATGCCCTGTGTCTAACTCAACCTTGTTCGGAACACTTGAAGCCCTGTTGTGCCCTAGTTTCATCATTTTAAGGGATAGTGTCTGAATTTTGAGCTCGCCTTAACTCTCATGGCAGAGGTTTGGCTGTTAAATTTAGGACATCATTATTTCATTGCAGGGATCAACCATTTGAGAGTTTTTGGGAATTTAAGTTCAAGTACAGTCACAATTTGGCTTATTGGGGTTGAATTTACGTTCGTTGGATTCGGATAGGGGGGTTTGTATGATCACTTGATTAATGGTCTGCGCGTCGAATGATCGTCGAGTTTCTGAGGTGTTCACGGAATTCCTGTGCACCCGGATTTTCTCGGATTTTTCCATTTCTTTAGAGTATGATGAGTTCCCGAAATTCCAAGCTGCCCACGGAAATCCGAACTATCTGGATTTTTCCAGTTTTCTGCCTAGTTTCACTTGATTTTGATTTTTGAAATTGAAGTAATGAATTAAATGTTAGATGATGATTTCTTGATGCTAAATGGATGAATCTCATGATAATCATGCATCTCTTTTGTCCGTATTGATGATTTATTTGATGAATAATGTCTTGGAAGCAGGGGTCTGTCTGGGTAGGATTTCTCTGAAATTCCACCTCGACTGGAATTTCCTAGATTACTTCTTTTTGCTGGATTACTGCATTTTCACGGATTTTCAAGATTGATGATTAATGATTTATCTTAATGATTTCATGTGGTTTTGAGGCTAACCTTTGATTGAAATATGGATGATAATTGGATTCTCATGAAGCTCCTTTATGAATGCAGGTTGAATCAAGCAAGGCATTGACAGGAAAGGCCAAGGGAGATACAGAGGGATCCTCAGTTACAAATGCAGAAAGGGTCAGGCTGGATGTGAAGAATCAATTTCCAGATAGTAAGGTGGCTTCGCTTTGGTTAGAGGTCTCAGATACTAATGTAGGAGCTCAGAGATATGAAGGGTTCAAAGAAAGGTTAGCTGAGAAGGAATTATCAGTCTTGACCAGGGGAGTGGTGAAATCGAGACTGGCTCATGTGGTAGGATTTCCTCCTCCAATTCAATGCTATGAATTGATATTAGAGTGTGCCCGACACTATGACTTTGATATGCAAAGGATTGTTAGCACTGATGGGAGAGTATTGGAAAACTTTAATCTAGTTTCCATTACCCAGGCATTTGATATGCCAGACTTATCATGTGTGTGTCCCTTGGACATGGACTTGGATAGAACTTATTATGAGGATGAACCTACGAAAGCCCAGCAGATGGTCAATTCCTGGCTGGAAAATCCAAAATCTAATTTCTGCAAGCTGCCTAAACAGCTACATAGGGTCATGTTTCGACAAGAGATATATGATGCAATCACACTATTGAGCAGGGTGGCAGGCTTAAAGAGTGTTGGGGCATTGTAGAATTGGATGGTGCATGTTATTAACAAGATTGAGCAAGGCATCAATTACCATTGGGTAGGGATTATCAGTGCAATGATTGATAGGCAGATGAGAGACGTGCTGGAGACAAAGAAATTCACCATGACATCTTATGTGGTATATGTACTTGCCAGATTTTATCCATATAGGGGTTTAAATCCAAAAGGAATATTTGGGGAAGATGTCATCTATGAGGTGTACCCTGAGCTGCACCTAGGGAATTCGAATTACAGAAGGGAAAATGATGCATTTACAATGCATATTACTAGGTTGCTTCAAAATGCAGAGCATGTGAGAATTTCTAATGGAGCCAAAGAACTGATTAAAAGATATGGAGCCTGGTTTATACAATTCCCTACCTTCTCCTATATCAGAATTGATGGATGTCCCATTGCTCCATATAGATTGCCAAGATATCCCATTGATCACATCATACTCTTGGAGCTTACTCGACAAATATGTGATTTCGATGCCGTTGTTAAAAGAGAGAAGCACAAGATAGGGTTCGGTGGAGACTTTCCCTTGAAAATTGGCATAAGTGAGGTTTTCCCTTCAATCCAATCGGCTCATGCATTAGGGGAGGAGCTAAGTACTTTTGGTTTCTCTTTCCATTCTAAGAGGACAGGATTTGACATCACTAGCGAAGCATAGAAGAAGGCCACTAAAGAATATCGTCACAAAGATGATCTAGAGGATTACTGGGCAAACAACAAGGATGACTTTGGGGTGAGAAAGAAAAGGCATTCTAGGCTTCCAGTTGATGTAATTAGGATGTACAATGTTAAGTTGATCCCTGATCAGTTGGAAGATGACAAAAATTTAGTCCAAGATCATGCATTTGAATCAGTCAAGGACAGAACCATTGGAGAGATAAATTGGTCAGAAAAGGAAATAACAGAGTTGGAAGAATTGATGGCTCCCATTGTGAAATCCACCAAGTCATGGTTGAAACATAAAGTATGGGAATTGGAGAGTGAGAAGGTACCTTGTACTTTCAATCTGATGGGAAATCTGAATGCTCATTCTACTTCAAAGGAGTTAGGTGAGGATGATTCTACAGGTAAAACTAAGGTAAGCTCACCTTTTAAGATTAAAATTAGAGGCCCTAAGGAGGGTGAGCTTGAAAAGAAAAGAAAACCTAGGGGAAAGAAAAGGAGTCATACTGTGAAAATTGGTAAGTTTACTAGAGAGGAGGAACTCGAGAAAGCAGAGACAGAAGACACTCCTCAAAAGCCAAAAAGGACAAGGATAACCAAGGCTTCTAAGAAGCAAGATCAAGAGACTTCTGGGGATAAGACAGACCCTCATGTGGTCAATGTGGAGAGTTCAGGAGAGAAAACCCAGGTTTATTCAAAAAGGTCAAGAACTCCATCTCCTAAAGAGACCATGCAAAAGGCAGATCCCCTTCCAATGGCATCCACTATGGAACAACAGAAAGATACCTCTCCTCCCTTAGGTATACCTGAGTAGACAACTCATGAAGAGCATGAAACCGGTGAGGAGGTGGAACCGTTTAAGGATGGGGAACTTTATGGCTCAACTGCTGAGTTTGAGGTAGGGGATGTGGAAGTGCATACTTCTCCATTGGTACAATATGAGGATTCCCCTACAAATAGCAAAGATAATAGATCCCCTGAGAAGGAGGATGTTCTTGTTAAGACTCCATCACCCCTGCAAGAAGAGGAGCCAGAGTTGGAAAAGAAAGGTGACCAATCTCCTAAAAAGGAAAGAGATGAGATGGTAGATCAGCATGAAGAGGTCAAGAAGGATGAAATCTAGGTGGATCCTACTATTTCGGATTGGCTAGACAAAGAGATCAGAAGGAAACAGGTCATTGTTGAGTACACTCCTCTTAACTGGGATGAAATGTTGGCCAAGATTGGAAAGGGTAAGAAGAAGAAGGTAGCCAAGGTGGTTTCAAAGATCGAAAGGGATGAATATAGTAATAGGGTTATTCATATTGCTACCCCTGCTGCTGGTAAAAGTAAATATGAGGTCACTAGGAAGGATTATGATGTACAAACTATCAATCTTGGGCCCGCTTCTATGGAGCAAGATATTGAAGAATATGAGGGGTCCAGTGCTGTGATCATTAGGAGATTGAGGAAGGAAACACAGTCTAAGCATGAACTAAAGAAGGAGAATGAAAGGATTAGAAAATGTCTAGAAGATTTAATGAATCCTTTGCAATCTTTTCACCCATCCTCTTCTGCTACTCCTGGTTTCTTGCCGAAGGAAACCATCTCTGAAATAGAAAAGATGAAAACTTCTACTCTGGCTACAATCAATTGGTTGCAGGAAGTACAGACTAAGGGAGATGATGCAATAAAGGAGATCCTTTCAACTGGAAAGGATGCAATAAGGGCTAAGGAGTTGTTAGATTATGTTTTATCTTAGGATAAGGACACTGATCTCTTGTTGCAGAAAACCAAAACAATCATGGAGTATAATAAGGATCAGCTGGTCGTTGATGGAATTCTTTCTTCATCTAGGGTTAATGAGCCTTGGGAGTGGTTTGAAGCCCTGCAAATCCGACACAAAACCATCAAGAAGATCTGAAAACAAAGGAAGCAGATAGGTGATAATTTAACTAGTGTTTATGATGGATGCATCACGTTTTTTGAGATAATGATTGACAGGAGGAAGATCGCCCCTAAGTACTTGAGTTTGGAAAAATTGAGGGAATGGTGGCATGATGTCTATGTCCTTGATATTGAGAATTCTATGACATGGCACCAATTGGATGATGCGGCTACTTATCTGGCTGTAGTAGATAAATACTTGGCATATAAGGGTGATTGGGATACAAAGGTTAAGCAGTTAAGGGAAGAGATTAAATCAATTGAATGTTGGCTCAAAATCCTACCCTTGCCACCTGTTGCTGAGTTAGATAAGGTGTTTTTGAAAGTTCATGAATTGCTGGATCAGAACAAGGATAAGGGAGGCGGTAATATGGTAAGAGGGAACAAATGATAATGGTCCCCTAGATCAGAAAGAGGATTATGTTAAGGAAGTGCAGATGTTCCAGAGGCAGGGTAAGGGATATGATTTAAGAGACATGCTCCATAGAAACCCATAGGCTGGGGGTCCTTTAACCACCTCCATTCCTCCTAATAATTTTAATATCCTTCTAGACCCAAGTGCTAGTAATAATCCACCCTTTTCACATTTTTCTAGGCAATACCTTTCAAAGGAAAGACAAATTCAAACTGACCCACAAAAGGAAAAAATTGTTCAAGTAGGTAAAGATAAGGTAGAGGAATCATCCCGGGACATCCCCACTAACCTAAGTGAGGAGAAAATGGCTTTGTATGTTGTTGAGGAGTTCAAGAAATTAAAGGTAAATCTTTCAGTATTCGAGTTATTAAGGTCCCCAACAATTAGGAATGCAGTTCTAGGTACCTATGGTGCACATCCAGTGTCATTGGAAAAACCTTCCAGTGAGAATGTCAACAAGGTTTCTGGTTCTCAGGCTGTGAAGACACAAAAATAGGCCTATGATCAGACTAACTTGCCCCCTGGAGATAAAGGAAATGAGAAAGATAAGACTCAAGTGGCCCAGGTAGATACTCAGCCAACTTTGTTTCAAGGGAAGACGGATACCCCACCATTCTTGATCTCTGTGTGCATATTCGGTAAGAATTTACATAACTGTTTACTGGATTCTGGTGCTTCTACTAATGTGATGCCGTTTGGAGTTTGTAGAGCTTTAGGGATTACACCTGCTGACTCCTAGAAGAAGGTAACTTAGTTGGATAGAACTGAAGTAAATGTAGTGGGAGAATTAAACATGATTCACATGCAAGTAGCTTCTGACCCAAGAATCCAACAGGTTATTAATATTCAAGTAGCTGATATCCCTGATGCGTATGGCCTAATTCTAGGAAGAGATTTTAGAAAGGCCCTAAATGGATATGTATCTACTGATCACTCCCACATGTGGCTTCCCTGGAAAGGGGTGCCAAATTAGATCAGAATTGAGAGAGAATGAAGAATGAAATATATGATTACGGATTATCAAAATACTTTAAATGAAGTTCTGATATCAGAAGTAGGCATGGGAAATTATATGCTATCGACTCCTTATGAGGAGTCAGATTTAGAAGAGGTATTGATGCTACATGCAATGTCTATTGATACAAAAACAAAATCCAGCAATGATACTGTTCTGACAGGATCAATTAAGGAAGAAGATGAATCCGAAGACAATTAGATCAGCCTACTAGACAGTTTCCAGGAGTTCATTAGGCAGTGTATTGAAAACCAAGTTCACCTTGGTGGGAGGACAAATTTCGAAGAGTTACTCTTACCTAACTGGTGTAGAGTTCACAATGCTTCCCATTCAGAGTTGGAATGTTGTTTATGCCAAACAACAGTGGAACGAATATAGAAATGCATAAATCTAACCCTAATAGTCAAGATAGGCATGCAAAGCCCTCCAGAAGATTATAAAGGAGAGAAAGTAATGTCATATGAGGAACCCTCCATCAATAATAACCCAAAGGATATGATGAAGCGGAATGCAACCGCTGAATGCTGGACCCTCAAATTTGATGGATCTAAATCCAAGCATGGAGCTAGAGCAGGCTTCAATATGATTAGCCCAAAAGGTAAAACCTTTTTTGCAGCCCATAGACTTCAATTCCACTGTACTAATAACGTAGCAGAATATGAGACATTGATTCATGGACTTCTTATGGCACTCAAGAAAAAGGTTAAGGTTCTACAAGTTTTCGGTGATTCTGAGATGGTAATTAAGCAAGTAAGGAAACAATATTCATGCCATGATAGGAGAATGACTAATCATAGGCATAGAGTGTAGGACCTCATTGAGGGATTTGATGCCTTCAATATTCAACAGATACCACAACAGAAGAATCAAACTGCCGATTCTCTGGCCCAGGCAGCAAGCACTCTGTAGCCCCTATCTTTGTCAGGTTTGAAAAATTTTACTGTAGAATTGACTTCTGTGCCATCAGTTCGAGACAATGTTACTAACTTTCAAGTATTTGAGGATGATAAACATATCCTAGACTTTATTACAAACACGGATGTTTTCACTTCCCAAATCATTGATGAAACAGAACTCCAAGAAGCAGAACTGGATTTGGAAGGAGTGATAAATTTGAAGTCTAATACCATTCCAAAGGGAATGGTACAGTTGAAATGGATTTTTGATTTGGACGAGATCAGAGATCAGGAGCAAGAGTCTAAAAAGAAATCTATCACTGGACAGTGTGATACTTACAATATGGGAACTGAAGATAATATTAAGAACATTTTTATTGGCCAGGTATGCACTCCAGAGGAAAGACAAGGAATAATTGAAGCATTGCATAGCTTTCCGAATATAGTAGCCTAGAGTTATGAAGACCTGAAAACTTATGATACATCAATCATAACTCATACTATACCTTTGAAGCTAGGGGCTAAGACTTTCAGGTAGAGACAAAGACCAATTAATGCATTACTGAAACCGGTTATATATAAAGAAGTTCAGAAACTGCTGTCTGCCAGAATTATATTTCTGGTCAGGCATTCAACATGGGTGGCAAACCTAGTCCCAGTAAGGAAAAAGAATGGGGAAATTAGACTTTGTGTTGATTTCAGAAATCTAAATAGATCATCAGAAAAGGACAATTATCCAGTCCCTTCATTGGATGAAGTACTTCAAGTGGTTAATGGTTCTCAGATAATGTCCTTTCTAGACGGCTATTCGGGGTACAACCAAGTAATGGTTTAGTATGAGGACAGACACAAGACTGTTTTCACAACTAAATGGGGTACCTTTGCTTACAGGAGGATGCCTTTTGTTCTCATTAATGCTAGGGCTACATTTCAAAGGGCCATGAATATTGCCTTTAAATATATCATAGGCAAGTGCATTATTATTTATATGGATGATCTAACTGTCTTTTCCAAAAACAGAGGGGACCACATCTCTGACTTACGCAAAGTGTTTCAAAGGTGCAGGGAATTCGGCATATCCCTGAATCCTAAAAAGTGCATTTTTGGAGTGATAGAAGGGAAATTGCTGGGACATGTCATATCAGAAAAGGGGATTGCTATCGACCCAGAAAGAGTGGAGGCCATACTGAAGATTCAGCCACCTGCTAGCAAAAAAGAAATGAAGTCTTTCTTTGGCAAGATCAACTTCGTCAAGAAATTCATTACTGGATTTGCTGAAATTGTTAAACCGCTAAATGCAATGTTGAAGCAAGATGCTAAAGTTGAATGGACTACAGAAGAAAAAAAGGCATTTGTAGAAATCAAAAGAGCCATTGCTGATGCTCTGGTATTGGTAAGTCCCAATTACAGTAAGCCCTTTTACATCTATTCATTTGCTTCAGACCATTCATGTGCGAGAATGTTGACTCAGAGGTCTAGTGAGAGAAATGAGCATCCTATTGCTTTTATGAGTGCACCATTAAAAGATGCTAAGTTGAAATATCCAAGTGTAGAAAAGCAGGTATATGCCCTGGTCAGGGCAGTGAAGAAATTCAGACATTATATCCTCAGGAATAAGGTTTATGCAATTGTTCCAGATCTTGCAGTTAAGTTACTGTTGATACAGAATGAGTTGGCTGAGCGTAGAGCTAAGTGGGTAACAATGCTACAAGAATACGACATTGAGATCCAACCCATGAAGTTGGTGAGAGGACAGGGACTTACTCAGACTATGGCTGAAATGGGGCCTGAACTGACTGTTCAAAATTATTATCTTGAGGAGGTTTCCCCAGGTGGCTGGTATGATGACATAGTTTATTACTTGCTGAACCAGCGATCCCCAAGTCATCTTAATGTTGTTCAGAGGAGAGATTTGTGATTGAAGAGCGATGGTTTCATGCTAAAAGGAGTTGTTCTGTACAAGAAAAATCATGAAGGCATTTATTTGAGGTGTCTTGGGAGATAAGAAGCTGAAAGGGTGATGAACGAATTTCATGAAAAGTATGGTACTGGCCATGGTTCTGCTATTGCCATAGCGAATCAGATATTAAGGGTTGGGTATTATTGGCCCACATTGTTTAAAGACGTTCACCATCATGTCAGGACTTGTCACACTTGCCAGACTGCAACAACGAAGGAAAGGTATGCAGCATTCCCACTTCAACCGGTTATTGAGGTAAGGTCTTTTGCTCAGTGGGGCATGGATTTTATCGGTCCTATCAATCCGCCATCTTCTGAGGGACACAGGTACATTCTAACCATTACTGATTATTTCACAAGGCGGACTGAGGCTTTCGCTTGTAGGCAATGTACATTTGAGGTAGTGATTGATTTTATAGAATCTGCTATTATTAACCGATTTGGATGTCCTATTTCTGTTGTCTATGATAATGGCCCTACTTTCGCATCTTTAAAATTTTCAAACTAGGCTTTTGATCATGGCATTATTTTAAAGTTTGCATCTAATTACTACCCTCAGGGTAACAGTCTGGCAAAATCTTCCTATAAGAACTTATTGACTATTATCCGTAAGCTATTGGATAGGAACCCAAAAGACTGGCACACCCAGCTTCAGTTTGCCCTTTGGGAAGATCGTACAAGGCTTAAGTCATCTATTGGAACATCTCCCTATCACTTAATATATGGTCTGGAGCCAATATTCCCTATTGAACTCAAGATCCCAACCTTGCAATTTATTAATGAGTTTTATGATGAGGGGGATAGAAGGGAGGCTAGGTTGATAGAGCTACTTAAGCTTGAGGAGAAAAGAGACGATGCCCTTAAGAACTTTGCCAAACATCAAGGGGTAGTCAAGAGGTGGTTTGATAGAAGGGCTAGGGTCAAATATTTTAGGATTTCTGACCTTGTGTTATACTGGGATAAACCTCATGATCAGAAAGGGGACCATGGGAAGTTTGATAAAGTGTGGCTCGGTCTATATCAGATTGCTGAAATACTTGGAGATAATGCCTTCTATTTGAAGACTCTCACGGGGGAAGATATTCCGCTGCCTATTAATGGGCAGTTTTTGAAATATTATTTCCAATCCTGAGCTGTTTTCAGCTCCCTGATTTGTATATAGTTAGTTTAGGTTGCTTTCTATTGTCTGCTTTGTTAGAATAGATTGCTTTTTCATTTCTTGTTTCTACTTTGGTTAGAGTAGGTCTCTTTTGATTTTTTTTTGTTCTCACTTTGTTTTGGTTAGAGTAGGTTTTCTTTGGCTTGTTTTGCTTTGGTTTGCGTTGCTCTTGCTCTTGGTTCTTACTCTTTCTGGGGTCTCCTATTGCATTTGTCTGACAGTGGTGACAAAGTAGGTGTGGTGCTCTCAGTATTTCCTTTTCAAACTTTAATCACCTTTCCAGAACATCATGGTATGAATTCTCTACCTAATGTCACATACCCTTATGTTTAAGACAAAGAGTCCTTTAGTCAAATTGAACAAGAGTACATTAGGGTCTCACATTTTAAATATTAAAGATGCAGAGGTTGCAGAAGGTCCTTATGAAGTTTGCACAGGTGAAAAATCTTTTTTCTGCTCTAGTGCCACTGTGGTTCTCATCCCTGAGTGTGAACTTCACTGTTCACAAGTTGAGGTAAAAAAAAAGAAAGAGAGAACTAAGTGAAAAGATAAGCAATATCAGAAAAAGAAAGAGAATATGGAAAATCAAAAGACTGAATTCAACTCATCAGGGGAATCTAAATATCTCTATCGGGGCTATGGGCGCCTGGCTGGTAGTAGAGCTATGTTCAGGAGAATCATAGCGATAACCTCATTAGGGCTATGGACACCTGACTGGTAGCGAGACTTTATCTAGGTTTCTTTTAGAGTATGAATCTTTATGTAGCCTGTTCAGATCAAGTTTGATCTCTTTTGTAGCTAAAGGGGGGTAATGAACGCATATGCACACACTTCAACCCCGGTGTAGGAAAGTTTGGATGGCTTGTGGGTTCTTTGGTTTAACCATAGGTGGTGACTAGATGGATGAGTTGAAATCATAAGTCTGGGTTCTTGATTCCAGTTTTTCAACAAAATGCTCTGGAGCATTTCTCCAGCAGAGTCACCATTTGTTGTGCAATTTTGCACACACGCCCCACTTGGAGTAGGGACCCTCTTTCTTTTCGGACTTCGGATGTCTCTTGGACCTTTGGTTTTTAGTGGATTTGTCCTTTCATGGTCTTGGGATGTTGGTCTTTCTTACTTTGGTCTTACCTTGAAGGTTGAATTGATCAAACTTGGATTTTGATGAGGTTCGGGATTTTTCGGCTCACCCGTATTTTCCCGGGTCCTGGTTCATCTTCTGTCGGTGTCGAATTTTCCAAAATCCAGGTTCTTGGTTGAATCTAGGAATTTTTCGGATCACCCAGATTTTCCCAGACTGTGTCGGAGTCCCGGAAGGGTGCATTGTCTGCGGAATTCATGCTCACTAGGATAATCCGGCTGGCTCAAATTTTTCTGAAATTCTGTTTCGACCTCGGGTTTTCGGATTTCCTCGATATGTCTTGTTAGCCTTTAATGCTTGGAGTACATCTTCTCAGGCGCGAGTGTGAGCAAATTTAAGATCTTTTGGTGCTCTCCTAATTTTATTATTCACTTGCTATTTTCTCTAGTGATTGAGTTTGTTCATTTTCGAGCTTTGGTCGTTGGATTTGGTTTGCTCGTGCATGGATTCCTTGAGCGTTTGTGTTGATATTTTCGCCGCAAGGGTGACTTGATTCGTAGTGACTTCCTTGGGCTCGAGGTTCATTCGGATTTAAAATATGGTAAGTCATTTTGACTTCTCCTATTGTTTTGCGCTTGTGATTGAGTCTCTCAAGTTGTTGTTGATGATTATTTGGGTCGGCCCTTCTTGTTTTCATGGTTACATATTTATTGAATTAGGGTTTGAGCTCACCTTTCCACAGGTTTTGACGCCTGCACTGTGCATCCCTTCGTTTATCAATTGAATGTTGGGTATTCCCTTGTGACTAGGTGTCCCTGTTAGGGCCTTGACTTGTTGGCGCATAATCTGGTTTAATTTGTGAAGGTAAGGTTTCGGTATGTCGGCCCAAGATTGTTAAGTTTGGTGGAGTTGGCGTGACCCTCATGCCCTATGTCTAACTCAACCTTGTTTGGAACACTTGAAACCCTGGTGTGCCCTAGTTTCATCATTTTAAGGGATAGTGTCTGAATTTCGAGCTCGCCTTAACTCTCATGGCGAAGGTTTGGCTGTTAAATTTAGGGCATCATTATTTCGTTGTAGGGATCAACCATTTGAGAGTTTTTGGGAATTTAAATTCAAGTACAGTCACAATTTGGCTTATTGGGGTTGAATTTACGTTTGTTGGATTCAGATAGGGGGGTTTGTATGATCACTTGATTAATGGTCTGTGCGTCGAACGATCGTCGGGTTTTCGAAGTGTCCGCAGAATTCCCGTGCACCTGGATTTTCTTAGATTTTTCTGTTTCTTCGGAGTATGATGAGTTCCCGGAATTCCAAGCTACTCGTGGAAATCCAAACTATCCATATTTTTCCAGTTTTCTGCCTAGTTTCACTTGATTTTGTTTTTCGAAATTGAAAAATGAATTAAATGTTTGATGATGATTTCTTGTTGCTAAATGGATTAATCTCATGATAATCATGCATCTCTTTTGTCCGTATTGATGATTTATTTGATGAATAATGTCTTGGCAGTAGGGGTCCGTCTGGGTAGGATTTCTCCAAAATTCTGCCCCGACTGGAATTTCTCAGATTACTTCTTTTTCCTGGATTACTGCATTTTCACGGATTTTCAAGATTGATGATTAATGATTTATCTTAATGATTTCATGTGGTTTTGAGGCTAACCTTTGATTGAAATATGGATGATAATTGGATTCTCATGAAGCTCCTTTATGAATGCAAGCTGAATCGAGCAAGGCAGCGACAAGAAAGGCCAAGGGAGATACAAAGGGATCCTCAGTTACAGATGTGGAAAGGGTCAGGCTGGATGTGAAGAATCAATTGCCGGATAGTAAGGTGGATTTGGTTTGGTTAGAGGTCTCGGATACTAATGTAGGAGCTCAGAGATATGAAGGGTTCAAAGAAAGGTTAGCTCAGAAGGAATTATCGGTCTTGACCAGGGGAGTGGTGAAATTCGGACTGGCTCATGTGGCAGGATTTCCTCCTGCAATTCAATGCTATGAATTGATATTAGAGTGTGCCCGACACTATGACTTTGATACGCAGAGGATTGTTAGCACTGATGGGAGAGTATTGGAAAAATTTAATCTAGTTTCCATTGCCCAGGCATTTGATATGCCAGACTTATCATGTGTGTGTGCCTTGGACATGGACTTGGCTAGAACTTATTATGAGGATGAACCTACGAAAGCCCAGCAGATGGTCAATTCCTGGCTGGAAAAGCCAAAATCTCATTTCTCCAAGCTGCCTAAACAGCTACACAGGGTCAAGTTCTGACAAGAGATATATGATGCAATCACACTGTTGAGCAGGGTGGCAGGCTTAAAGAGTGTTGGGGCATTGGAGAATTGGATGGTGCATGTTATTAACAAGATTGAGCAAGGCATCAATTACCATTGGGCAAGGATTATCAGTGCAATGATTGACAGGTAGATGAGAGATGTGCTGGAGACAAAGAAATTCACCATGACATCTTATGTGGTATATGTACTTGCCAGATTTTATCCATATAGGGGTTTAAATCCAAAAGGAATATTTGGGAAAGATGTCATCTATGAGGTGTACCCCTAGCTACACCTAGGGAATTCAAATTACAGAAGGGAAAATGATGCATTTACTATGCATATTTCTAGGTTGCTTCAGAATGCAGAGCATGTGAGAATTTCTGATGGAGCCAAAGAACTGATTAAAAGATATGTAGCCTGGTTTATACAATTCCCTACCTTCTCCTATATCAGAATTGCTGGTTGTCCCACTGCTCCATAAAGATTTCCAAGATATCCCACTGATCACATCATACTCTTGGAGGTTACTCGACAAATATGTGATTTCGATGCCGTTGTTAAAAGAGAGAAGCACATGACAGGGTTCAGTGGGGACTTTCCCTTGAAAATTGGCATAAGTGAGGTTTTCCCTTCAATCCAATCGGCTCATGCATCAGGGGAGGAGCTAAGTACTTTTGGTTTCTCTTTCCATTCTAAGAGGGCAGGCTTTGACATCACTAGCGAAGCACAGAAGAAGGCCACTAAAGAATATCATCACAAAGATGATCTAGAGGATTACTGGGCGAACAACAAGGATGACTTTGAGGTGAGAAAGAAAAAGTATTCTAGGCTTCCAGTTGATGTAATTAGGATGTACAATGTTAAGTTGATCCCTGATCAGTTGGAAGATGATGAAAAATTTAGTCCAGGATCATGCATTTGAATCAGTCAAGGACAAACCCATTGGAGAGATAAACTGGTCAGAAAAGGAAATAACAAAGTTGGAAGAATTGATGGCTCCCATTGTGAAATCCACCAAGTCATGGTTGAAACATAAAGTATGGGAATTAGAGAGTGAGAAGGTACCTTGTACTTTCAATCTAATGGGAAATCTGAATGCTCATTCTACTTTAGAGGAGTCAGGTGAGGATGATTCTACAGGTAAAACTAAGGTAAGCTCACCTTTTAAGATTAAAATCAGAGGCCCTAAGGAGGGTGAGCTTGAAAAGAAAAGAAAACCTAGGGGAAAGAAAAGGAGTCATACTATGAAAATTGGTAAGTTTACTGGAGAGGAGGAACTTGAGAAAGTAGAGAGAGAAGACACTCCTCCAGAGCCAAAAAGGACAAGGATAACCAAGAGCTTCTAAGAAGCAAGATCAAGAGACTTCTGGGGATAAGACGAACCCTCATGTGGTCAATGTGGAGAGTTCAGGAGAGAAAACCCAGGTTTATTCAAAAAGGTCAAGAACTCCATCTCCTAAAGAGACCATGCAAAAGGCAGATCCCCTTCCAATGGCATCCACTATGGAACAACAGAAAGATACCTCTCCTCCCTTAGGTATACCTGAGTAGACAACTCATGAAGAGCATGAAACCGGTGAGGAGGTGGAACCGTTTAAGGATGGGGAACTTTATGGCTCAACTGCTGAGTTTGAGGTAGGGGATGTGGAAGTGCATACTTCTCCATTGGTACAATATGAGGATTCCCCTACAAATAGCAAAGATAATAGATCCCCTGAGAAGGAGGATGTTCTTGTTAAGACTCCATCACCCCTGCAAGAAGAGGAGCCAGAGTTGGAAAAGAAAGGTGACCAATCTCCTAAAAAGGAAAGAGATGAGATGGTAGATCAGCATGAAGAGGTCAAGAAGGATGAAATCTAGGTGGATCCTACTATTTCGGATTGGCTAGACAAAGAGATCAGAAGGAAACAGGTCATTGTTGAGTACACTCCTCTTAACTGGGATGAAATGTTGGCCAAGATTGGAAAGGGTAAGAAGAAGAAGGTAGCCAAGGTGGTTTCAAAGATCGAAAGGGATGAATATAGTAATAGGGTTATTCATATTGCTACCCCTGCTGCTGGTAAAAGTAAATATGAGGTCACTAGGAAGGATTATGATGTACAAACTATCAATCTTGGGCCCGCTTCTATGGAGCAAGATATTGAAGAATATGAGGGGTCCAGTGCTGTGATCATTAGGAGATTGAGGAAGGAAACACAGTCTAAGCATGAACTAAAGAAGGAGAATGAAAGGCTTAGAAAATGTCTAGAAGATTTAATGAATCCTTTGCAATCTTTTCACCCATCCTCTTCTGCTACTCCTGGTTTCTTGCCGAAGGAAACCATCTCTGAAATAGAAAAGATGAAAACTTCTACTCTGGCTACAATCAATTGGTTGCAGGAAGTACAGACTAAGGGAGATGATGCAATAAAGGAGATCCTTTCAACTGGAAAGGATGCAATAAGGGCTAAGGAGTTGTTAGATTATGTTTTATCTTAGGATAAGGACACTGATCTCTTGTTGCAGAAAACCAAAACAATCATGGAGTATAATAAGGATCAGCTGGTCGTTGATGGAATTCTTTCTTCATCTAGGGTTAATGAGCCTTGGGAGTGGTTTGAAGCCCTGCAAATCCGACACAAAACCATCAAGAAGATCTGCAAACAAAGGAAGCAGATAGGTGATAATTTAACTAGTGTTTATGATGGATGCATCACGTTTTTTGAGATAATGATTGACAGGAGGAAGATCGCCCCTAAGTACTTGAGTTTGGAAAAATTGAGGGAATGGTGGCATGATGTCTATGTCCTTGATATTGAGAATTCTATGACATGGCACCAATTGGATGATGCGGCTACTTATCTGGCTGTAGTAGATAAATACTTGGCATATAAGGGTGATTGGGATACAAAGGTTAAGCAGTTAAGGGAAGAGATTAAATCAATTGAATGTTGGCTCAAAATCCTACCCTTGCCACCTGTTGCTGAGTTAGATAAGGTGTTTTTGAAAGTTCATGAATTGCTGGATCAGAACAAGGATAAGGGAGGCGGTAATATGGTAAGAGGGAACAAATGATAATGGTCCCCTAGATCAGAAAGAGGATTATGTTAAGGAAGTGCAGATGTTCCAGAGGCAGGGTAAGGGATATGATTTAAGAGACATGCTCCATAGAAACCCATAGGCTGGGGGTCCTTTAACCACCTCCATTCCTCCTAATAATTTTAATATCCTTCTAGACCCAAGTGCTAGTAATAATCCACCCTTTTCACATTTTTCTAGGCAATACCTTTCAAAGGAAAGACAAATTCAAACTGACCCACAAAAGGAAAAAATTGTTCAAGTAGGTAAAGATAAGGTAGAAGGAATCATCCCGGGACATCCCCACTAACCTAAGTGAGGAGAAAATGGCTTTGTATGTTGCTGAGGAGTTCAAGAAATTAAAGGTAAATCTTTCAGTATTCGAGTTACTAAGGTCCCCAACAATTAGGAATGCAGTTCTAGGTGCCTATGGTGCACATCCAGTGTCTTTGGATAAAACCTTCCAGTGAGAGTGTCAACAAGGTTTCTGGTTCTCAGGCTGTGAAGACACAAAAATAGGCCTATGATCAGACTAACTTGCCCCCTGGAGATAAAGGAAGGAGAAAGACAAGACTCAAGTGGCCCAGGTAGATACTCAGCCAACTTTGTTTCAAGGGAAGACGGATACCCCACCATTCTTGATCTCTGTGCACATATTCGGTAAGAATTTACATAACTGTTTACTGGATTCTGGTGCTTCTACTAATGTGATGCCATTTGGAGTATTGTAGAGCTTTAGGGATTACACCTGCTGACTCCCAGAAGAAGGTAACTTAGTTGGATAGAACTGAAGTAAATGTAGTGGGAGAATTAAACATGATTCACATGCAAGTAGCTTCTGACCCAAGAATCCAACAGGTTATCAATATTCAAGTAGCTGATATCCCTGATGCATATGGCCTAATTCTAGGAAGAGATTTTAGAAGGCCCTAAATGGATATGTATCTACTGATCACTCCCACATGTGGCTTCCCTGGAAAGGGGTGCCAAATCAGATTAGAATTGAGAGAGAACCAAGAATGAAATATATGATTACGGAATATCAAAATACTTCAAATGAAGTTCTGATATCAGAAGTAGGCATGGGAAATTATATGCTATCGACTCCTTATGAGGAGTCAGATTCAGAGGAGGTATTGATGCTACATGCAATGTCTATTGATACAAAAACAAAATCCAGCAATGATACTGTTCTGACAGGATCAATTAAGGAAGAAGATGAATCAAAGACAATTAGATCAGCCTACTAGGGCGGTTTCCGAGTGTCGATGTGTCGTTCTGGGCGGGCCAGGTGTGGATTATGCCAGTGTGGGCAATGAAAATCTAACCCTAATAGTCCCGAATGAGCATGCCAAAGCCCTCCGAGGAAGATTACTTATAGGGAGAGAAAGTAATGTCATGTAGGGAACCCTCCATGATAACTTAGGGATATGATGAAGAAGACTGCAACTGCTGAATGCTAGACTCTCTGATTTGATGGATCTAAATCCAAGCATGGAGCTGGAGCAGGGTTCAAACTGATTAGCCCAAAAGTTAAAACCTTCTTTGCAACCCATAGACTTCAATTCCACTGTACTAATAATGTAGCATAATATGAGACATTGATTCATGGACTTCTTATGGCACTTAAGAAAAAGGTTAAGGTTTTGCAAGTTTTTGGTGATTATGAGCTGGTAATTAAGCAAGGAAACAATATTCGTACCATGATAGGAGAATGACTAATCCCATAGGCATAGAGTGTGGAACCTCATTGAGGAGTTGGTACCTTCAATATTCCTTGAGATACCACAACGGAAGAATCAAGCTGCCGATTCTGGCCCGAGGCGGCCGAGCACTGTAGCCTATCTTTCCTTCGGGTTTGAGAAAAATTTTTCTTGTAGAATTGACTTACATTGCCATCGATTCGGGAACAATGTTACTAACTTTCAAGTATTTGAGGATGATAAACATATCCTAGACTTTATTACAAACACGGATGTTTTCACTTCCCAAATCATTGATGAAACAGAACTCCAAGAAGCAGAACTGGATTTGGAAGGAGTGATAAATTTGAAGTCTAATACCATTCCAAAGGGAATGGTACAGTTGAAATGGATTTTTGATTTGGACGAGATCAGAGATCAGGAGCAAGAGTCTAAAAAGAAATCTATCACTGGACAGTGTGATACTTACAATATGGGAACTGAAGATAATATTAAGAACATTTTTATTGGCCAGGTATGCACTCCAGAGGAAAGACAAGGAATAATTGAAGCATTGCATAGCTTTCCGAATATAGTAGCCTAGAGTTATGAAGACCTGAAAACTTATGATACATCAATCATAACTCATACTATACCTTTGAAGCTAGGGGCTAAGACTTTCAGGTAGAGACAAAGACCAATTAATGCATTACTGAAACCGGTTATATATAAAGAAGTTCAGAAACTGCTGTCTGCCAGAATTATATTTCTGGTCAGGCATTCAACATGGGTGGCAAACCTAGTCCCAGTAAGGAAAAAGAATGGGGAAATTAGACTTTGTGTTGATTTCAGAAATCTAAATAGATCATCAGAAAAGGACAATTATCCAGTCCCTTCATTGGATGAAGTACTTCAAGTGGTTAATGGTTCTCAGATAATGTCCTTTCTAGACGGCTATTCGGGGTACAACCAAGTAATGGTTTAGTATGAGGACAGACACAAGACTGTTTTCACAACTAAATGGGGTACCTTTGCTTACAGGAGGATGCCTTTTGTTCTCATTAATGCTAGGGCTACATTTCAAAGGGCCATGAATATTGCCTTTAAATATATCATAGGCAAGTGCATTATTATTTATATGGATGATCTAACTGTCTTTTCCAAAAACAGAGGGGACCACATCTCTGACTTACGCAAAGTGTTTCAAAGGTGCAGGGAATTCGGCATATCCCTGAATCCTAAAAAGTGCATTTTTGGAGTGATAGAAGGGAAATTGCTGGGACATGTCATATCAGAAAAGGGGATTGCTATCGACCCAGAAAGAGTGGAGGCCATACTGAAGATTCAGCCACCTGCTAGCAAAAAAGAAATGAAGTCTTTCTTTGGCAAGATCAACTTCGTCAAGAAATTCATTACTGGATTTGCTGAAATTGTTAAACCGCTAAATGCAATGTTGAAGCAAGATGCTAAAGTTGAATGGACTACAGAAGAAAAAAAGGCATTTGTAGAAATCAAAAGAGCCATTGCTGATGCTCTGGTATTGGTAAGTCCCAATTACAGTAAGCCCTTTTACATCTATTCATTTGCTTCAGACCATTCATGTGCGAGAATGTTGACTCAGAGGTCTAGTGAGAGAAATGAGCATCCTATTGCTTTTATGAGTGCACCATTAAAAGATGCTAAGTTGAAATATCCAAGTGTAGAAAAGCAGGTATATGCCCTGGTCAGGGCAGTGAAGAAATTCAGACATTATATCCTCAGGAATAAGGTTTATGCAATTGTTCCAGATCTTGCAGTTAAGTTACTGTTGATACAGAATGAGTTGGCTGAGCGTAGAGCTAAGTGGGTAACAATGCTACAAGAATACGACATTGAGATCCAACCCATGAAGTTGGTGAGAGGACAGGGACTTACTCAGACTATGGCTGAAATGGGGCCTGAACTGACTGTTCAAAATTATTATCTTGAGGAGGTTTCCCCAGGTGGCTGGTATGATGACATAGTTTATTACTTGCTGAACCAGCGATCCCCAAGTCATCTTAATGTTGTTCAGAGGAGAGATTTGTGATTGAAGAGCGATGGTTTCATGCTAAAAGGAGTTGTTCTGTACAAGAAAAATCATGAAGGCATTTATTTGAGGTGTCTTGGGAGATAAGAAGCTGAAAGGGTGATGAACGAATTTCATGAAAAGTATGGTACTGGCCATGGTTCTGCTATTGCCATAGCGAATCAGATATTAAGGGTTGGGTATTATTGGCCCACATTGTTTAAAGACGTTCACCATCATGTCAGGACTTGTCACACTTGCCAGACTGCAACAACGAAGGAAAGGTATGCAGCATTCCCACTTCAACCGGTTATTGAGGTAAGGTCTTTTGCTCAGTGGGGCATGGATTTTATCGGTCCTATCAATCCGCCATCTTCTGAGGGACACAGGTACATTCTAACCATTACTGATTATTTCACAAGGCGGACTGAGGCTTTCGCTTGTAGGCAATGTACATTTGAGGTAGTGATTGATTTTATAGAATCTGCTATTATTAACCGATTTGGATGTCCTATTTCTGTTGTCTATGATAATGGCCCTACTTTCGCATCTTTAAAATTTTCAAACTAGGCTTTTGATCATGGCATTATTTTAAAGTTTGCATCTAATTACTACCCTCAGGGTAACAGTCTGGCAAAATCTTCCTATAAGAACTTATTGACTATTATCCGTAAGCTATTGGATAGGAACCCAAAAGACTGGCACACCCAGCTTCAGTTTGCCCTTTGGGAAGATCGTACAAGGCTTAAGTCATCTATTGGAACATCTCCCTATCACTTAATATATGGTCTGGAGCCAATATTCCCTATTGAACTCAAGATCCCAACCTTGCAATTTATTAATGAGTTTTATGATGAGGGGGATAGAAGGGAGGCTAGGTTGATAGAGCTACTTAAGCTTGAGGAGAAAAGAGACGATGCCCTTAAGAACTTTGCCAAACATCAAGGGGTAGTCAAGAGGTGGTTTGATAGAAGGGCTAGGGTCAAATATTTTAGGATTTCTGACCTTGTGTTATACTGGGATAAACCTCATGATCAGAAAGGGGACCATGGGAAGTTTGATAAAGTGTGGCTCGGTCTATATCAGATTGCTGAAATACTTGGAGATAATGCCTTCTATTTGAAGACTCTCACGGGGGAAGATATTCCGCTGCCTATTAATGGGCAGTTTTTGAAATATTATTTCCAATCCTGAGCTGTTTTCAGCTCCCTGATTTGTATATAGTTAGTTTAGGTTGCTTTCTATTGTCTGCTTTGTTAGAATAGATTGCTTTTTCATTTCTTGTTTCTACTTTGGTTAGAGTAGGTCTCTTTTGATTTTTTTTTGTTCTCACTTTGTTTTGGTTAGAGTAGGTTTTCTTTGGCTTGTTTTGCTTTGGTTTGCGTTGCTCTTGCTCTTGGTTCTTACTCTTTCTGGGGTCTCCTATTGCATTTGTCTGACAGTGGTGACAAAGTAGGTGTGGTGCTCTCAGTATTTCCTTTTCAAACTTTAATCACCTTTCCAGAACATCATGGTATGAATTCTCTACCTAATGTCACATACCCTTATGTTTAAGACAAAGAGTCCTTTAGTCAAATTGAACAAGAGTACATTAGGGTCTCACATTTTAAATATTAAAGATGCAGAGGTTGCAGAAGGTCCTTATGAAGTTTGCACAGGTGAAAAATCTTTTTTCTGCTCTAGTGCCACTGTGGTTCTCATCCCTGAGTGTGAACTTCACTGTTCACAAGTTGAGGTAAAAAAAAAGAAAGAGAGAACTAAGTGAAAAGATAAGCAATATCAGAAAAAGAAAGAGAATATGGAAAATCAAAAGACTGAATTCAACTCATCAGGGGAATCTAAATATCTCTATCGGGGCTATGGGCGCCTGGCTGGTAGTAGAGCTATGTTCAGGAGAATCATAGCGATAACCTCATTAGGGCTATGGACACCTGACTGGTAGCGAGACTTTATCTAGGTTTCTTTTAGAGTATGAATCTTTATGTAGCCTGTTCAGATCAAGTTTGATCTCTTTTGTAGCTAAAGGGGGGTAATGAACGCATATGCACACACTTCAACCCCGGTGTAGGAAAGTTTGGATGGCTTGTGGGTTCTTTGGTTTAACCATAGGTGGTGACTAGATGGATGAGTTGAAATCATAAGTCTGGGTTCTTGATTCCAGTTTTTCAACAAAATGCTCTGGAGCATTTCTCCAGCAGAGTCACCATTTGTTGTGCAATTTTGCACACACGCCCCACTTGGAGTAGGGACCCTCTTTCTTTTCGGACTTCGGATGTCTCTTGGACCTTTGGTTTTTAGTGGATTTGTCCTTTCATGGTCTTGGGATGTTGGTCTTTCTTACTTTGGTCTTACCTTGAAGGTTGAATTGATCAAACTTGGATTTTGATGAGGTTCGGGATTTTTCGGCTCACCCGTATTTTCCCGGGTCCTGGTTCATCTTCTGTCGGTGTCGAATTTTCCAAAATCCAGGTTCTTGGTTGAATCTAGGAATTTTTCGGATCACCCAGATTTTCCCAGACTGTGTCGGAGTCCCGGAAGGGTGCATTGTCTGCGGAATTCATGCTCACTAGGATAATCCGGCTGGCTCAAATTTTTCTGAAATTCTGTTTCGACCTCGGGTTTTCGGATTTCCTCGATATGTCTTGTTAGCCTTTAATGCTTGGAGTACATCTTCTCAGGCGCGAGTGTGAGCAAATTTAAGATCTTTTGGTGCTCTCCTAATTTTATTATTCACTTGCTATTTTCTCTAGTGATTGAGTTTGTTCATTTTCGAGCTTTGGTCGTTGGATTTGGTTTGCTCGTGCATGGATTCCTTGAGCGTTTGTGTTGATATTTTCGCCGCAAGGGTGACTTGATTCGTAGTGACTTCCTTGGGCTCGAGGTTCATTCGGATTTAAAATATGGTAAGTCATTTTGACTTCTCCTATTGTTTTGCGCTTGTGATTGAGTCTCTCAAGTTGTTGTTGATGATTATTTGGGTCGGCCCTTCTTGTTTTCATGGTTACATATTTATTGAATTAGGGTTTGAGCTCACCTTTCCACAGGTTTTGACGCCTGCACTGTGCATCCCTTCGTTTATCAATTGAATGTTGGGTATTCCCTTGTGACTAGGTGTCCCTGTTAGGGCCTTGACTTGTTGGCGCATAATCTGGTTTAATTTGTGAAGGTAAGGTTTCGGTATGTCGGCCCAAGATTGTTAAGTTTGGTGGAGTTGGCGTGACCCTCATGCCCTATGTCTAACTCAACCTTGTTTGGAACACTTGAAACCCTGGTGTGCCCTAGTTTCATCATTTTAAGGGATAGTGTCTGAATTTCGAGCTCGCCTTAACTCTCATGGCGAAGGTTTGGCTGTTAAATTTAGGGCATCATTATTTCGTTGTAGGGATCAACCATTTGAGAGTTTTTGGGAATTTAAATTCAAGTACAGTCACAATTTGGCTTATTGGGGTTGAATTTACGTTTGTTGGATTCAGATAGGGGGGTTTGTATGATCACTTGATTAATGGTCTGTGCGTCGAACGATCGTCGGGTTTTCGAAGTGTCCGCAGAATTCCCGTGCACCTGGATTTTCTTAGATTTTTCTGTTTCTTCGGAGTATGATGAGTTCCCGGAATTCCAAGCTACTCGTGGAAATCCAAACTATCCATATTTTTCCAGTTTTCTGCCTAGTTTCACTTGATTTTGTTTTTCGAAATTGAAAAATGAATTAAATGTTTGATGATGATTTCTTGTTGCTAAATGGATTAATCTCATGATAATCATGCATCTCTTTTGTCCGTATTGATGATTTATTTGATGAATAATGTCTTGGCAGTAGGGGTCCGTCTGGGTAGGATTTCTCCAAAATTCTGCCCCGACTGGAATTTCTCAGATTACTTCTTTTTCCTGGATTACTGCATTTTCACGGATTTTCAAGATTGATGATTAATGATTTATCTTAATGATTTCATGTGGTTTTGAGGCTAACCTTTGATTGAAATATGGATGATAATTGGATTCTCATGAAGCTCCTTTATGAATGCAAGCTGAATCGAGCAAGGCAGCGACAAGAAAGGCCAAGGGAGATACAAAGGGATCCTCAGTTACAGATGTGGAAAGGGTCAGGCTGGATGTGAAGAATCAATTGCCGGATAGTAAGGTGGATTTGGTTTGGTTAGAGGTCTCGGATACTAATGTAGGAGCTCAGAGATATGAAGGGTTCAAAGAAAGGTTAGCTCAGAAGGAATTATCGGTCTTGACCAGGGGAGTGGTGAAATTCGGACTGGCTCATGTGGCAGGATTTCCTCCTGCAATTCAATGCTATGAATTGATATTAGAGTGTGCCCGACACTATGACTTTGATACGCAGAGGATTGTTAGCACTGATGGGAGAGTATTGGAAAAATTTAATCTAGTTTCCATTGCCCAGGCATTTGATATGCCAGACTTATCATGTGTGTGTGCCTTGGACATGGACTTGGCTAGAACTTATTATGAGGATGAACCTACGAAAGCCCAGCAGATGGTCAATTCCTGGCTGGAAAAGCCAAAATCTCATTTCTCCAAGCTGCCTAAACAGCTACACAGGGTCAAGTTCTGACAAGAGATATATGATGCAATCACACTGTTGAGCAGGGTGGCAGGCTTAAAGAGTGTTGGGGCATTGGAGAATTGGATGGTGCATGTTATTAACAAGATTGAGCAAGGCATCAATTACCATTGGGCAAGGATTATCAGTGCAATGATTGACAGGTAGATGAGAGATGTGCTGGAGACAAAGAAATTCACCATGACATCTTATGTGGTATATGTACTTGCCAGATTTTATCCATATAGGGGTTTAAATCCAAAAGGAATATTTGGGAAAGATGTCATCTATGAGGTGTACCCCTAGCTACACCTAGGGAATTCAAATTACAGAAGGGAAAATGATGCATTTACTATGCATATTTCTAGGTTGCTTCAGAATGCAGAGCATGTGAGAATTTCTGATGGAGCCAAAGAACTGATTAAAAGATATGTAGCCTGGTTTATACAATTCCCTACCTTCTCCTATATCAGAATTGCTGGTTGTCCCACTGCTCCATAAAGATTTCCAAGATATCCCACTGATCACATCATACTCTTGGAGGTTACTCGACAAATATGTGATTTCGATGCCGTTGTTAAAAGAGAGAAGCACAAGACAGGGTTCAGTGGGGACTTTCCCTTGAAAATTGGCATAAGTGAGGTTTTCCCTTCAATCCAATCGGCTCATGCATCAGGGGAGGAGCTAAGTACTTTTGGTTTCTCTTTCCATTCTAAGAGGGCAGGCTTTGACATCACTAGCGAAGCACAGAAGAAGGCCACTAAAGAATATCATCACAAAGATGATCTAGAGGATTACTGGGCGAACAACAAGGATGACTTTGAGGTGAGAAAGAAAAAGTATTCTAGGCTTCCAGTTGATGTAATTAGGATGTACAATGTTAAGTTGATCCCTGATCAGTTGGAAGATGATGAAAAATTTAGTCCAGGATCATGCATTTGAATCAGTCAAGGACAAACCCATTGGAGAGATAAACTGGTCAGAAAAGGAAATAACAAAGTTGGAAGAATTGATGGCTCCCATTGTGAAATCCACCAAGTCATGGTTGAAACATAAAGTATGGGAATTAGAGAGTGAGAAGGTACCTTGTACTTTCAATCTAATGGGAAATCTGAATGCTCATTCTACTTTAGAGGAGTCAGGTGAGGATGATTCTACAGGTAAAACTAAGGTAAGCTCACCTTTTAAGATTAAAATCAGAGGCCCTAAGGAGGGTGAGCTTGAAAAGAAAAGAAAACCTAGGGGAAAGAAAAGGAGTCATACTATGAAAATTGGTAAGTTTACTGGAGAGGAGGAACTTGAGAAAGTAGAGAGAGAAGACACTCCTCCAGAGCCAAAAAGGACAAGGATAACCAAGAGCTTCTAAGAAGCAAGATCAAGAGACTTCTGGGGATAAGACGACCCTCATGTGGTCAATGTGGAGAGTTCAGGAGAGAAAACCCAGGTTTATTCAAAAAGGTCAAGAACTCCATCTCCTAAAGAGACCATGCAAAAGGCAGATCCCCTTCCAATGGCATCCACTATGGAACAACAGAAAGATACCTCTCCTCCCTTAGGTATACCTGAGTAGACAACTCATGAAGAGCATGAAACCGGTGAGGAGGTGGAACCGTTTAAGGATGGGGAACTTTATGGCTCAACTGCTGAGTTTGAGGTAGGGGATGTGGAAGTGCATACTTCTCCATTGGTACAATATGAGGATTCCCCTACAAATAGCAAAGATAATAGATCCCCTGAGAAGGAGGATGTTCTTGTTAAGACTCCATCACCCCTGCAAGAAGAGGAGCCAGAGTTGGAAAAGAAAGGTGACCAATCTCCTAAAAAGGAAAGAGATGAGATGGTAGATCAGCATGAAGAGGTCAAGAAGGATGAAATCTAGGTGGATCCTACTATTTCGGATTGGCTAGACAAAGAGATCAGAAGGAAACAGGTCATTGTTGAGTACACTCCTCTTAACTGGGATGAAATGTTGGCCAAGATTGGAAAGGGTAAGAAGAAGAAGGTAGCCAAGGTGGTTTCAAAGATCGAAAGGGATGAATATAGTAATAGGGTTATTCATATTGCTACCCCTGCTGCTGGTAAAAGTAAATATGAGGTCACTAGGAAGGATTATGATGTACAAACTATCAATCTTGGGCCCGCTTCTATGGAGCAAGATATTGAAGAATATGAGGGGTCCAGTGCTGTGATCATTAGGAGATTGAGGAAGGAAACACAGTCTAAGCATGAACTAAAGAAGGAGAATGAAAGGCTTAGAAAATGTCTAGAAGATTTAATGAATCCTTTGCAATCTTTTCACCCATCCTCTTCTGCTACTCCTGGTTTCTTGCCGAAGGAAACCATCTCTGAAATAGAAAAGATGAAAACTTCTACTCTGGCTACAATCAATTGGTTGCAGGAAGTACAGACTAAGGGAGATGATGCAATAAAGGAGATCCTTTCAACTGGAAAGGATGCAATAAGGGCTAAGGAGTTGTTAGATTATGTTTTATCTTAGGATAAGGACACTGATCTCTTGTTGCAGAAAACCAAAACAATCATGGAGTATAATAAGGATCAGCTGGTCGTTGATGGAATTCTTTCTTCATCTAGGGTTAATGAGCCTTGGGAGTGGTTTGAAGCCCTGCAAATCCGACACAAAACCATCAAGAAGATCTGAAAACAAAGGAAGCAGATAGGTGATAATTTAACTAGTGTTTATGATGGATGCATCACGTTTTTTGAGATAATGATTGACAGGAGGAAGATCGCCCCTAAGTACTTGAGTTTGGAAAAATTGAGGGAATGGTGGCATGATGTCTATGTCCTTGATATTGAGAATTCTATGACATGGCACCAATTGGATGATGCAGCTACTTATCTGGCTGTAGTAGATAAATACTTGGCATATAAGGGTGATTGGGATACAAAGGTTAAGCAGTTAAGGGAAGAGATTAAATCAATTGAATGTCGGCTCAAAATCCTACCCTTGCCACCTGTTGCTGAGTTAGATAAGGTGTTTTTGAAAGTTCATGAATTGCTGGATCAAAACAAGGATAAGGGAGGCGGTAATTAATATCATGTCAACTTTGTGATTTGTGCTTCCCTATTATTATAGGGCATGTGTTGATCCGGGCTGCATTGGGGAATGTGTTTTGGCCGACCTTGATGATGTATCGACATTTAATGTGTGCCTTATTTTTGAAATTCTTGAGGCCAACTTGTTTTGGCTATTTTATTTTGTAAATGTCTGGCTGGGCCGACATGTTTTGAGGGTTCTCTTTAAATTGGCATTCTTGCCTCATTTGTAGAGAGTTAGACAGATAATAGAGACAAGCTAGACTAAGAAAAAGCTAGAGCATTCTGTAGTAGAGATAGTAGTTAGTTCTTTTGAGCAAGTGTTGAACACAGAACAGTGGAATTGTTGCTATATTGTGGTGATCTAATACAATTGAAGGAATTGTGGTTTCTCTGGTGAATTCTTTTGTGTTAGTTTATTTTGCATGGTTCCTGTTGTTCCATCTTTTGAAATTGCTTGAGGATATAAGATTTGTTGTTAAATTTAGAACTAGATTAGTTTGGTGAATAATGTTTATGGTTTCATGCTTGGAATGTTTGTAGCAATCTTTGGTCTATACTCCTAGTAACTATCTAATTGTAGTAGGCTGGTGAAGTCAACCTGGACCATACATCTATTTGTGCCTAGTTCGATTGTAGATGAATGTCTATGATTTGAAATTTTGTATGCCTTAGAAGATTGCACCTTTCTTGTGATATTGCATTGTGGGTTAAGCAGGAATTGGTTATTTGAGATTGGTCCGTTTGAGGTATTTATCCTTTGCATTGTTCATCTTATAAATAGTTTAGATTTCATTATATCTCTTTCACCTTCATCTTTTGCTGTTTATTTATTATTTGGTTAGATTTAGGATTTGAGATCATAATATTGCAAGATTTGATAAATTGGAAAGATACAGTTTTCTTGTAGTAAGGTCCGATTGTGATTACCAACATTTTCACATATTATCTGAGTTGTTTGTGCATTGTCAAGACCTGACACCCGAGAGACCTTGGGGTGATTTTCAGCAATTTATTGTTGAGGATTATCTTTCAAGAGAGATAGAATATCATTTTCTGTCTGAGTTGTTGCTATGCAGAAAACACCATGAACAATAGGCATTGCTTAAGATCAATACCCCTCTATCCCGTGGCAGTTATAGAAAGTGGCGATGATATAGCGGTATTAAATGAACAAATCACATCAACCCTCCAATCTTATAAAATCAATGGTGCATATTCAAACTCAAAATACAAGGAAAATATTTGGTTTAAGGTTGATATTAATGTCGACATGACTAACCTCAGAAGCCACTAAACCAAGGATTCAACATTCTCTTTGCACTTATTTACAAAAAATATTGTGTGGGGAGCTAGGAGTTCAAGGAGGTTAAGATCTGCAACCATTATAACCTAGGTAAGTGCACATAACTCATTGTGAAATAAGTTACAAGTACAAGAATGTTTGGAATTATACATTTCAGAAGTATAGAAGTAAGATAGTTAAACATCATGCTGCCCAAGAAGAAATAACCTAAAACTGAAAAGGAAGAATCTAAGGTTAAAAAGAGGTCCTTACAATAGTTTATCCTGGATATACTGCTTGAATCAAATGATAGAGGTTTTAAGAAAGCTTTTATAGATGTGTCTCATGGTTGTAGAGACGCCCCTATCCCTATATCTGGGTGGGAACTATTCTGGTACTTTTATGACAAAAGGGAGGAAAAGATTCTAGTGTCAAATCCATGGGAATTAGATTTTCCAAGTTAATTGTCCCAAATATTTTTATAGATGTAGAGTTCATCAAAGTATTGGCTCAGAGTTATCATCCTACTACTAGGTCTATGAGATTTCTAGATGGTTCACCATTAGTTGTGTTGACTAAATTAGCCATCATTGAATGTTTTCAACTAAATAAACAAGCCCTGACTAAAATTGATTTGCAAAGAAGTTAATAAGAACACACTAGATTGAGGAGAACCTATAGAAGTGACAAACTCCCCATTTATATGAAAAGGGGTGTGAACAATAGGGTGATTCCTGTATTCCCTTCTGCTACTGAACCATTTGTTGTCACAAATTTCCAATTCTATTTCAAAAAAACCTACTTTTCTCTATGTCAAGTACTTGGGATAGATGCACAAGAGTGAATGCTAGTTAGTTTAATGATGATGGCTATGAGGATACAAAACCATGAGACAAACATTGAATATGATTTTGCCTCATATCTTGAGAAATCATTACATGAAGGATTTCTACAAGTTAGGGAAAATAGAGCCCCCATAACATTCAAGAAATATTGTTTGTTGTGCCACTTGATATTATACCAGAATAAAGATAGATGGACCAAAAGGATGTGTTTAGGTAAGATTGACTAGTAGGGGAATTTGCTGCCAATGCAGTGATGGTGTTATATATGGGACAACAAATGTAAGAATTCAAATTATGTGATATTCCATGATGACTTTGTGTACAAAATTATGATAGTTCTTCGCCACTCACCACCAAGACTACACACACTTGTGCTACAACTGTTAAGACCTTTGGCTTTGAAACCTGAGCAAGGCCATACTCATAATTTTGGTGATTAGTTTTTTTACCATATATTACAATAATTAGGATTTATGGATGCCCTCTGGCCCCAAATGTACTACCAAAGTTTGTCCCCCTTTGATTAGCCTTTTTAGAGTTCATGTGGTAGATTCTATGGATGGAAAAGGATGTCATGCATAAACAAAGGAAGGGTACATTTCTACCTAATTTGACATGTGGGAAACTATCAATGGGATCTAATACACTTGAAGAGTTGTAGATGTAGACATTGAAAATTGTCCTTCATCTATAAACCTACCTTTTCATATCAATTCCTCCTTTTACTTGCATATTTAAATAATTTTAATTATTTAATTATCTTTTAAGGTAATATTCCTCTATTAATTAAATAATTCTTAATTATTTAATTAATTCATTTCTTCCTCTATTCTTCCCTTGATTAATTAGATAAATTTTGTTTATTTAATTACGTCACTAATTAGCCACTTCCTTTCTATAATTAAAAAAAATGCTTATTTATTTAATTATTGTCATTTTTCTACTATAATTAAATAATTATTTTAATTATTTAATTATTCATTATCCTCATTCTATAATTAAATAAATTTTATTTATTTAATTATTTACTAATTTGTTATTTTCATCCACTTTTGAATTAAATTATTATTTATTTTAAAAGTCAACATGTCACATGTATTTTATAATTAAATAATGATTTTATTATTTAATTATTCACCTTCCCTCCCAAATTAAATAATTTTATAATTATTTAATTTTCTCCAACAACCTCTTTTTCTATGCCAACCTCATTATCTGTGCCATTCTTATCTTCTCTTGTCTCATTCATTTTCCACCCTTGATTGAATTATCTTATAATTCAATCTTGGCCATTAATCCTTATCATTGCCCTAATTTTTTCCTAACCCTATTTCATACTACAACTTTCAATCTTGGCCATTGATTAAGACATCTTATTGACATCCAATCTCAACCATCAATCCAAATCAGAACTTTCCTATAAATCAACCCTCTCATAAGCCATTTTTGGGGTTGATTCTTCAAGTATCCATATGTTGCCAAAATTATTCTTGAATCATTCATCCATTTCTATCTATCATCATTCATCTATCATCTCCATCTTAATATTATGTTGCTGAATTGAGCAACCAACATATCAAATCAATGGAATAATTCATCCATCATTGCGTCTATTTGAGTTATTGAAGATTTGGATTAGGTAATGCATGTTATTGTTTTATCATTATTATTTTATCCAAATTTTTCATATACATTTTGGTGAACCTGACATGAACCCCCTAACTAATATTTAGCTCAATATTTTAACAAATTTTGAGAAATTTTGGAGTTGGATCCTTTTTGTTGCAGGTTTTGCATCATTTTGGGACAAAGCCCTAGTTTTCAAAGATTCGACCATATCTCTCAAAAAGCTACATATTTTATCACAAAAATATTTCTACAAGTTGGGGACAATATCAAGAGCTTCCAGTTTGAAAATAATTTTCTTTGGAGCTGTTTTTAATTTTTAATGATTTTTTTATTATTTTTCATGAAAAATAAATTTTGAGAGCAAATTAGCAATTTTTTTGGATATTTTTATATTTATGGAAATATCTCTAAATTCTAGTAGGGGTTTTTTCTTTATGTTCTTAATTTGGATGAAAATAATTAGAAAAAAAATAGATCTTTGAAAATTAGGGTTTTACAAAGATTTGCTTATATCTCACAAATGGTTGCAGATCTTTTCACAAAAAAATTTCTACAGATTTGAGATAATGTCATGTGCCTTCAGTCCAAAAAATCAGAATTTTTGGAGATATTTTGAATTTTTTATAATTTTTTAATGATTTTTCATAAAAATTAATATTGGGTGCAAAACAACAAATTTTTAGGATTTCTTTATAGTTTTGGAAAGCTCTAGAAATTTTAGTAAGGTTCTATTCTCTGTGTTTTTATTTTTTATGCAAAAAACATTTCCAAAAATTAGTTTTGTCTTGACTAGCTAACCCTCTAATATTAGTGATCAATTATCTTGTTAGGGTTTTGGCTTTGTTGTTGGTTTTGTGAATGTGTAGAAAAAATAAATACTTCAAAGGATAAATTGGATCAAGTGGACAAAAAAATTTGGAGCTAAAGAAAGTCTAGGTGCACACATTCCATCTTTCATCTCTAATCATTGCTTGTCAACACACCTCAATTTGGGGCTTAAAAAGAACTTGTTTGATCACACATTTGGATTTTGGGGTTTAAAATCAATCTTGTTTGTTGTCACATCATTGAAATTGGGATTAAAAAGAACCATTTTATTCCATCACACATTTTGGCTTTGGGTTAAAAAGAACAAGTGCTTCCATTGTTTGCTTACACACATTTCAATTTTCTAAAGGGAAATTAACAACTGCGAGTGTGAATCAAGTGTGTGTGTCCTCCAAAACACCTCACTTGATTCACTTTTATCATACCCTTCTTAGGAGGTCTGCTTGGAGCACACACCCCTCTAAGGGACAACCTCGATCAAGGTGTGAATCCAAAGACATGCATCTTTGGGAGTTGAAATATTGTCACTCTTGGCTAAGCCCCAAAGAAATTTATACCTTTGGGAAGTGAAGGTGAAGGGTTGGTTACCCCTTTCTCCCGGCTTGGTGGTGGGATTTTGCTTTCAAATCATCCCTAGTCAACCTTGTGCATCCTAGCTCAAGACCTAATTGGCCATACCCACTTGACTAGCACTAGACTTGTTGTTGTGTATTCAAGTATTTGCTTATTCATAACATTTAATCTTGAAAGACAAATTTATCATTGTATTTGGTGTGTGTGTTCATGCATTTACATGTGAGATCTTGTGTTTCATATTTCCCAAGTCAAACTTCCAATAAATATTTTCCACAT
>VDFB02281492.1:14332122-14401734 GCA_007258455.2 Sequoia sempervirens | reverse complement strand
AATTATTCTTGAACACCCATTTTGAACCAATAACATTTTTATTTATAGGTCTAGGAACCAATTACCATGTATGATTCTTTTATATTTGCTGCAACTCTTCTTTCATCTAGATCTAACCCAAATCTCATCTTCACATGCTTCACACAGAGACTTAGGTTCTATTTTAGAAAGTAAACACAAACTTACCTCAACTACTACTTTACTTCTTTTCTTCACACCCTCACTCTTATATCCAATTATCTGTTCCTCCGGATGATTCTTCTACACATACTTAGGAGTCTTAATAGTAGGTTCCATGATTTCTTCTGCTTCTTCTTCTTCTTCTCTTTAGGTACTTGTCCACATATATAGGATCATTAGGTTCAACTTCACTTATCTCAATAGTTTTATGCATGTCCTCATCAACTTTCACATTAGCACTCTCAATAATCTTCCTTAATCTTTTTTTGAAGCATCTCTATGCTTTGCTAGTAGTTGAGTATCCAAGAAAAATTCCTTCATCACATCTAGCATCAAACTTCCCAAGATTTTCATCATCTCTTTTAATGTAACATCTGCTTCCAAATACCTTAAAGTACTTCATAGTAGGAGTCTTACCAATCCATAACTCAAAAGGAGTCTTCGTGTTGTTTCCTCTAATATGAACTCTATTAAGAACATAAACAACAGTATGTATTGCCTCTCTCCAGTACACATCAGCTACATTTGATTCTTTCATCATGGTTCTTGTAGCTTCTTGTACCATCCCATTTTTCCTCTCACGTACTCCATTGTGCTGAGGGGTTCTCAGAGTAGAGAACTGTCTTTTTATGCCATGCTCTTCACAAAATGTATTAAATTCACTAGAAGTGAATTCTCCACCTCTATTAGATATCAAACATTTGATTCTTAGGTTCACTTCATTTTCCACTCTTGCTTTGAACACTTTAAACATATCCAAATATTGAGTCTTTTCTCTAAGAAAACCAACTCATGTCATTCAAGAATAATCATCAATAAGGAGCATGAAATACCTGTCACCATTTAGGTTTCATGTTCTAGTCAGACCACAGAGGTCAATATGAATTAATTCCAGCATTCCGGTAGTAGAATGCTCTTTTCCATTAGCATCTTGTCTGTTTCCCTAACTAACAACTTTTGCAAATAGTATTAGTAGGATTTGTGATTCTAGGAAGACCTCAGACAACATATCTTGAACTAATCCTGACCAGATTATCAAAGTTTACATGCCCCATTATTTGGTGCCACAACCAACTTTTATTGAATTGAGATACAAGGCACTGACCATCAACACCCTTAAGCTGATAGATGTTTCCATGAGTTCTTCTTGTAGCAACCATATCTCTGAATCCTTTTTTGATTTCATAGGTATTATTCTAAAACACAAGTTTAAAACCATTGCTACACATCTTTCCAACACTCAAAAGGTTATGCCTTAAACCCTTTACATAATATACATTATCAGTGTTGTGTATTCCATCAAAACTAATTGTACCTTTCCCAACAATCTTCACTCCTAAATCATCACCAAACATGACCAAGCCACCATCATACTTTTCAATTTTAGTAAACTTACTTTTATCTACAGTCATGTGATTAGAGCATCCACTGCCAATCACCCAATAGTCTTCATCCTGTCTAGCATGAAAGGCGGTGACCAAAGTACTTCCATCTCATTATTTTTGATCTCTGGATCATTCTTTCTTGCACATTTTCTAGGGTTAGTAGACACAAATTTAATTTCCAAAGCTAAAAACAAGCATTCACTATCATCACCCTCATAATCAGATTCATCATCAGAGATTCCAACTTCTTCTTTAACATAATACAACTTCTTATATTTCTTATCCTTTCTATCTTTATCTTTATGATCCTTGTTCTTCTTATGTACAACTCTATTCAGACATCTTGAAGCATAATGACCAATATTACCACAACTGAAACATTTAAAGGGCAACATACCTTTATACTTATTAGTATCTTTCTTCAACTTCCTGGTAAAATTTGCTTCCAACTCATCAAAACCATCACTATTTGGATCATCCTTAGACTTTTTTTCTTTAAATTTTGTTTCCATCTTTTCCTATTTCTTTCCAAACTTTCTCATCTCAAATGTTGTCAAGGTGCCAAATAGCTCTTCTTTAGTGCATTTCTTAGGATCATACATTTCTTCAATAATTGAGATCTTATCACTGTAACAATTAGGTGGGGTTATTAGGATCTTCTCAATTATATCTTCATCAGTCAGTTTCCCCCCTTGATTCCTAACACCATTTGTTGCAAGTTCAACCCTCTAGAAATAGCTTGCAAAATCTTCACCTTCTTCCATTTTCAAATTCTCATATCTGTGCTTTATCATTAGCTTCTTTATCAATTTCACTCTCATTTCCTTCATAAAGATCTTCTAACTTTTTCCAAACTTCATAAGTAATGTCCAAAGAAAGAACCTTAGTTCGCTCAATTTTAGATAAAGCACTGAAAATAGCATACCTCACCTTCTCATTATCCTCATAAGTAAAAACCTCATCTGTAGTAGTAATACCACCCATCAGAGCAACATATTTCATCTTAATATCCTTCCAAGTCTTGTAACCAAGAGAAATAATATATCCTCTCATCAACACTTCTAGTCACTATAATCAGATCCATCGAACATAGGGATCACCAACTTATGCACCATTGGATCTTCTTTAAGCAGTTAAGCTCTACACTAAGGAACCAAATCTCTGATACCAATTTTTAAAAGGTACAGGACAACTGAGAGGGGGGTGAATTAGTTGTCACCAAATTTAAACTCAAAACTTCAACACTTATTAACTTCACAACCACACTATTCTGTTATTAAGTA
Organism: Sequoia sempervirens; assembly: GCA_007258455.2. Taxonomy (NCBI): domain Eukaryota; kingdom Viridiplantae; phylum Streptophyta; class Pinopsida; order Cupressales; family Cupressaceae; genus Sequoia; species Sequoia sempervirens. Next base: position 14,398,886 of record VDFB02281492.1, on the reverse strand, counting down.
TGAACATGAAATACAAATAACATAAAGAAAAATCAACACAAATAGCACCAAATTTTATGTGGAAAACCCAATGAGGGAAAAAAAATGGTGAGGATTAACTCACAATATAAAGAGATAGCAAAATAAAATACAAAGGCTCACTACCAAGGGCTCACTACCTAGAAGAGGACTCGCTGTCCAAATACAAAGGCTCACTACCTACAGAAAGGATTCACTGTCCAATAGGGAGGCTCACTACCTATGAATACAAAAGAAAACAAAAGATCCACCACAACAATTTACACACATCTGTAGCCTTGATCAGAATATTGCATAAACCTTTAGCTCACTTCCTTCAAGAATCTAACACAATGAAGTACTACTGCCTCAACTCACTTTTGCACACTTCTTCTCTTCACTTGTGGCTTACTTCGTTACCTTGCATCATCCAAATCTTTGCAACTCGACTGGCATTTATACCATCTTCAACCTTAGAAACTTTCTCCAAGGTCAGCCACATAAGCTTCATTTCATAAATTCAAATTAGTTCAACAACTCAACATTCCTATAGTGGAAAGGAATGAGAGTGGACCAATTAAATACTTAACCAAGGCCAAAAATAATGTCTTGGATCAATCACATACTTCCTTAATTAAATTTTAATTTCTTAATATGAAGTGTAAACACCAGGTCGACCAAACCTAATGAAAACACAAATGAACATTGAGGTACACACTTCCTAGCAAGAAGATAACATGCAAACAACGTAACACACTTCATCATGCACAAGAATACATCTCAGGTTCCTTCAGATACATCCACAACAAGTATAACAACCTTCGAATGCATAAATCCTTTCATTAGTCCATTTGGACTGTGCAAACATATACAACTCTGAAACTCAACTTCTGGATCACCAAACCACAAACATCTTTTCCAGAACCTAGAGAACACCATTACATGACATATTCCAGATCCACAAGACTTGAAATAAAACAACAGAGAACTATGGAGCATAAACATTTCTCCCAGTCCATAGAAATCCACCTCTACCAGAACATTTCACACACCGGTGAACACAACTTTCACATCCCATCAAACCAAAAGCTACAAATTAGTAGATATCACCATCAGATCATCAACAACAACCCTTTAGATCTGCACAAGCATATGATCAACATAGGAGAAACATGGAGCACATACCAAAGCACATTCTAAACACTTACATAACTCTGACTTCACTCTTTATTAATTTTCTCAAAAGCACTTGGAAACCCATCATTTCAGCACATCTGCAACATCATAAAGATAGATCCATGTGCTCACAACATCTCAACATCTCAACTATACATGCACAATTTGCAACATACTGAATTGTGTTGACATCAATGAAAAAATTAATGACAACACCACCAAACTTGCTCATACTTTCAATAGTCTCTTCCCATATCTCTACCTTAATCAAACATGCTTGTATGTAGGACTCTTCCACTGAATACCTGAGTTATGAAAGATGAAAAATTGTGACATGATTAAATATTCTTTTGAAAAGAAGAGAAGACTCTATGAATGAACAATAACACCATAAAATCATCTCAACATAGCTCTGAATAATCAACAATTATAGTATAATGAAGCAACTCTTCACTTTTGCATTAATGAAAAATAAATCAACAAGTTGTACCTTCACTTTTTCTTGATGCAATGCAATCAACAAGCTCCATGAAATGAATACAAGCACCTTTGAAATCAATGACCTTTGACATCAATGACAAACATCAATAGACACAAGTTTTGCATCATCCTAACTAAGTTGCTTTAGAACTGTGCACAACTCTAGCATTGTCTCAATTATGTTTCTTTGGAATGGAAATTTCTTAGACCTATATTATTAAGCTAACATGTTAACATGATAAATAAAGTGGGATACCATTTTATAATTTTTTTTTATAGTTTTTAAAAGTTTAATTGGTATTGCAATTATTGTCTACCACCAAAGTATAGGCTAAAAAACATAATCAACTCAACAAAAGTGACATTTGATGACTCATCATAATATATCCTCATGAATACATCCATGCAAGAAGGGGTACTAATAGATCTTGAAGAATAGGGAATGTACTTGGCACATTTATTTTCAATTATGTCATATATGCAACCATGATTAAAAAGGAAATTTTACATAAGGGTAATTTTATTGTGACATGTTGACCATCATAATCAACCATTACTCCATCTCGTGTAGAGATTATGGTAATAGAATCCTCCTTCCCATGGATCACTCAAAGTATTCCATATTTATCAATATCAACACATTCATAATCTAAATTGCATCTATTGTTCTATTTTTGTAGTTTCAACCACTTTTTGGAGTTCTCACCATTATTTCAACACACATAAATAGTTCCATACTCTTGTGATACAAGTATTCTCCCAACGAAAATCTAAAAATAATCCAATAATCCATGGGGAGTAAATGGAAATAAAAACCGACCCACCCTATTTTTGAGTTAGTAGCCAACATTTTCACCAATGTAGGTTGACTCAATTTCTGTAACAACTTTGGTGGATATAATGAAATCTTGGTTTGAGGATTTTTTTTAGAATTGTAACTAGAGTTTTCATTTGTATGAGGGGTTTTTGTTGAGTCTAGTTCCATATTCATCAACCAAATTTCCAACATTCTAAAGGTAGGTTCCAATATTCTCCAGTTCAAAACCTTCTATGAAGAATTGTTTATTTTTTTTCATGTTGAACTTGAACCTCTTCCTTGGAATATTATGGGTAAGGGCATTGTGAAAGGAGTGGAAAGGCTTATCCTTATGGTACCATGGGCCAATTATCCTCTAGGAAATAAATATTTTCACTTGCAATGGTTAGTATGGAACTTAGGTGATGTAATGAGGCTTCTAGAAACCATCTCTATCATGGAGCTTCCTAGCATGAGTATCTAGTAAATATTCTACTAGTTTTGTAAAATAGTAATCATAATATGGTTATTAAGAATAGAGTGTATGGATTCTAATTGTGCCATCATGGCCTAATATAATTGATCATCAAGCACCTTCATGGCACAACTAGACAACCAAGAGCAATGTGATGGGATTCTATAGGGGAAACAATTGAAGAAAAAGACATGTCACCATAAAAAATCTCTAAAGACAACTACTTCACATGAGTCAATTAATTATACCTTCAATAGGCTCAAATAATTGTGCACATAGATTTTGAGTCACCCTTAATTGAAACCCAACTAGTTGCTTAGTTCCCTCTAGAACTATCAATCAAATTGACAATTGTAGGATTAAGGTTAGAGAGGAACACAATGAATAAACACATTTACGACCCTCTCCAACAACACAATCAAATAAGAATGTTAAATCCAACACTAAGCTAACTCTTGATGAGTCATTATTATAGACGATGACCCCTCCTTACGATATGAAGCTCCTACTACTCTTGAGTTTCATAAAAAAAATTATCCTCCAACCTGAGGACAAGGAAGAAAACATTGATGTTGCCATTTTTTTGTAAATTTTTTCATAACCAATAGGATTATCCATCACAAGAGGCACGATCCACCTCCCCATAAATTTTGGAGCTTGAGTTCATTCCTTGAAATGAATACAAAGATACCAAGGATGAAGATGTCCATGATACCACTTATATGGAGCATGTATTTGAATGTCAACAACCAATGAATGAGAATGAATCAGATAGTCACTTTAAGTAAGAGAGAATAATTGTAATATGTAACTACCCTTTCTAGACCTGAGAATTTGATTTAACAATACTAGCAATATTTTAAGAAATTTTAATACATATCTCTAAATGAGTGCAAAGGCTCTAGAATATTTGTAATATAGAAAATAGATCCTAAGGGAAAGATGAACACAATATGACCATCCTTTATCCTCCATGGGGTTTGGATCGGGAAATAATTTTATCCATGCTTCCCCTACCATCATGGATTCTAAGTACCTTCCATACCACAAAATTATCCTTACAAGGGACATGGCTTAGCTAATGTAGGTATATCACAACCTTGGTGATGTCAAGGAGTAGTATAGACAATTGGAAGCCCAAATAGTAATACAATATAGATTTAAATTAGAAGGAATGTGTATCTAACATTAGAGTAAGTCTACTACATGAGGTAAGCTAATTTATTATATCCCAGGCCACCATAATTCTAATGTTTATGTTCTCTTTTTTATGAGATTATTTTTGAAATGGAAGATTATCCAAAATTTTCATAATCCACCTTATGATTTTGAAAATGTCCAATACTTATTAGAAACATAATTCAAAAGAACCCTTAAATAATAGGATATATTGTGTGAATTCTATTAGAAAGTGTTCCTATTGGATCATCATAATTCATCAATGCCAAATATAAATGTGGAGGAAGTTCTACTAAAAATTCTTGTTTTGTTGTTGTGGCATCAATTCATATGTGTAGAGTAGTTGGTTGAATCTCATTTGTGAAGAATATAGTAGGCCTACTTATGAGGTACAAGTAACCTCAAAGGAAAGCATTCATGAAAACTTTTTTTACCATGCTTTATAGGCTTGGGGTCAAAACCAAATATATTTCCAACTTGCTCTAGAATGTTGAATACTTCTAGAACCAAGGTAGTTACCTCTCCATTCTTTCCTCTAGAGCCTACCAAGAGAGGTGGGTCAAGTTCCAAAAAAAACTCAAGAAGAGGGAGATAATATCTCCCACCAAACATAGTTAAAGTCTATAGAGATCTCACTACCTCATTTGGTACATTAAATAATAAAATCATACATGAATAGGGATGTGATTTAAACCCCCTCTCTTGTTGATGCTAGATCCACTATGGAATATTCAGGGGACAACTTTGACTCATAAATTTCAAAAATGACAGGACAAAATTAGTGCAACATAGGGTTATCCAACCCCTTGATCCTACACCACATATATATAGGAGGACTATGATTGCAGTAAATTAAATTACATGAGGAGAAAAATTTAGCCAAGGAAGATGAGATGAGTTGAATTTTATGACATAAGGACATCACCTACCTTTAGTCAGGGGGAGATGATGAGATAGTAAAAATGTCTCATAATTTATTAAAAAATCATGTTTATTTTGAAAGACATTTATAATGTGGGAAAAGATAATTATAAAACTAATTTAAAACTTTTAAGCTATTAGAAGTAGATTGTACTATGTGTTTTCTAATTGTTTCTCTTTTATGAATGTATGGGAAAATAATTGAATGGATTCTATTTTCTATGTATGTTGTTGTATTTGTGATGACAAATGAAAGACTTAGACATTTCTTCTTCAGATAGAGTTTTCACAAATCTTGGCTAGTTGGGATCAAATTTGGAACATACAAAACTACCTCTAGAGTTAATACATTCAACTTTAAAGACTAAGCTAGGTGGTTCTAGAACATGTGACATTATAGTTCAAGAAGGAAGAATAGTAGCATCTCTCTTTTATCTTAGAAGTAAGACAATATATAGCTTTCCCATGATAATGATAAATTTAATATAATTCTTTCTTCAATTAATAAAGAAACAATAGAGTTAATAGTTCTTCCTTAGTAATGGATTGATCCAAAATAGGATTTTGGCCCACTCACCTAAAATAAAGTTCCTCTATTGCCATTTTATATTCATTGCATTACATGTTATCTCTAGAGTAGATTAGTTTGTGATTTTATTATTTAACTAATATATTGGTGATTTACATTCATTGCATTTCATGTTATCTCTGTATTAGATTAGTTTGTGATTTGATTGATTGACATGTAGGTGTTAAATTTTAAAAAATACTTAAAAATATCTTCCATTTAAATTTTATAATTTTTCATTTCAATTTTAAATGCATGAAAATTTCTTTTTTTTTGGACCATATGTGTTTTTATTAAATCAATAAGTAGATTTCTACTTCTATAGTGAGTTGATAGACATATTTCCATTTTTGTAACATGTGCTTACATTTAACACATTCTAGATTATATTTAATTTTAGTAATAGATTAGTATCCAAATTCAATCCAAGTCAAAATTGAATCTTAGGTAGAAAAGATTATTGGTCCTAGTAATCAAAATCTAGTACAAATAGCCTTGAACAACACTTGGAATTATAAAAATTAAATGATGAGTTGATTGATCACTACAATGACCTCATCACCATCCACAAGATGCCCTCTTGCCCTAACTCTTTATGCACTTGAAATAGAAGAATTTGGTTATTTATTTTCCCATGCAATTTATCAAACTCTAGCTAAGGGGATTTCTTCCTAATTCTCCCATATAGTTAGTCAATGGCCATTTTGTAAATGTTTCCTTTTTCATACTCATTGAACAGAAAACAAGCTCTTTATTGCCTTGATATTTTTCAAGCCTCTAGTTCAAGTATCTAAATGGCTCAATTTGCTAAAGGTAATGATTTCCCCTTAAGTAAGGCTAGTTAGATAATTTTGGCTCAAAATGGATTGATCACAACTAAGTATTTTGATTCCTGGGAATTCTCTATACATTTCAAAATTCTTATGTTACACTTTAGCAAGTTGTTGTTGGGTGATTCCACCATAGTGTGTCTCACTTTTTGGCCAAAGTGAGAAATTAAAATAAAAAATTTAAATAATTTTTTTAAATTCTACCACCTATAGCAACTAAACTATTGAAAATTTGAATATGATGTGAACTACTTAATTTTGAGATTATTTGTACATATTCTAAATATATATTTTTAGATTTTTTAAAAGTAACATAAAATATTTTACATAATTTTATTTTTATAGTCAGTATTATATTTTAAAATAACACTTATTCCATAACACAATTTTTTTTACAAAAAATATTAATTTATAAATTCTCAAACATAGATTGGTAACATTAATATTTAGTGCACACATATTTTATTTATTATTAATTTTTAATATGATATTAGTTATAATTTGAACATAGTTTTATTCTATAATTTATAATTTTCTTTTGTGGAAATGGCATCAATACATAGTGCACAAATATTTTGCAAAATAAAATATTCACTATTTTTTTTAAACTGTTTTATGTGTGTGTTGTAGAGACATTGATGTTTAGTGAAAAACCTATGTTCATTAGAAAATAAAAATAAATATAGTTAAAATTATAGTGTTTATAAAGCCTTGAAAAATATCATCTCACATTGATTGCATTTACTTTTCCAACCTAACGTTTAAAATTAAAAAAAATGAGAAAAAACCACGGGCCAAGTTGGAAAGGCCCATCTAAGGACCTCCAAGGACCTTAATGCAAAGGTATCCAAGTAACTTTATTCATAATTAGCTTTGAATGAATGTGCCTTTGAATGAAAGTACCTTTGAACAAAGGTCCTTTCACCAACTAAAATAATATTAACATAATTTAAAATCACATGGGAACATAAAATATTTTGTTGAACTTTTATTTCAATATAATTAAATAAGTGTTTACTTGAAGGTGATTTTTTATTCAACTTTAGATGAAGGTACCTTCATTCAAATAAAAATATTTGAACAAAGGTGTTTGCAAAGCTTTTCTCCCCATCCATGCAAATTTTCAATGTCCCACAAGTGGGACACATATTTTTTGGTTCATTCTAGGATTGAGAAATAAATCAACTATTGGATTACCAAACATCTTTCTTTGGTTGGTAAATTTTAAGATCTCTATTTTTTTTATTGCTACCCATGTTTATTATTCCATTTGTTTGATGCCTTCAAAATTTCTTAGAGAATTTATTGGGGCATATAGTGCTGTATATCAAGATTTTAGCACATTTCTTGAGAATTATGCTATCTTCTCCACAATAATGGCGGCTTAGGATTACTTTCAATCTATTAGCAAGGTATTTCCTTATGTGCTAAATGAATTCTTAGGGACCGTGAAGGAAATAAATCTTGAAAAATCTCATCAAGCATTGTATCAATTTAGGTGTGAATTTTGTGTATCTAGCTTAGAAAGGATTAGATCTTGGTGCTCTCCTCCCCATGAGGGAACCAGTTCATAATCAAGGCACTTTTATCATTAAGAGAATTTGGAAGTCTAGGAGACTATTAAACCTTAGCTTCTCTAGGAGTGAAATGATTTCCACAATGAGCTTTCAATCAATGAACCATTTATTTGGTGGTGTCTTGTTCAATCTTGTCAAGACTTCCCTTTAGCTAAGGTTCCATGGATCCATGCCTTCAAATTTTCCAAAAAATGGGGCATTCTAGAGTACTACCATATTAATAAAGATACCAAGATTTTTTTTTTGACTAGAAATTAACATGAAATTTAGGCTATCTAATAAAATCTCTAGACACTCCTTAGTTTATTCTTAATGTTATTCCTCCCCAAGTGATTCAAAAATTTGAGGTTAGATCAGTCAATCCTTTGTGGAAGGATAAAAATGGTATATTGGTCCACATCATTTCATAATAATCCTTGTAAAGAATATTTGTGGATTTTGTTGGCGTAATTAGGATAATCACTTTATAATTAATTAATCATTAATTAATTATTTAAGTCCCTTATTAATTTATTCACTTAAGCTAAACTTAGGAGTTCTTTTTTATTGTTTAGTTTGAATTAAATTTAGGACATGTTGTCTCATTGCATGAGATTAGAACACTTTTCACTATCTAATGCGATCCTCATCTAGGGTTTTCTTTTGCATACTTTTATAAAGCTTGCACATTCATTGTAATCATTAATCCATTAAAATTCAAAACCATTCAGGTTAATACATTGCACATATCAATGTTGTTTTGGATTCAATATTTTCCGTCCTGGTTGCATAGAAAATCAGTTGCTTTGATCTCTTTCTTGTGATAGGAATTTTGGTTACATGGATTTCTAGGAGCTCTGGGGTTCACTATCAACTCCAATATATTTCTCCTTGTCTTCCTATGGTTTATTAGCTAAACCATCATTTGAAGATTCAATCTATCTAGTTGGCTATTCTTAAGCTGAATCAACCTATTTTTCCTTGTTAATTTTAAATCAAGGCCTTCCACTTGTTTCTTATTTAACTCATCTATGAGTTATTAATCCACATTTTCCATTTGATTGACAGTTTGAGAATTTGAAGCATCTCTTTAGGTTTTGTATAAAAGCATGCAAAGCTTGGAATTAGATTCATGATTTCTTTAAGCCTTTTAGACTTGATCCTTTTTCATGGTATATGGTTTTGTTAGGGGATTATTGTTGTCTACGTTTCAAGTATATTTTTTATGCATGTTCATGGTGAAAATTCTCTTCAATATTTGCAAAGATAGAAATGCAAGTATCTCTTAAAAATATTTATTTTTTGTTAATTTTTCTTTTTATACTAAAGAAATGATTTTCTCTAATATTCTTATGTAGATTTAGGTGTAGGGTAGTAAATTTTTACTTGAAGTGGTCCATTTATAGGAGCTTTTTGATCACTAGGGTAATTCTCCATGCATTATTTTTAGAGTCTCACCTCCCCCCTCTTCTCTTCCTTGAGGGAAACTATGAGTAATCAACCTTGATCTACTAGAAGAGATCATGGATCCCAGTCCCATGGCTTTCAAACCTTGGGAAATAGAGATAATTATATTCATGGATATTCTTATCCCTCATGGCTACCTACTTCTTCTCATGTGTATAGTGCTCTTGGTTGGCTAAAATTTGGAAAGTTTTCTTACCCCGAGTTGACCATTTCTCTAATTCATTCTTACCAACCTTTACATGATACTCCTAAGAAAGAGGGTGCTCTCACTTGTTGGGATCTATGATTAACAATATTTCTATCCCTAGTGATGTTTGGGGAAACCTTGATGATAAGGATCACCCTCCTACCAGTATTTCATTAGTTGCATATATTTTTTATATTCAAGCTTGAACTTTTGTTAAACTTTCACCTTTATTTCAAATGCCATCTTGAATAGACTTTGAGGATGTGCCTCACTATGACCCATCTTTTTGTGTGTGAATGTTGTACTATTATATTTTTAGTTAATTAAAGACTTAAATAGGACTTATTCATTAATGAAAGGACAAGTTTTTGATTTCTTTTAATTAAAAGATTATTATTTTTTAAATGGATTTTTATATAATGTATTTGTTGTTTTAAAAGTTATTTATCTTGAGGAGTTATGAAGGTATACTTTTCCTTCAAATTTTAAATAATATTATTTAAAAATAAATTATAATAAGCCATATTAATAAAAATGATTTTATTAAACTTTTGCTTGGGTGGAAGCATTGATGCCATTCTTTTTAAATCAACTACCTCATAGCTCTTTGAAACTTAGTAAAACCATCTCACTACCTTCTTGTTTGTCCATGTTATTAAGAAACAAGTGGCTACCTCCTATTAATTTGAATGTTGAAGGTTCCAATGATGACTTAATAAGACATAAACACATCTAAAGATATGCTTAGCTAATCAAGCCTAATTTTTATATGCTACATTTTGTAACCAATTAAATAGGTCAAAACTAAAAAAAATTAATAAATCTGGTTAGGAAAGATCTCTTTTTCTTTTTAATTATCTACAAATCCACTTGATATAATCAATGATAATTATGTGCCATTTACAATTTTCTATGGATCTGCAAGTTCAATATGTAAAATCCATGTATTTAAATGATTGATATGAACATATTGCCACATACAATCTCATAATATATATAAAAGAACAATATTTCAAAATTCTACTTGAATCTACTTTTTAATTTAGAGAAATATAAAAACCAATGATATTTCATTTGGTGTCATGATTTTGCTAATTACTTTTTATTTTATTTTTCATATATTAAATCAAATTAAAAAATAAATACAAAGAAGAAGGCAGCCAAGAAACTCCTAAGAAAAAAGAAAACAATTATATTACATCCACCTTTATTCTCAAAAACAAACTTTATTTCTAAACATGTAATACTTAAATGAAATTTTCGCTTCCTTACACCTATAATAAATTTTATAAAATAAAAAGAAGTATTGGAAATCAATACATTTGATTACCTTTAATTGATTGTTGAAGTGTGAATCTTTACTTTTCTTAAGCCATCATTTTCTACCCAAATGACCAATCTAGAAAGCTAAAATATAGTGAACATATTCCTATACATTTTGACCAGAGCCATACTTTATAGGATAATGGCCAACCTGGAAAGCTAAAATATAATGGACATAGTCCTATGCTTTTTGACCAGAGCCATAGTTTATAGGATGTGTCTTGATAAAATCTTGCTTTTAAGATATTTTAAATTCATTCAGTCAGCTTTCTAAGCTGGGTGAATCCTAATTATTCGATCTTGTTCCCTACTATCGCAGAAGGGCGGGCCAATGAACGGGTATACCATTTGTCGTCTTCTCTTGTCGTTGAGGTACAGCTCTACATTATTCAATGTTTGGGGCTCACAGGAAGTATCCTAGGCTGCTTTTTCCACATGGCAAACTTCTGTGCTTATGCCCACCATGGTGAAAACAGCTGTAATGCAAATCCATCTTTTCAATCGTGGCCCATATTGAAAGTTGATGGAATAAATTCCTTCCATTTACAATGATAAAAGGCCAGACGAGCCCAGTGAGTGTTCATCTTGTCTCCAGCGAAAGAAGAAGAAGTAGCTTTTAATTTTCTTTCTTCTGTGTATTATTTCCTCACTGTTAGTAATGGGCAAGTTTTCTTTTCCTTCATGCTGTTGCTCCTGCTGTTGCTTCTCACCTCCTCAGGAAGAAACCATTACTGGGCCTTCACCATCTTCTCAACCTTCTCAACAACCAGCCATTTCTGGGCCTTCTACTCCTCCATCATCTTCTCAATCTTCTCAGCAACCAGCCAACGCTGGACCTTCCACTACCACTCTAACTGATTTGGAGAGTTTTCTACCCAAATGCAATGATATAAGCCAGCTTCACAGACTGATTCAGTTTATCGAAGACCTATTGAAGATCGCGGTAAGATATCTACACATATGTTTTATATTATCAGAATTTCTGCAATCCTACATTTTAGAATATCTTTTTCTTCTCAACAATTTTAGTTACCTACACTTTGCTTCACTAATCTATTGTCGTTGGGCTATACTGAGTGTGAATGTATTGCTTGTCCAACGCAGTCGGGAGGGAAGAATGAAGAGGGATCTGGTTCAGAAGTAAGTTCTTATATCCAGGACGGCCAAACAATCCTGGAATTTGTAGATAAACACATGGGCAAACTTCCTCAAAAGGTAAAGTTTCCATTTCATTATATTAACTCTAAATTTTTGGGAAAACCGTCATAGTTTGCTTACATATCATGGATTTCTCCATACAGGAAGATTCCATGGATGGGTTAAGTGCAGAGACACAGAAAGTTCTCATAAATTTGCTGAAAGGTGCTGGGCAAATTCATTGGGTGGGGGCAGCACTTTCTGTGGTGGGATTCGTATTGGCCAGATTTAATCAGATGTCTAACAACAAGAGCGAGTGCCTTGAAATTTTGAAAGTTATGGTTGATCTTGGGAAGGAAATTGTGAAGTTGAATGAGCAGATCCCAGAGCAGAAGCAGAAACTAAACAAGGCAGTGGAGTGCATCGTTGAAGGATGCAGCATGTGCGCCTCCCAACTTAAAACCACCAAAATTTTCAGGTGAGTTCAAAAATTTATATATAAAAGTTCCTATTTTAAATAAAGTATTTTAAGTAGCTCATTTATTTAAGAATATGTTATTTTTTATAAGTTAAATTGACATTTTCTTAGATATAAGAAAACAAACAAAAATATATCTTAAAAAATTTAAAAATGTAAATTTTTAAAAAAAATTATTAGTGTTAAATAATATTTTGCTCTAACAAAAATTTATAAATATCTTAATGATTATAATGGGTAGGAAAATAAAGTGGGTTATTCATAAAATGGGTCAAGTCTACAATTATAGGTTTGATCTCACAATTACATATATTAACTTAGGGGATGGAACAATTAGATCTAGGTAATGGTTATGACAATACAATGACATGAATAAATGTGTAGATAAGGTGAATGTATCAAATATGTGAATATAAATATAAGGTAAGGATTAAGTGTATTTGTATATATGAAAAGATAGACTCTAGGAAAATTCAGGGCCAGCAATTCACCATAAGAAAATTCATTGCCATTACAAATTCACCTCAAGGAAAATTCACCACTAGCAATTCACGGCTGCCAAAAATTTATCGCATTAAAAGTTTGCGATATTGCTAGTGGTGAATTTTCCTGCGGTGAATTTTACCTAAAATTCAGAACAATAAACACAAGTTTACCTAAAATTATGTCATACATATTCTCAATATAAATATAAAACTAAAGAAAATGACATAGATATTCAAATTTCATCATTAGAATCTTCTCTTACTATTGATAAATTAATATTACTCTAACTTACAATAAAATAATCATTAGCAAAATGAGAAAGCCATTTTTAATAATATTAAAAAATGTAATTGATTAAGGTTCGTTGAATAGCTAACGATAAGTAAAATGGATTGACCCTGAATTCTATATTATTAAGTTAAATAGAACAGATGTAGAAAGTGCATAATAAGTGTGGGAAAGGATGAATTCCAGGTTCAAATTTATATTTAAAGTTAAAAAGAACATAAAGGAGGTATCTTATTAACTCATTCAGTTGACTTCCGAGTAACTCTTGACTTGTTAACATTTTGGAAATTGATTTACAAGAAAACCTTATACGGAAACTGCAGGTAGTGGGGAACTTTCAAAGGCCATGTTGTAGGAAACGGTTTCCGATAAGCAAAGAAATCTTTTCCTCTTGTTATATGATCATCTACTATATGACGATGATTCTTTATGCTACAGAATTGTATAATATAAATGAACAAATTTAAATATAAGATTTCAACAGTCTAAATATTTTAATAAAAGCTATAAAACAAATATGGATTTTAGGTTGAAAATGTTTTTTCGTTTTTATATAAATGCATGGCATGCTGAAATCTCTTTACTTTTTTGTTGAATCACTTTATTTAATCAATTTATTTAATTAAATCCAATATTTGAGTTGTGCCCAGGTTCCTTACTGCTTCAGTCAATGCGGATAGTTTAAAGGCTTTCCAAACCAGAATAGATCGCTTGTATAGAGACCTCACATTCTCGACTATAATTGACATTGGGGAAACTATAATTGACATTAGGGAAAGAGTGCCAAAGCTTGCTTCTCAGTCACAGAAAATCTATGAAAACCAAGGGGCAGGTAAGAAAATTTTAATTTTTAATTATCTTCTCCTGTTATGTGATCAGTTTTTCCTTGCCACAACTTTGATTGAGTTTTTCCACAAATATTACAGTTGGAATCGAGAGTCCACGAGAAGAAGTAATCCGACTTTTAGATTTGAGTGCACAAAATACATCACCACAAGTTGTGGTTGTGCATGGATTCGGAGGCATAGGAAAAACGACTCTAGCCGATTCTGTTTATGCAAAAATTGACCTCCAAAATTATAAGCATTGCAGAATTCATATGCTTCAAAATTGTACCGATAATGATCTCAAAGTTGTCCAAGAACAGATTTTGAATGAATTGTTCAAGCAAAACGTGAAGTTGAATAATTGTGACCAGGGTCGGGGAAAGATCCGATCGCTCTCCAAAGAGAATCGCAATCAGCCAATATTTCTGTACATTGACAATGGTCTTAAAAGTACAGATCTCGAAAAACTTGTACCTGCAGACTTGGATAGTTGGCTTCCACCCAAAAGCAGAGTGCTTGTGACTACTCGAAATCTTCGCGAGACAGACACATTTGTCAGCAGCAATATTCAACGCCAAAAATATGCTGTGAGTCCTCTTCCACACACAGAGAGCAGAGAAATTTTGTTGAAGAAAGCCCCAGACTACAATGATGAGAAGAAAATAGACGAGCTCCTTGACCTCTGTGATGGGGTTCCGCTTCTGCTGGAATTAGCTGGCTCGCAACTAGCTATAAATAGTACGAGTAGAAATAGTATAGTGTTAGATATGCTTAGACAAGGAGATAAAGTGGAAGACAAAGATATAAGTGACCGCATGGTTGATTTTGTGTACGGCAGATTATTACCACCCGTCCAAGAGGCTTTTCTAGATATCACATCCTTCTTTTGTAGTTTTTGGGCAAGTTATGTGCCATACCTAGTTGGAGAGGAGGAATACAAAGCTCTAGAAGAGGCGTCATTCATCAAGACAAGTGAATATGATCGTATCAATGTTCATGACATAGTTCGGGCCAGAGGGAGAAAAATGTCAGAGGGAAATAGAATCACAGACCATGAGAGTTTATTAGAATGTTTGAAGGATGAAGAGGTATGCCACACTTACATTGTCTCTTGTCAATATTAACAAAATGTATTTGTTATCCACAATTATATTAATATATTTGTTTATTTTTGTGCAGAAACTCAAAATTTTAAAAGGCATCTTTTTAACAATTGAAAATAAGCAACTTCAGCTTCCAATAGAAATTAATGAAAATCATATGAAGTGTATGAGTTATTCATTAAAAGTGCTCGAGTATAATAATCAATTGTTATTCATAAAGAAATGTGATAAATCATTTAAACAACTCAGATACCTTGGCATTCCGAGTGGTATTCTTGATTTACCAATGGAATTTGAGAAACTAGAGCATATCAGCTTGTATAATGGCCCATTGATGCAAGGCATGAGTTTGTACGAGGTAAGATCTGCAAATTTTTATCATTTCAATTAGCTTTGATTAGATTGTATGATGACACTTGACATCCTTTTCGTGATTGTTGTGCAAATATGTAGCTTCCTCCAAGTCTGCGCATGATGTTTATTACAGATGTAATTTCTTCTGAGAATGGAGTTGCATATTCTAAATTTCCTTCCAAGATCACTCCACATTCCTCACTTGTAGTATTGAAATTTTGGGAGATTCTAACTATGGAAAGATTACCAAACGAAGTGGAAAAGCTAACAACATTAAAAGAATTATGTGTATACAATTGCCCAAAGTTGAAGGAACTTCCTTCCAAAATTGGGGAACTCAACAATTTGGAAAAATTAGACTTGGACAGATGTTCTGGCTTAGAAGAATTGCCATTAAGTTTTGGAGATCTCTCAAATCTGAAAGAGTTACATTTGTTATATTGTTCTTCAAAATTAAAAAATTCATTGCCCCAAAATATTATAGAAAATTGTAAGATACATAATTAATAAATTATTATTTTGAGATATCTTTCCAATTTTTAATTTGTAATACCACAAGTAAGATATAAGATTTTCAATGGCCTTTCATTTTTTAAACCAAATATTCTATTCTATTCTATTTATTTAAAAATTAAAGTATCACTAGTCTAGATTAATTTAATTTGATTGAAATTGATTAATGTATAACTAATGTTATTTTTTGAAATTAAATGTGAAAGGCAATGTGCTTAACCCTTGATTTGAGAATAAAATATGAACATTGATGAGTCATAGTCAATTTTTCATATAGTTAAAGTTCATAATTATGAGACACTTTTATGTAAAAAATTACCAACACAAGCACAAATTTCAACTTGGACTACCTAAAAATGACATGCATGTTTTGAATTTTAAAATGTTATAGTCTAATGAAGTGATATATGTATGTTTTGAATTTTAAAATGTTATAAACTAATACAATGTATAATTATTAATGTGGTTTATGTTTATAATATATTTATTTTTAAGATTAATTGGATATGATTTTTAATAAGTTTATGAGAATAATTTTAATTGCTAACAGTTTATGAAAAAAGTGAAGTTGATGGACCATTATAAAAAATATAGCACATTTAACTTTTTTTTTTGGTAACTTTTGATGTACTAATAAGGAGTCAGCCCTAAGAAGTTAATCACATCATATGATCTTGAAGATTGGATAGTGGGCTATGAATATGACCTCAATCCTCTATATTTATCACTTTGTGATACTAGAATGACACAATATATGAATGAAATTAGTATATTAGCAAGCTCATAGGTCAAATGCTCCCACCTAAATAATGTAGGTTGTTTTTGTGTTTTATTCATCTTACTCCTTTGTGTAAACCTGTGTAATTTTTTTTTTTAAAACACCATAAATTAAAGTTAAAATAAAATGTAAATAAAACTTATAAATGTTATCCTTGAACACATGACCTAAACTTAGTTGAATTAGGACTTCAAGTTTGTTTGATTATATTTCCCCTCCACCACTTTTTGATTCTTCAAGGCTATGAAATTTAGTATTTCCCCTACAAGTTTCACATTAATTTCCAATAGAATCACACCAAGTTCCCCTCCCACAACCATTCAACTTATCTTTCAATTATATAACTCATCATTCATATTTGGAAATTCTTTGTTAAGTCATCTTCCTCTTTACCTATCCATTTAACTCCACATCCCACACATTCCTTCATAAAATCAAGTGATTATGAATGCATATCCTACTTGAACTAGATTCCCTTAAATCCCCTACCATTCTTACATCCCACCTCCTTCTCCCTAATGACCCCATCTCCACCACTATATCAACCTTTTACCACTTCTTTTCAATAACCTATTGGTGGTTTTTAAATTCCAATTAGATTCTCACAAATTAGCCTATGAATCTACCATTTTCAATTGTTAGCTACTTGGAGAGATTTGGTGCAGGAGCACCTAGTGGTGTTATGCCTCCAAGAGGCAATCTTGTAAAAAAATTAGTTTTCATCATGTAAAAGATCATTTCAAATGTAATTGAGTCTCTACTAGGTTTCTAAGAGGTCAAATATGTCAAATTGCAAAAAAATGTCTTTTTGTTGCAAAAGGTGCAAAATTGTAAGAAGATGAAGAGACGGGAAGATGAAGAGTCATCTTTGTAAAATAAGATAGTGCGTCAGTTGAAACTAATGGGGAAGTCAAGAAAACTGATGTAAACATATTATAAGGGCCTTGTGAAGGCAAACAAAGCATTCATCATTGTAGCTTGAAACAATTTTGTGAATAAAAGTACTTTGTTCTGCTAAAACAATGGCTTCTTCTTGTTTTCAAGGCCTTGTACGAACTGTACAATATTTCTTATGCTTTAATCTCAAATTTTTTTCATAGTATATGGTGTTAGATTCTATTTGAAAGATATTTGAAGAGTTTTTATTAATTTTAGAGGTTTTAAGAGCAATTCTATAGAAAACTGCTTGAAACCCTCAAATCAAGGGTTTTGAGAGTCTACATTGAATTTAACAACCATTCCACCGATTTAGACTTTGTAAATAAGTTGAATGGGTTAATGTAGAGTTTTTTTAGTGTTGTGTATGTTGGAAGATGAAGGGGGAGTAAATATACAAAGTTATTGTTGTTGTCCTCACAAAATTTCTGAGTTTTTGTCATGAAAAAGGTGGCTCCAAGATGAAATTTGTTGAAGATGCATTCAAGAAGGTTGGGAAATAGTTTATTATACTTTTTCAGACCTTATTAAAGGTTTTTGAAGCAATGGTAAGGTGTATGGAGGTATGAAATGTATATTTTCTATAAACCCTCACTATTTGAGCATAGTTTTAAGCATTGAGTAAGGGTTTTATGATTTTCTGCATTGGTGAGCAATTTATTTGATAAATACTTAT
Organism: Sequoia sempervirens; assembly: GCA_007258455.2. Taxonomy (NCBI): domain Eukaryota; kingdom Viridiplantae; phylum Streptophyta; class Pinopsida; order Cupressales; family Cupressaceae; genus Sequoia; species Sequoia sempervirens. Next base: position 14,380,355 of record VDFB02281492.1, on the reverse strand, counting down.
GATTCAGAAGTTTTTCAACCAATAAAAGTTCTATTCATGATTATTTTTAGTTTTGGAGTGAATAAGTGGGTACTTGCTTTGTTAAATAGGCCTATTTGGAGCCTATTTCTTTGGGACAATCAATTTTAAGCTTAATCTTTCCAAGACAATAGTACATGATTTTGAATTATGTTTAATAAGGCTGAAATGGGTCCTATAATATGTGACTATTTTGGGGAAACTCCACTTGGTTTGCAAGCTATGCTCGATTTTAGTGTTTTGGACTCCTATAAGCATATGAGTGTCTTGGATGTGAAAGATTGAAGTATGAAGGTATTAGGGTTCTTTGGAAGTCTATTTGATTTAATCCTTCCATTTTCATGTTTACCAAGGTGTATTAGGGCCTGGTAAGAGTTTGGAACCTTATTTTGGTGTTTTGGTGTATTGAGGGTCTTGTGGAATCAAGTTTCAATGAAGTGAATTTTGGTGAATATTCAAGTGATCTTCTCAAGTTTGTGTTTAGGGTTTTTAGATCCCTTGAAGTTAGTAGATGATTTTCATCAAGATTTTCCAACAAATAGGTGAAAGTTAAAATAACTTTCCCTCTACACTTTGGGCTTTGTAGAACTCGGGAGGGTGATCCTATATAGTATTCACTAATATCATATACTGGTCAATTATCACAAATATTGTAACTAGCAAATTCGCTTGTTGATTATGAAAAATGAAAATAATACAGTGTTACTATTTAATCACTCAACATTTTAAAGCAATAGAGCAAGGAAATACCTCAATTCAAAAAACATATTCAATATAATTCAAAGTGTGTGTAGGTGAATTTCCTAACTATGCAAACATAATGAAATGCAAAAAGGAAAACACAAACAATGCCTCAAGATTGGCCTAGTTAAATTCAAGCAGTAATAAGAAACAAAACACAAATTTTTACCTTCCTCAAGTTGATGCTTTGGTTGGCCCTTTGATTATTGAAGATGTATGCTCCTTGAGTGATAAAATGGTATACAACCTCTATTAAAATGATGAGGGAGACATGATGAATGCAATGGAGGCCATGAAAATGGATTGGATACAAAGATATGAGCTCAAATGTTGCAACAATGGAGGTTGTATGTTAGCAAAATATGAGAGCTAAAAATGCATAAGTGATAAGTGTTGAAAATGAATGAAATTGGGTAAGTATTTAGCCAATTTTGGAGTGTATGAAATGGAGGGTTAGGATTAAAATTAGGTTTGGAAGATCAATGGCATCTCAACACATATGGTAAGGACATGTGGCATGAGAGGTGGAAAGGGTAGGGTGATGTGGAGATGAGGTGGCTCCCAAGTGGAGGTACTTTCAAGTACCTTAGGGAGAGGAAAAGGCTTGACTTGTCTTATCCTTCCTCAAATGATGGAAGGATGTGACAAGTCAAATCCTTCTAGATGTTGGAGAAGAGTCTTGTAAGGAAATTGGGAAGAACAATGGGAATTAAAAATTCCCCTATAAGGAAATTGGCATTGAGGGAGGATAAAGTGGAATTTAAAATTCCACATGGGGTACCATGGAGGAATAAATGGAATTAAAAATTCCAAGTGGGCATGTTGGGGTAATAAACAAGAAATTAAAAATTACTTGGGGGATGGGGAATCTTGCTTCTCCAAAAGGAGAAAGAATTTAAGAAGGTTGACTTATGTGCCCATGCCATTAATGGCAAGAGACTTAGGTTAGAAGTTAATTAAACATGATTAGTGGTTGTGCAAATGATTAGTCAGGCTAATGATGGGATTAGAGGCAAGTGGGATTTTATGGAGGATGTGACACTAACCACAATTAGTGTTATGCAGATCCTAATCAGAGGTTAATTAAGTTAACCTGGATTAAGGATGAATTATGGAGGATAGTGACATGTGGAGAGAGAAAATTGAATTAAAAATAGATCTAATTCATGTTGGCTAAAATGACTAAATTAAATATATTGGTCTATTTATTTAATTTAGGGAGGAAAGGGGCAAGGTGTTTGATTAATTAAAACACCTTATAGATTGCAAGAAAGGGAGGAAAGGTTAATTAAATAGTGAAATATTTAATTAATATAGATATCAAGTGCAACTGCAAGTTCTTTTCTCTTGTTGCTTGCATGGTATCCTAATGATAAATCATGGAGTATGGTTTGAAATGTTGATACAAAAAAATTTACATAGGTTCAATCCAAAAATATCTTGCACTTGATTATTATGGGTAGTGGAAACTTTATGTTGTTAATATAGATATGTCAGTGAGACAAGAGGATAAATTTTTCCATATTGAAGTGGCCAAATTTATATGTCTACATTTTTTCCCTCTTCGAAATATCGTTAAAATAATGATGTTTTAAAGAATAATAAAATATAGATGACTCGATGGAGGAAAAATATTGTAGGATGCCTCGATATGACAAAAATAATGAAAAGGAGGAAAATGAAGAAAATTTGAAGGGTTATGCCCCCTCGAGAGGGCAGACGGGGAAGAAAGGGGCTCCAGGAAATGTCTTGATAGGAAGAAAAGGATGGTACCATGAGGATGATGACAAAAAAAAATGAAAAATGGATTTTGAATGGAGGAAAATGGACTCACGAGGTGCGAATGTTGGTCAAATGAAGAAAATAAGTGAAAAGGGTAAAAAGGTCAAGGTTAAGTAGGGTCAAAAAGGTATGAATAAATAGTAATTTAGAAAATTACTTTTTATCTTTTGAATTTTTGTGCACACATGCACATGATCAGATGATTTGAGAGTGATTGAGAGTGACATGGCTAACAAAGGAGACATCATATATTATAGGGACCTCATGCAAGATTACTATGTGGAGGGCATTGTGCCCCAGTAGGTGTGCCTTGAAATATATACCTTGTCATTTCATTTTGCACATATTTTACTTCTTTTTGTATGGGAGGGTAGACAGGTTTTTATGAATTCACCCATGAAGAGGTGGACTCACCCATAGGGGGAGGCAGAATCGCCCCTATATAGAATGGGAAATTGTGTGAGAGAGAAGGGGTGATCACACACCTGCATAGGTGGGTGCATGAGAAAAGGGGCGATTATAAAATCACCCCAAAAGGGGATGGTTGAGATTAAGAGGAACAGGGTGATTGCAGAATCACCTATTAGATTAAGGGTGATCACGAAATTGCCCATAGGGAAGAAGGGTGATTGTGAAATTGCCCATGGAATACAAGGGCAATTGCAAAAGCACCCATCGGGTACTAGGGCGATCACGAAATCACCCATTAGGTATAAGGGTGATTGCAAAATCACTCAAAAAGGGATAGGTGAATCCACACAAGGATGGGATAATTCATTAGGTGGGGACACAGGAGCGAGTGCACCTCATACAGAGGTGAATGGGCTCCAAGAGAGGATGGAAAATTATGCCCCAGATAGGGGAGAATGCACAAAATTGGGTTTAGGAAGAAAAAGACTAAGGCTAGAAGAAGATCTAACAAGTGACTTTCATGGATGCAGAGGATAGACAACTTGCAACCAAGGATCAACACTCAACCACCTTGATGATTGAGGGATTCACAGAGGCTGATTATGCGACACTAGACATGGTGGGTTTGCTGCACATGGCAGAATTTATAGCCATTTAAGCACACCGACCACTACTGACTGTGTTGATCGAGCACTAGAGCTCAAAGTCCTACACATTCCTCCTCCCTACGGAGGAGATGACAATTACTTTAGAGGACGTATGGAGGATCCTTAGACTGCTAATTAGAGGATGTTTAGTGTGCGAGGTGACTAGGTGGATGATCGAGAAAAGTCTTTGAGCTGTGTTCAGTACAATAAACCTCCACTATGAGGGGAAGGATTTGGACATAGATGCTTGCATTGGGGCTGCACCACCATTTCCATTATTTATCTATGATTTGATTAGTGGGATCATTCTCCTATGTAGGAGTAGTCACTTCTTCAGCCTCAAGTTGATTGAGGTTGTTCAACACATCATGGAGAGACAGAGAGGTGTTTATGCATGGGGGACCTATATACTCACCCAGTTATACCGAGACATGCACATAGCCTATTACAGAGGAGCAACCAGTATCACACACGTGACACTATTACAGTTGTTGGCTTGCGAGCATATTTGGGTTACTCATTTGGATATAGTGGGAGTAGAGGAGGTGGTGTGGGGTCTAGCGATTGCATACACGTATGGGGGCCAACTACATTATTCCAATGTATGGAGTATTTCCTATTGGCATCATGCTTTCAATGATTTGGCAAAGGATTAGATTGTTTGTAGGCTGTATGTCTATCGAGATTTCGGCTCATGGAGGACAGAGGACTGCTTGTACAAAGGATTCATGTTCACTCGGTGCTATCTAATTTACTAAGATCCATACATTATGGAGATGTAGAGGTTTGACAAGTTACTCAAAAGTTTGTTGTCAGGAAAGACATCCTAGAGCCTAAGAAAAGATACCGACGGATTAGTTGGGAGAGGGGCTAGGGGTAGAGTATAGCAACAGCAAGAGTGAGGAAGATATGGGACCAACTGGTGGAGGGAGTATGGCCATGGAGAGGTGGGCCAGATGATGCAGGGGTGATAGAGTGATATGTCGCATTGTGGAGGCAGAGGGTGCAGTCACCAATGCAGGCACCAGAGGTGGGGGTGAGGGTGAGGATGAGGAGGAGGTAGGATGCAATGAGGAGGAGGAGGAGAGACCCCTAAAGCGGGTGTGGTAGAGGATTGTTAGGCAGTAGGGGGTGATCATTGATGAGGTGGAGGAGGAGCTTTAGGACATAGAGGGATTAGCAGGAGATGGGAGAGGGGGAGCAAGAGGTCTGAAGAGAGAGATCATTAGTGATATATCAGGCACCACCCAAGGATAATACAATTTCCAGGTAGGTAGGGGCGTAGGCACATATTGGGATATTGGAGTGGAGGTTGAGGCAGTCAGAGGAGGATAGGGAGAGACTAGAGTCCAAGGTGGAGAGATTGCAGGGGGGCAAGCCAATGGCAGAGGAGGCAGTAGGGGTAGAGGTGGATGGAATGAGGAGGGAGGTAGAGCGACTATAGGTTGCTCTTGATGATATGCAACAACAAAGGGATGCAGTGTAGTATGTGGTAGATGTAGCCTAGCCAGTATTCTAAGTCCTCCGTGGAGAGAGGGATGATGCCCTTGTACAGGCTAAGGAGATGGAGGGATGGGCTCAATAGGAAAAGGGACAACTAGCTAGTATGAGGCTAGCCTAGGATGCTTGGGAGTTGGAGTAGGGCAGGTTGCAGTAGCAACAAAATAGGTATAGAGGAGAGAGGGATGTAGCATGGGTATCAGTAGCTCATTATGACAATGCCACCCAGGAGGCAAGATACTAGATGGGGGAATATTATACTACAGTGTCAGACCCAATGTAGAGAGTTGCTCCCTATGCACAGGTGTTTGGGAGGAGTGCAGGGCCATCAAGGTCAGGACCCTCATGGTTAGGAGGAATCCAATTGCTACAAAGATACACAATCAAGAGGAGGGGGGAGAGCGCCAAAGTCACCACAACACTCTGACATGACCAACAGTGATAGGAGATGATAGGGGGTGATAGGTTCTCTAGTTTTGACAAAGATGTAGGGGATAGTGTATATATATGGATATTTGATGTACAAATTCTGATTCATTGATTTTTTATATGCATCTAGTCATATGATATTATTCTGTACATATTTTATTATTTCATGGACATGGATGGACATTGTACCTTTTATTATTTCATGGACTGTGATGGTTGTTGTATGGTTTTATATTATGTTATGGACTTTGATGGACCGTATTATAGACTATATGTATATATGGTGAACATTATGGACTATATGGATATGTTGGACATTATTATGCTGATATTTATATGTCATGAATGATTATGGGGATGCATATATTATGTGATGGTTATGTGATGTCATTTATGTTTATTATGGATATATGCATTATGGATGTAGCAATGTGATGTAAATGTATGCATGATGATTGTGATATATGTGACTAACAAGTTTATGATGCAAGATGTGATGCATAATATTTATGATGATGATGTATGAGATAGTACTAACACTATGTGATGCAGGGTGTGATGGTATATGATCTGTGGAATGTGATGTGTGATGTGTGATGTGATCTATATTTATTATGTAGATGTCATTGAGATTGATTATGATATGCAATGAATGTGTAATGTTCTTAATGTATATGTATGTGATGTTCTTAATGTTATGAATGATAATGGGATATGAAAATTTAAATGAATTAAGCTATTTAGAATAACAAATCTATATTCTCCTAAAAAACTTAATTTATAATGGTAATCACAATGCAAAATGAAATGAATTAAGACACTTAGAATAAAAAAGCTATATTATTCTAAACAACTTAATTGATAATGGAAATGATAAGTGAAATGGATAATGAAATAATTAATGCAACCTAATAGTGAGATTGATAATGAAATGATTAATGAGATGGATAATGAAATGAGTCATGCAATCTAATGAAGTCATTGATGAAATGGATAATGGAATCTAATGAAATGATTGATGAAATAGATAATGATATGGATAATGAAATGAGTAATGCAATCTAATGAAATGATTAATGAAATGGATAATGAAATGGTAGGTGTAGTGCACCTGTCAAAACTAAAGCAACTTGATAGGAAGAATAGGGGGTACTAAACCATTTTCATAACCAGCAAACATGATCATAAGCTAGGTGGAGGGACAGGAAAAATGTAATAGGCTAATAAATGAAATGCAATGCAATGTTATGCTATCACACTAAAAGCATTGGATTTTGATATAGTGCAGGATATTAAATTCCAAGGTATAAGGAACCAAGGAAAATTAGCATTCTACACATAGGATTGACACAAAAAACAAATAGGTTAGTCCAACATCCCAAAGCCACAAGGACTTTGGTCGGGCTGATGCTAGAAAACCAAAAGCACAAAAGGTTGCCCCGACGTAACATAAGATCACAAAGGTCTTGGTGGACCTACTACATAGGACAACCAAGAAGACACAATCACACAAAAAACCAAGATATGCCCCTATATCTACCGATCAAAGTGCGCCATGATATGATGGATCATGGAAACCTTGAATAGGTATAGTAGGAAGCTCAAAAGATAAGCAAAAGGCACAATCACCAAGAAATCATAATAAATCTCAAATATCCTTTTACATTGGAATTATAGGTGGATGAGAGTGACATGGTCTAATATGAGGAAAGATATATCCTACTAAGGCCGGAGAGGGATGGGATAGATCATAGGATCAACACAACTAAGGATAATTGAAATAGATCAAAATTTCCAGGAACTAGTGAATTTTGTTGGTTATTATTGGCAAGATAAGGACACTCTTGGTGACACAAAAAAAAGAAATGTCCTAAAGGACAAACCTAAGCCTCGAGGGAACATCAAAGATGGCCTTGCCTATGTGAAAGCGTAGAGGCAACATAGTTCAAAAAAAAGAATGACGATTGATAATGGACAAAATGCAGAAAGAGGACAATGAGGACTCAAACAGATAGACCAAAGCCTCGGGGGTGCATCAAATATGGCCTTGCCTATGTGAAAGCGTAGAGGCAATGTAGTTTGACAAAAAGACCAAAGAAAATACAAAGGACGAAAGACAAGACCTAATGACAAAAGATGCGAGGATGGACCCTAGAGGAGGACGTGAAACAAACCAATTGGACACCATATACACGTGATGATAACCAACCAAAGCCCAACTAGCATAAGGATACAAGACCAAGATACCTAGTAAGACTTTTAGAAGTTCACCACCAACAAGCGAGAGAAGCATAGGATTTGGGATAGTGAATCTAAACCGTCTAATGCTCAATCAAAATATACCATAATTTAAATGATAGGACGAATGAAATGTGTAGATAAGATGTGTCGATGGGATGGGGGAGAAATGTAAGCATATAGGCAAATGGGATGCAAGGTAGATAATGATTAAGCCCTCTACGAATGGCTCTGGGTACCAATATTTCACCAAATGTACTTATCCAAGGCACAACCAAGGGTGGTTTTCACCATAGGATGATTTATTTCTCTTTACTATTAACATCTTCTTTTTTTGAGATTTTCCATTTTTTTTGTATTTTTTTGTATTTTTCTTTTTTTGGTATTTTCTAGGTGGGCTAACCCAATTGACTTAGGTGTAAAACCACTTTAGATGCACAATGTTGATGGGTTCTTCTAGGGGTTCACCCTAGGGTGTGGAAAGTTGATATGCTCCAGAACCGTATTTAGCTATGATGATATATGGACCCAACCAATTAGTTTTAAATTTTCCTTTCTTTTCTCGATCTTGTTGGGTATGCTGATTTTCCTTAAGGACAAGGTCACCAATTTGGAACTGGTGGGGTCAGAATTTCTTGTTGTAGTTTCTTTTGAGCCGATGTTAGTAAGCCTACAAGTGATTATAGGAATTGAGATGCTTCTCATCCAGAAGCTCTAGTTGACTAAGTTGTGCCACTCAATACTCCTCATCATTTATTTGGTTCTTCAAAGAGATACACAGTGACAAGAGCTCAACTTCAACTAGAAATATGGCATCTATACCATAAGCAAGGGAGTATGGTGTGGCATTGGTGGGGGTGTGAATGGATGCACAATAGGCCAAAAGGGCAGGATTGAGATGGAGGTGCCAATCTTGACCAGTGTTATTGACAATTTTTTTCAAAATTTTGATTAGTGTTTTATTGGTGGCTTCAACCTGACCATTACCATGAGGGTAATAGGGTGTTGAACATCAATGCTAGATATGGGAAGTTTCACAAAGTTGTCGAACATTCTAGTTCATGAAAAATTTTCCATTATCAGTGATGATGGTGGATGGAATACCATACCTAAAGAGAATATGGTATAGGATAAATTTATATATCTGAGGACCAATAATGAGGGAGAGTGGAATTGCTTCCACCCATTTGGTGAAGTATTCATTGGCGGTGATGATGAGGGTGTGACCATTAGAGGATGGTGGGTAGATCTTGTCGATTAAGTTGAGACCCCACTACAAGAAGGGCAATGATGTTGTAATTGGTTGCAGGTCTTGTGTTGGAGCATGGATCAAATCCACGTACTTCTGACAAGGCATGAACTTTTTAACAAATTTACATGTGTCATGTTCCATAGTGGGCCAATAGTACCCAGTCTAAAAAAGCTTCTTTGCTAGGGCTATTCCATTAGTATGTGCCTTGTAAACGCCACTATGCACTTTGCCTAACATTATTTTGGATTATGGCTCATTTAAACATCGAATAAGAGTACCATCATACCCACTACGGTAAAGAGTGTCTCCTAGGAGGGTGTAATGGGATGCTCAGTGTATAAAGGATTTTCATTGGTTGCAGTTTAGATTGAGTGGAAGGACGTTACCATGAAGGAAGGTGTAAATTTTGTGATACCACAAGGATTGGGGACCTATGATTTCACCCACCATTTCTATATTTGAGATGTCATATGTGGGGACCAATAGTTGCTCCATCGAGAACTCACAATCTGTTTGATCCCTGGGCATGTCTATAAGAGAACCAATAGTATCCATTGCGTCCATAGCCTTGTTTTGTAGTCTAGGAACCTATTAAAATAAGATATGATTGAAATATCGATTAAAATCATCCACCATGCATTTATAAGGGATAATCTTATCATCCTTTTTCTAGTACTCATCATTAACTTTTTCAATTATGAGCTACAAGTCCCCATAGACACAGAGATAGGTAATATTCCATTGGATGGAAATTCAGAGTCCTATGACCAAAGCTTCATACTCAGTAATGTTATTCATGCATGGGAACACCAATCTAAATGATTTGGGGATATTATCACCTTGAGGGGTGACAACGAGAATTCCCGCACTTGCCCCATTCTATGTGTATGATCCATCAAAATAAAGTTTCCAAGTATCGGCCTTTGAAATGGTGAACATCAACTCATCTGGAAACTTTGCCACTAAAGGGCATGCATCAACTAGAGGGACTTCAACCAATTGATATGTGATGATAAATGTTCTTTGATTGCCTTACGATCCATATAATCAATGTCAAACTCGCTAAGCAACATAACCCATTTAGCCATATGACATATTAAGGATGTTCTGGATAATATGTACTTGAGGGGATCCATCTTGGAAATTAGCTTAACCAAATGGCTAAGCATGTAATGGTGAAGTTTTTGAGAACTAAAAACAACTGCAAGACACACTTTTTCCGTAGAAGTATTATTAATTTCATACCCCACCAATGTGTGTCTGATGTAATAGATTTCCCTTTCCTTCCCATTATTGTCATGTTGAGCTAAGAGTGCCCCTAGTGTGACCATTGTAGTAGAAATATAAAGAAACAAATGTTTTTCTAGTATAGGAGGCATCAAGATAGGAGGGTTGGAATGATAATCCTTAATTTTATCGAAGCTATGCTAACACTCCTTAATTTTATCTTAGCTATGCTAACACTTTGAGTTCCATCTGAAGATAATATCTTTGTGAAAAAGGTGTGTGAAAGGCTGGCATTTATCTGCGAGTTGAGCTATGAAGTGTCATATTGATTACAACTTGCCTTATAGACTCCTTAGTTGTTTCAGATTTTTAAGTGGGGGTATTTCCATAATCACTTTGATCTTCGCCGGATCAACCTCTATACCCCTCCTAGACATAATGAAACCCAATAATTTCCTTGATGTGAATCTGAAATCACATTTCTCGGGATTTAACCTTAGGTTATACTGCTCTAACCTATCAAAAAAAAATTTAGGATCTATGGATGTTCTTCTCATGTTTTGGATTTTTCCAATAGGTCATCAACATAGTCTTCCATTATAAGGTGGATCAAATCATGGAAGATGCCTATAATTGCAGGCTCATACATTGCCTCCACATTTTTGAGACCAAAAGGCATGACGTTATAGCAAAAGTGCCCCAAGGTGTAGTGAAAGATTTTTTATGTTGATCTTCGAGGGAAATTTTGATCTGATTATACCCAAAAAAGTCATCCATAAGAGATAGCATAGCATGGCTTGTTGTCAGAGATAACATAGCATGGCTTGTTGTCAAGTCAACAAGCATATCAATGTTCAACAGGGGAAAGTTGTCTTTAGGACATGCCTTATTAAAGTCTTTAAAATATGTACAGATGTGGATTCCCCTAATTGGTTTAGCTATGGGGATAGTGTTGGAAATCCAATTTGAATAATCAATAGGTCTAATGAATCTCGCTGCTAGTAGTTTTTCCAATTCCACTTTGACGAGAAGAGCAACTTGTGGATGCATTTTTTAGAGTTTTTGTTTCACTGATTTGGCATCAGGACTGACATCAAGGTGATGTACAACTAATGTTGGATCTAGCCCAAGCATATCTAAATAGGCCCATGCAAAATTAATGATCCCTTCTTGAAGTAGGTTGACAACTATAGAGTATTCTTCTTCAGTCAAGGATTTAGCTACATATGTGATCTTTGGCTTTGCTTCTGTACCAAAATTCACCTCTCTTGTTTCTTTGATGAAAATGTAAGACCTTTCTAAAAATTGGGTACCTATGAGAGGAAGATGAGCATCCCCATTCTCTAATGCCTCAAGGAGGTTTTCATAAAAGGATACACCCTTTCTTTTTACTTTTGATTATTCTGAAAGTGCCTCGGGGAGGTTTTCACTAGGAGACCTTTATGTACTTTGTTTCTTTTTTATTTTTTCAGTTGAGGTGTTCATCTTCCCTAGGGTAAACTCCATAGTCTTCTTCTAAGCCCATGTAGTGTACATATGCCTCTTCATACAAAAAGATATCAGTAGGTGTGCTTCCTTGTAGGTCCCAATCTATGAGGTCGGGATGGTAGAGGGAAATGCTAATAGTGAAAATGGAAGTGGTTTCGAATAGGGAGGAGACATCCAAATCATCATAAGAGAGTATGATGGTTTCCTCCTCAGGGATGTTAAGGACACCGAATTCCGCACTAGTGTTATTTAAAGCACTAGAAGACATTGCAGGTTGTTTTTGCTTCTTGTCATAACCAAGACCCAAGTGTTTAGGATGCATGAGATTATCAATCGGCTTATGCATTCGACATTCATCAACCCCTAGTCCTTTCCCTTGGTAATTATATTTTTGTGCTAACTTGGAAGCCTATGGATAGAATTCTTGGAAGTATTCAATGAGAGGAGGTGACGGTTATGGTTCTTCTTCATACACCCATTGACTGATATCCTCATTAAGTTGGTCTTGTAAGGTACCTATGGACTAAAACATAGTGGAGCCCACATTCTTGCAGCTTATAGTCTTGGTGATCGGCTCTCCTTATTGTTAAGACTCGATAGGCCAGCCATAACTTCGTGGTGAGGAGGGAATTGTACCCACATTGAGTGCAGTGTGCATCTCATATTCCCCACAATCTTTGTGAATGATCTAACCCTTGGTAATGGTGGAATCTGAAGTGGTGGATTGAGTGGATGAAGCATTATAATTTGCATGAGATGATGATGGTGTGGCATGAGAGGTTCCCACCTCAATTCCCAAGCAATGACAGGAATGAGGGAAGGAAGCCTCAAGAGCACGACAATACTCAAAGGGATGTTTGTCAGCAAGAATGATGACCTCAATTCCCTTGTGGGAGAATTTGAGGCATCAATGATATGTGGAAGGGAGGGATTGCATAACATGGAGCCATAGTCGACCAAGGAGGATATTATACGGAAGTTCCAGATCAAGGATGTGACAAGTCGTATTTTGTATGGTGGGGCTGATTTGAATGAGAAGAAAAATAACTCCTAAATCTCGATTTGTATTATCATAAGCCTTGATGGTGATCACCTGGTGATCCAAGTCAACATGAGTGTACCCCACCTATTTTATGAAGTTCAGTGTACACAAGTTGAGGGAAGATCCATTATCTACCAAGACTCATTTGACTTTGTGCTTAGTAATAAGGACCTTTATTTGAAGAGCACGATTATGTGTGGGATCAATGGGTGGCATATCGTTTTGACTAAATCCTAGCTAGTACGTAGATGAGAGATGTCCTATGAGAGCTTGGAACTGAGTAGGATCTATGTTGTTAGGTACATGAGCATCCTGTAGATCTTTGATAAGGATTTCTTGATGCATTCGAGAAGACTTCAACATATCTAAGATAGATATCTGGGTTGGAGTCTTGCCTAGGTGATCAAGGATGTTATATTGTGAGTTCATAGGGGCTGGCTGGGATGACGTGGAGGGTCTTGGAACTGATATGTGGGTGCGATGTGTGGTGACAACACATTGAGGGTCCTTGCCCTTGACATGAATCATAGAGACGCATGGGTCTACTTGTGTAATGAAACCAACTATATTATCATAATTGAAAGGAACCTTGGTATAACTAATATTGTTGGTTTTATTATTTTGATTATTATTGTTGGACTTGGTGTTTGTGTTGGTAGAGAAAAACCCTGATTGTGCTTTGGGAAAGTATTTTGAAATATTTGTAATTGAGCATTAGATGATTGAGACTAGTTTCCCTCAACTACAATGTCTCCTCCATCAATAAGATCTTGGATATAACTCTTGAGACCCTAACACTCATTGGTAGAGTGACCTTTGATCTTGTGGTAATCACAATATTCATTTTCTTTATACTAGTTGGGTTTGGGTTTAGACTCATCAAAAGGTTTGGTCACAGGATACACAACTGCATTGGCTTGAACCAATCTTATGAAGATAGCCTCCAAGGGTTCCTCTAAGGGAGTGAATGTTCACTTAGCATTCCCTTGGCCCAAATTATTGTACTGATTAGGGGGACAAGGTACCCCTTGTGACACAAATATGATACTAGCTATGGGTTTTTGGGGAATGTTTTGTGGTGCTTGAGAAGCATTAGCTACTTGGACATGTTTGGGGTTGGTGACATCATCATTGAATGTGTTCTTATTCTTGTTCCAGTAGTGGGATTTATCACTGTATTGCTTATCTTTGTCTTCCTTGAAGATCTTAATGAGTCCCTTTAGCGATTAAATCCTTCTCAATGGTAGTTCTCTTTTATATGACTTCTATGAAGGTAGTTGCACAATGAAGGCACAAGTTATAGGCCAACTTAGGATGTGATTTTTCAACAAAGATACCCACTAATTCTTTTCGAGAAGGATACATTTAAGACGGCTAGCTAAAGCTCACCACCTTTTTAAGTAACTAGAAAATGTCTCACCATTACTTTCTTATCCTTCATGAGGTCCATGGTGTCTATATCCTTCTCTAGGTTAAAAGAGAAGTGTGTTACGAAATTTTGTAACAAATTAGAAAATGTAGAAATCAACCCATGTGGGAGACATAAGAACCATTCTAAGGCTTGTCCAGTCAAGCTACGGGGGAACAGTTGAAGGAGGTAATTCTTGTTGTATAAGACCTCTTGACAGTGCATGTAGAATTGTTGCAAGTGATCTCGCGGGTCTCCGTTTCCCTTATATTTATTGAATTTTAGAATTTTGAAGTGCTTTGGATCAAATGAAATCAATGGATCAAATGGGTATGGACAAATGTATTCAAACTTGAAGGACTTTTTGGATGATGATGTGTCATCTTGTAAATCTTTTAGGGTGGCTTTCATTTCTTCCCACTCCTTATTAATGGGCGTGGATGAGGATGGGCTTGTGGGATTGGATTGATCATAGGGAGCATATTATTGGTGTGATAGTGGTGGAAGCAATTGATCGAAGGATGGATTGGCATAGTATGATGGTACTTGTTGATATTGATTGGTATACATTTGTTGTTGGTTTGCGAAGATTGGATGTTGAGGTGGAAGTGGTTGATGGCAAGATGATGCAAATTATTGTTGTTGAGACAAAACATGTTGATAGTATGATGGATTGGGTTGGTAGTTTATGTTGGTTATTGTGAAGGGACATATGTAGGTAGATACATATTAGATGGTTGTTGGTAAGTGTTGGATGTGGGTTTTTGTGGGTTAATATAGGATGTGTGTTGTTGGGAATATTGGTAACTATGATTAGGTGTGGTGTATTGTTGTCGTGGGGTGTTAGGTGGTGGAGGTGGTTGGTAATGAGTATTTTGTGGAGGAGGTTCCAGAAAGGGTGGAGGTTGATGATAACAAGGTGAAAATTAATGAGGGGGTTGATCGGTGTACATATGCAGAGGTTGTGGTTGGTATTGTTGTTGAGTGTCTTGTTGAGGACTAGATTGTGTGGATTATTGTTGAGGGAGTTTTTGAGGACCAAATTGTGTGGATTGTTGTTGAGGGATGTGCTAAGGACTGGATTGTGTGGATTGGTGTTGAGGGACTTAGTGAGGATCGATTATGTGGATTGTTGTTGAGGGACTTGTTGTGGGATGGAATGACTAGGAGAAAATGGTGGTGCTTGTTGTGTCAATGGTTATGTTTGGATGAGGGGTACATGAGGGGGGGCAGATGCTAGCAGATTGGTTATGGAACCCCTAGCATTTCCCGATAACTAGTTTGAATGATATTGTGGTAGAGGTGGTGCAAATGGAATGGTGGCCTCAGGTGTTGCTCCTCTAACAGAAATTCTAAATGCAAGAGATGGTATTCAATAACACACATTGTAACCAAATCCCAACTTATACCAAGTATCTTGTGGGGTAACTTGAGGAATTTGGGGAGCCTGAGGGAATGAGGGGTCTAGATGAGCCTAAGAGCTCTAAGGATCTTGTGATTGAGAAGGAATTCTGGTGTGAACATATTGTGTCATGTCAAACCTAGGTGGTGGTTTGGCACCCCTCATAAGCAAAGTAGAAAGGATTTTATTTGATCATTCGACAAGGATACAATTAGTCATTTGTGTATTGATTAGATTACTAAGATATTCCTAAAAAAAGAGCTCGGGTTGATTAACCATTCCTTCCTCCATGGGTTGTTGAGGATTGAATTTTGTGTTGGAATGTTGGGATCCACCATTAGTGGGTGGATTGGGAGGATACTATGATTGACCAATTTGTGACTTTTGTAGTTTCATGAGATTTTTAGCCTATGATTGAGTGGTAATGGGGATGAAAGTGTGGATGATTAGGAGATGACGATGATGTGGACCCCTAAAGTGATGCTAAGTGATGATATTTGGATCACTGGTTAAATGAATACCAAGATGATTGGCTAATTGATTGGATGATCATTTAGATGATTGATTGGATAGGATAGATGATTGGATTGTTAGGATTTGGTTGATGGTTGGATTGGATTGACTAGACTTGAGAGCTTGACTGGATGATGTTTTGATTATAAGATTGTTACTTGAGATATACTAACGATCTCAAGAAAACTGGATGATTGCAATGATGATGATGATTGGATTGGACGCAATGATGCAAAAGGATGATTATGAAAAAAAAAAATTCCTCTAGATGGAAGCAAATTGATGAGGCTACGAATGATTAATGACTTAGGTTGTATTACACTCCTAAGCGATCAAGGATGACGACGATGTAGGATAATTAACTAGCCAAATTGGATAAAAAGCTCTCAAATAAATGTCTAGGGGATTCAGATTGGATGTTTGATGACTGATATGATGATTAAGGATGACCTAAGACAAAGCTATGTGATCAAATGGAAGATTTGATGACTTTTGGAAATTTTGAATGCACGAAAATGGCGATTATGAGAAATTGGAGGATGCTAAAAATGTTTTGATCACAACACTAACCTTGGAACAATGTTGGCTTTCAATGGTCAATAAGATTCACTCAAGTTTTTCTATGGGAAGCAAAATCACCTCTGTAGGTAGCGGAATCGCCTGTCTATGATGTCATGGAGTCGCCTTTGTAGGAAGCAAAATCTCCTATGTAGGGCTAACCGAGGCATGTACGAATTACTAACTTGCAGACCCACCGATCAAATTTAGATGTATGGACACATGAGCAAAAGCACCCCTAAGTATCACAGATTCATCTATCTAAGGACATTGTACAAAAATGGGAACCACAATCGCTTATGACAAATTGACTATGTACAAACCTATTGGAACCTAAAATTTCCAACCATTTTTTGCAAAATTTTAGGTTCCCATGACAAAAAACTTGATTTTACCACTTAGAAAGATAGTTGCAAGATCTACTCCAGTGATGCACTTTGAAAAATCACAAAATGGAGCTAGTGCAATTTTATGCAAAACCACCTTGCAAGCATGTTCATTTTCCATATGTGAATGTGCATGTCTAATTTTAGTTTCTTACGATCAATTTTGACAAGGTTTTTAAATACCAAAGTTGGAGGGATCAGAAAAGGTTTGCTGCTTGCACAGTATTAAATCTGCCAAAAGGGTCAACTTTGGAGGGTGCTATTGTTCAACTGAAAGATTCTCATGATGAATCGATTGGTGTTCCATATTCTTCCCACGTAAATCTACCTTCATGCCAATTCTTAGAGCCTCAACACCTCATTTGGTATTTTTTCATAATCAAATCCAATTGGTTTTTACACAGTTTTGACACTGGCAGTCCCAAAAAAGTTTCGCAGAGGTCAACTTTCATGCCTGATATTTTGCAGAGGAAGAGGATTTATGGAAAACCATTTTGCACACATGTTCATTTGACCTAAATGAACTAATATCCAGAGTTGCAGCTTCTCATAATCATATTTGGTATTTTTTCAAGAAGGCAAGTTAGTGAGGTTCAGTTGAATTTGACAGTGGCAATTTTTAGAAAATGCTAAATAAGCAACTTTGAGCATTAACAGTTTTCAAACCTGATTACTTCAAGCAAATATGTTTGACACATGTTCCCCTATCATAACCCTACATGATGGTGTATTTCCGTGATCCCAAGAGAAAGTTTGATCAGTTTTCCGTAGTGATTTTGGAGGCTACTTAGCTTGTTTCAGTCGCAGTGCAAGATAATCAGAAAATAAATTTGGGTGAAAACCCTTTCATTTCAAGATGTATTTTGCGTTTTAATGGAATAGTTGCAAGAAATAAAAAATCATAAGATTCAATTACTTGAGGTAATATTCGAAAGGACTATGGAGATGAAACCATTAAGAAGTGCTCAATAGAAAGACTAAATTGGATAACATCAACAATTGGAACTAGTGGTATACATTATTATCAAGTCTCAAGATTCCATCTACTAGTATGATCATAGAGGAAAACACTATCAATGGGAAGAAAAGGAAAGGGGATCTTACAACCAGAAGCCAATAAAAGGAGTGAGCAAAACCTGTGAAGGAATTGAGCTGATTCACCATGAAGAACAAAAAGAAGTGTCTGACCCACTTCAACCTTTTCCTTGTCGATGTTGGCATTCGACTCTAACAAATTTCAAAGCTTGATTAACATTTATCTGACAAGACGATGTGTAGAAAACTATCATGGGAATTATTTGAAGTGAAGATTGGAACTTGGATCCAATGTTTGAAAATTACAGTTAAGATGTTATACACAACCGAATGGAGGATTTCATGTCTTTGATGGCTCTAGGCTAAAAAGGTCTCAGGAAATGTTTTTAGGAAAATGCTTAAGATATAAAATGATAATGTAAATAAATTGTTTCCCGCAGCTCGAGCTCGAATGAGATCCAACTAAGGCTATACTTGATTGAGGGTGCACTTAAGGAAGATAAAATTCATCAAATAATTTATCTATGCTCAACATCATTGAACTAAAGCAAAGGAAACAATTAAGGCGACATAAAGTGAATAATATGTGAAGAACTCTTATGATTGACATTTCTCTTGAAAGATGAAATTATTTTGTAGCTACACACAATTGAGATGGAGAACATTTTCTTCCTCAACCTAAGCAAAAGAGTCTTGAGAGAAACAAGTATCACCTGCTTTCTCTACTATACTCATGAATTGAATTCAAAAGATTCCTAAAAGGAAGAGTAACAGGATAACATGTTGGAGATATCTAGATCTTAGGCGGGTTCATTGGTGATTCAATTAAGAAATTACTCTTTACCTATGCTTGTAGCGACCATGGGTAAATACAATGGAGGCAACAAGAAACAACATTCGCAGCTCAATATTTTCAAAATATGTAGATGAAGCAAGATTGACATGTTACAACCCATGAGTGCTCTCAGGGAAGCTAATTCAAGTATTCAAAACAATGATGCTTTGCAAAAAATGTTCATGGTTCTATTCTATTTCCATTTGGAAGTTACATTCATGCGGGAAATCAAGCAACAAACCCTAAGATTGGAGTAGTGCAAAATTTTATCAAGGAGAAAGATTAGCATCGAAGTGAGATTGCTAAATGTCTCTTTGAAAGATCACAGGGCAACAGTTTATTGAAGAGGCCTTGCTCATCGAAGAGAAACATGATATCAGCAAGACAAAGTGATAAGTCTCCTCGATGCTTTGAAACATAGACATATGACTAAAACTCATCAGAAGGAGAATGTCACATTGGTAAGAGATTATAAAATTCCCCCAATCTACTAATGAGGTGGGCCCCAAAAAACCCATAACTAATAAACATTACCAAGATCAAAAGGCATGAAATGAATATCGGAGAGAATGTAGTATATCAGGAGGACATTATTTAAATTCTCTTTGATACTCTGACTGGCAACAAAGGCACATATCTCATCGAAGAGAGTAATAATTATCGACAGGAAACAAATGCAAGTCACTCTGATATCCCAAAAATGAATATGCATATGATGTGAGGATTTTATTGAGGAGAAAGTAAATATCAACAAGAGTAATGTTTGGGTTACCACAAGTGAATGCATGCCATCAAAGTGCAAATAAAAAATTGAGTAAAGAGTGATTATAATGGAGAATAATATTACTTTGAGAAAATATAGACTTCACATTTTTACTAATGGGATTATAAGGTGGATAATTATTTTACCCACATAAAGCATAAAAGGTAAAATTTATAAAATATTTGCACTAGGAGGTGGAATATTTTTCATCAAAGGAGTTACGAGAGTGGGTAATTATTTTCACATGAAAGACATGTTTTTTGGGGGAAAATGCAAGTGCTGGAGATAATAATTCAAGATTAATTTTCATCGGCGGGCGTGCGAAGAGTCATAACCCTGGAAAATGCAATGTATATATGAAGGCTGAAATCCAAATTGAAAATAATTAGAAATAGGTAGTAGGTTAGAAAATCATCATCACCACCATTCTGCTTCCATCCATCCGCTTTCACATTTCAAAACTTTTTCTATTAATGTACATCTTTTGAAGCAATATAATGGAGATACTATTCTTAATCGGTGATCTATTTTTAGTGTTCAACTGTTGTGTTAGTTTTCATGCTTATATGTTTTTGTGTTGTCTCCAAAGTGGTTCTCTTAAGTTATTGAATTTATACAATTCGTTAGAACACATTTGATGTTGTGTGATTGTCTTGATTAGGTTCTAGTTAAAGAGAATTAAGATCCTTTCAAATAATTCATCTTAACTGGCTCTTGCTAGGGATTAAAATCCTTTTAAGGTGGTTATTCTGATTGGTTTCCCTTAAGCTAAAAATTAAAAATTATTTCATAACATCATAGTGATTTGGGGGGATAACACTAGGATTTATAAAGAAAAGTATAGTAGCTGACTAACCTGCACGTTTGTACAAGGTGCAAACATTTAAAAGTGCCCAACAGTTAGAGTTAAGATGAGGAGTAGACCCACCTATCCAACAAATATGTCTCCATCATCATAATCCACCCATCGAATTCATTCACCCAATAGATTAAGCACTGGTCAACTTTAGAACATTTTTATGCAAACTCAACTCACACTCTTGATTATTCAAACACTTTCATTAGGAACTAGTTAGTAAGCTTTGCATATACTTCACACCCATGTGCCATAGTGAGTAGATTTACCAAATTAAAGATTATATCCAAACCTTCAAATCTGCCCTATCACTCAGGTACACCTGCCTAGGTTTAGTAGAGCCTAAAGATCAGTGGTGATCAACCATATTCACCCTGTTCATTAGCCAAAAATGTATTAAGAGATTGGTACCCTCTTAAGGTTAAAAACCTACGTTTTTGAGACCTAACAAGACCCAAAGCAACGTGATTGCCTATTGGTAGAGCAGAATCACCTATCTAGGAAAATGTGGTACAAATGTGGGAAGAAGAAATCACCTATGGAAGATAGACTGATCGAATGGATGGAGCAGATTCATCTCTGAAGAAAGTAGAATCACCTATTGGGGATTGACTTGGTATGGACCTAGGGAGACAAACTTGCCTAATTAAATTGGACTATATGGACAGGTGGAGCAGGATCGCCGCTTTCGGGGATAGAATCACCTATTGGGAAGGACTCAATATAGACGTGGGATGATAAGAACACCTTTTTAAGATGTGGAATCACCTCTAGGTGAAAGACACAATATGGACGTGGGATGACAGACTCACCTATTCAGGGGACAAAATTTCCTATCTAGTAAAGATTGTACAGACTTAGTATGGATGCAAAGTGATATAATTTGAATGTGTATAGATGGAGACTCGAGATTTCCTCTTGGTGACACAAAATCGCTCAACAGAGCCTAAAGGCTATATGGACAGTATGAGTGAGATCACCTCTTTTAGAAGAAGAATCACCTATAGGGTATGATTGTAAAGATGTTTATGGTAGACTCACCCTTGAAGAGAGTGTGATTGCCTAACTGGAAGATAGACATGAAAAAGTAGATTTTCCTCTCAGGGAGGAAAAATCACCTAATGGTAGAAAAATGACTAAATGGACTAGATTGATGACTCACACAGATTCACCTATGAAGGTGGAATCACCCATCTAGAGTGCAGATTTACCTTTGTCAGAAGCAGAATTGCCTCTGTGGTGGAAAGACTGGCAAAGGACTAAGACAAATAGAAAAAAATAGATAGTGGTAAGGATAGACTCAAGACTGAAACTTTCACTGGTATAACACAATAAAACATGCCAAGCACATGAACAAGCCTGAAACTAGTGATAAATATTTAAAAACTTGATGTATTCCACACTAGGAATATTCGTTAATGCAAGGGAGGGACACCCTTTTGAATTATATTGTATCACCTCTTGTCTATGAGAGTGGATGAATAGGGGCCTCCTAGAATGGAAGGATGACCCAATCAACCTCCCCTTAGAAAGTTACAAGTTTATCAAGTAACTTATGCTAATCCAAGGATTCCCATCTCACTCAAGGGAACCAAATGGTGGGTGTAATATTCTTCAGGGTATGATGTGCATCCCCTACACTACACCAAGTTGTGGTTGAACACGAGTCTTAAACTAGGCTTAATAGGCAACTAGAGGAATACTCAATAAACCAAGGGGGTGTGTGAGGCACATCAGTGAACACCAACCCATCATAAGTGTGGGTCGAGAGCCTCAAAAATGTACTGAAAACTCATACCAACCCTACATACCTAACTAAGAATCACCCTAGTATCAATGCTTCGCTAGAAATGATGTGACTGGATTGGGGTACAACTTTAGTTCTCCCCCTTTTCTATACACCATCGGTTCACATGGTTGAGATCATCCCTTGGGTGATGAAATACTAAGTAGGTATCCTATAGGGAAGGAAATACTAGATGTTTTTTTATCTCTAGGCTCATGCATAGTGCAAGGGAGAGCATATGTATACTAGTACTCTTAGATGTTTTTGATCTCTAGGCTCGTGCATAGTGCAAGGGAGAGCATATGTATGGTTCACTTGGGGAGAGCATATGTCAACAGTCAAATCCAAACATTCCAAACAAGTCAATTGGCCCTTTAATTAATTCTATGTGTGCCTAATTAGTTTGGGAAATCAATTAACTATTGCCTTCAACTGTTCATCCTACAACAAATATGTTAGAAGTTTGGTACTATCTGTCTTCGTCAAATGAGGGAAAGATGCACAAAATTTTAGTAAATAACCACATTGATGTCAATTAGGGGAGGTGCACACACCAAACAACACAATCTCAAACAGAACAACCACTCTCCAAGTCATAAACCATCAACTTCTTCTTATCATCTCAAACCTTCATTATTTCCTAGTAGTATTGCAATGTGGCTGAAACAAGTATATCTCTTAGAGAAATTCCTCTTAGATCAGGACCAATACCTTTTCAAAGACCCATCAGGGTACACAACAACATATCACAAAGATTCAATAGGTTATTTTGAAACAACTTCCTCAAATTAGGGTTTCACGCTGACCTAGACCTTAAATTAGGTCTCTTTTACAAAGAAACTTATCACCAATCTTCTTCTAAACCTCTAAACTCACTTGGGCAGCAATCCATAGTTAAAAAAACCTAATATTTCAAAATTTTCATCAAGAGAACTGGTCTCCAACACACCAAACCCTAAAACCCTCCTTTTCAGTAATTTACTTAGTGTTTTAATGAAAATATGACTTAAAGGCTTTCTCTAGCCTTGAAACCACTTCAAAAACCTTCAAAAACCTCTGCAAAAACTCACTCAATAAAAAATTAATGCTTCCCCAACCAATTTCATGCTTTACCATGCTCTAACCTCACAATTTCATCAGAAAAACACACTTTTCAGTACTAGGTCTTCATGGCCAATGCTTCTTTTGACCACCCCTGCACACAAAAAAAATGAACACACCTAAAACTAAATGATTCTATCCATTCCACCAAGGTATAGTGTTCACAGCAGGTCGAATGGGACAATTTTCATATTTAAAACCACAAAACCCTTAAAATAGGGTATCCACAACCGTTCTCATAAATTTGATTATAAAAACCACAAAATTCACTAGAATTAAATCAAACCACCTCTTGACGATGGTTAACACATAGATTCAATTTTTTTTGGAATCTTTTAGAACAAGAATCAACTGTATAGACCGTAAACTAGCTAGTAGTAAAGAGAAAACACAGAAATAACAGAAAAAGTAGAGATTTTTATTGATTTTCTTCCTTCCAATCTTCAAGCCAACCTTACATCGATGCTTTACCTCATATATATTCTTTTTCCCTCCAAAACTAACTAACACAAAACCTAAAACTAACTTTTGAATGATCTGGTTGTTGGTCTCCCAAAAATATGTCGTTTACAACTTTTTGTAAGTTTACATAAATGACAACTTTTCATTACTTTTTGCAATTATAGGAATATCAACCTTTTAAACACCTAATGACCACTCAAACATAACTCATTACAATACTAAATGGTCTCCGTGACCTTATTTAATGCATTTTGACTCAAAATCCTAAAGCCTACTCATTAACAACCTTGATTGACAAAAAAATTTCAATGGTGCCCCTGCACCATGCATAGCCAAACAAGTTAGTTGGTCAGTATTCAAACCCAAAACAAAAATAAAGATAAAAAATGAAGATTTATCATTCAAGTTTAGAGTAGAACTGATCATCTCGAAGGAATAATTTCCTTTGTAAAATGTTGTAGAATCGCCCCTGAAGCAGAAGTGAAATCACCCCTCTAGCAATTGTATTCACCCCTCTAGACTGGATGTAGAAGGGTGAGGGCACAATCACCCCTGAAATTTTGTTATGGAGGCTAAATGCAATATCGCCCATTTATGTTGTAGGGTCGCCCCTAAAAGTGGTGGAATCGCCCCTCAGGAGGATTTGCCTTTGAAGCTTAAAAACCTGAACTAGCAAAATAGAACAACATCAAATGTAAAATAGACCCGCAATGTGGGTCCCATCGGGCATGCCAAAAATGTGTGCAGGTGAATTTTCTAACTAATTATGTAAACAAAATGAAATGCAAAAAGGAAAACACAAACAACAGGTCTCAAGATTGGCCTAGTTAAATTCAAGCAATAACAAGAAACTAAACACAAATTTTTACCTTGCTCAAATTGATGCTTTGGTTGGCCCTTTGATTGTTGAAGATGTGTGCTCCTTGAGTGATAAAATGTTATGCAACCTATATTAAAATGATGAGGGAGACATGATGAATGCAATGGAGGCTGTGAAAATAGATTGTATACAAATATATGAGCTCAAATGTTGCAACAATGGAGGTTGTATGTTAGCAAAATGTGAGAGCCAAACATGCATAAGTG
The DNA here is from genome assembly GCA_007258455.2 of Sequoia sempervirens. Lineage (NCBI taxonomy): Eukaryota > Viridiplantae > Streptophyta > Pinopsida > Cupressales > Cupressaceae > Sequoia > Sequoia sempervirens. Next base: position 14,355,389 of record VDFB02281492.1, on the reverse strand, counting down.
ATAAGTGTTGAAAATGAATGAAGTTGGCTAAGTATTTATCCAATTTTGGAGTGTATGAAATGGAGGATTAGGATTAAAATTAGGTTTGGAAGATCAATGGCATCTCAACACATGTGGTAAGGACATGTGGCATGAGAGGTGGAAAGGGTAGGGTGATGTGGAGGTGAGGTGGCTCCCAAAGTAGAGGTACTTTCAAGTACCTTGGGAGAGGAAAAGGCTTGACTTGTCTTATCCTTCCTCAAATTATTGAAGGATGTGACAAGTCAAAGCATTCTAGATTTTGGAAAAGGGTGTTCGAAAGAGCAAGGGGAACTTCCCCTTGTAAGGACATTGGGAAGAACTGATGCAGAGCATGGGCTTCACAAGGTTCTCTCAACACAATAAAGCCATGTACGTGGCTTACATAACCATGGATTCCATTGAAATGACATGCTTTCCTTCCATAAACTCAACAACTCCTTTCAATGACACATATTGCTTAAGGCCATAAGGCACAAATATGACACCAAGTACACAAACACCCTAACCAACACCTAAAACACCTTTCACAGGGTTAATATGTCATAACAAACTCAGCCAAACCACTTAAGAAGCCATGAGACCCCAACCTATTGATTTCTTCACACATGTTGGCTTAAGCCTAATAATACTCATGAAGGGAACATTCAAGTATAAATTTTATTACAAGATAGATATAAGGGTAATAAAAACATATTTGGATACCCATTATTGAGCTTTACAATATATCAAAATTATATCATAGGTTACTTTGAAAATTTTTACCCAAAACATTGCTCTCTCTCTTTGTCAAGGCCTAATTAGGCTTCCAACCAGTAGGGGTTTATTGAATCTCTTAACTCCAAGGTTCAAAAATCTCAAAAAAATCATCAAACACTTCATTTAGGACCTATAAATTCTCATCAAATCATTAGCCATTCTTTCCCAAGGGTATTTCTTCAAACCCTAACCTCTAACCACCTTTTCGTGCACAAGAACACACTGTTTTAGCCTTGGGAATCATGATACTTATCCAAAATCTCATCTTAAGGTCCTAAAACTTACATAGAATCAAATATTATGTCAAAATAGACCTACAAACCAATTTTCATGAGTTTTCATTAGATATATTTCAAGTTACCCTAGTCTAGGTTTTGACCGGCTTGGAAAGAAATCAACATAACTTTCTCTATACTTGATGAAATTTAGTAAAAATAATTGCATTACAAAGTCTATTCAGATGCCTTTCATGTAAAATCAATGAGAAGTGAATTCATGATCATACAGATCTGTAACATGGCTTGGAACAACAAAAACGTGAGAAAAAGTGTAGAAAATGAAGTCTTTTCATTCAAATTTTCAAGTATTACACCTCTCCTCCTATTACCTTGACCAACCAAGGCTTATTTAAACACCAAGAAACCAAAAATAACTCAAAAAACCAACTAACCACCCTTTAGACTCCAAAATTACCATTGGTATTCTCAAATGTTGCATTTTTTGCATTTTTTCCATAACAACATTTTGACAACATTACAAAATTGAACTCAAACTGACCAAATGACCCAAATAAATTATGAAAGGTCTATTATGACCTTATTTTCCTAATGCAAAGAATCAAAACACCTAAAATCATCAAAGGACTTTATTTACAAAACTTACAAATTTGAACCATCATGGTACCCCTACACCAAGAATAAGGGGAATTAAAAATTCCCTTTTTAAGGACAATAGTATTGAGGGAGGGTAAAGTGGAATTTAAAATTCCACATGGAGTGCAATGGAGGACTAAATGGAATTAAAAATTCCAAGTTGGCATGTTGGGGCAATAAAAAAGGAATTAAAAATTCCTTGGGGGATGGGGATTGCTTCTTCAAAGGAGAAAGCATTTAAGAAGGTTGACTTGGGTACCCATGCCATTAATGATGAGATACTTAGGTTAGAAATTAATTAAGCATGATTAGTGGTTGTGTGAATGATTAGGTAGGATAATGATGGGATTAGAGGAAAGTGGAATTTTATGGAGGATGTGACACTAACCACAACTAGTGGTGTTCACATCCTAATCAGAGGTTAATTAAGTTAACTTGGATTAAGGATGAATTATGGAGGATAGTGACATGTGGAGAGAGAAAATTGAATTAAAAATAGATTTAATTCATGGAGGTTAAAAAGAGCAAGTTAAATAAATTGGTCTATTTATTTAATTTAGAGAGGATAGGGGCAAGGTGTTTGATTAATTAAAACACATTAGAGAATGTAAGAAAGGGAGGAAATATTAATTAAATAGTGAAATATTTAATTAATATAGATATGCAGGCAAGATAGGAGGATAAATTTTACCATATGGGAGTGGCCAAATTTAGATATCTACACAAAGATTGAAAGTATTTTTAGTGTGGTTGATCTTGGAATTGCAATTTAGACACAAAGGCAAAAGATCAGTGCCTTAACCTAGGGTGGAGGAGTCAAAATTAATGTAGTTGCAGTCATAGAACATCATTTTTACCCAAACATTATTAATAAATCCTTACATACATTCACACAAATCTATATTTCTATTAAGGTATTTAACTCATTCTTTGAATGAGAGCATAAACAGAAATACACATCCATAGGAAAGACAATGGAGACAAACCGAATGATCTTTGATTCATTTTGTTCATAACCTATGTAAAGTATACAACATGAATAAAATTGGATAAAGAATTATGCCATTTTTATTCATCAAAATGCTAGTGTTGTTATACAACATAAACAATTTACAAAAGGCTCAAACTCAAAACCTAGAACCAAACATAAAAATCTATTCTCTGCATTTCCATTACAAAATTCACCAAAAGTTATGTGCAAATGGCCTTGAATTCCCTTTTATAATGCAAGGGAGCAACAAGCCTCAACACATTTACACATGTCACCATTTCACTTGATATTACAATAAATTACATAGAAATGGGTCATAACTGTCTGTGGGGAGAATATCCCACATAAGAAAAAAGTCATTACACGTGTCGAAGAAGATACCCTACCTTCCAAAAGGAACTTTGTTGAAGAAGATGGTTGTACAATGAACCAAATATTCCTTTTGCCCCATATTCCCATTTTTTCCAAAACTTCAACACATAAAGCATAAAATAGAAAAAGATAAAGTGAGTCTTCCACATTAGCATATCATAGTGAAACAACTTTCACATCATGGAGGAGACACCTTTAAAAATTGTTGTATCAAAGGCTTAATCTATAAAATTTTCAAGCCATGTGTTGTACTCCTCACTTGGCCATTGAATTTCAAAAAAAAATCTGCACCTTTTAGTTGTGTAGGTTGTACCTGGAATCTATTATATATAGTCTGATCCTCCTTCAAAAATGTATCCAATTCAACCTCCATTCTAGAAACATTATCAAGGGAATTGTACAATGATGCATAATTTGGTTTCCCTAAGATGTAGATAAGAGTAGAAAAATAAGTAACAATGTGAGAAGTAAATTCCTTTGGCTTTACTGTGTCATCTAAGACCTTAGGCATCCCCATTTCCTCTATTTCTTTGAGCATCTTCACTTTTCTTTTAAATTGTATGTCCAATTTGCTCTAGAAAGCTGAAATTTCACCCAACAATCTAATAGCCTACAACAATTGTGGTAAATTTTTAGGTGCTTCGGGGTCACTTTCCATATTCTCCATTATCTCTTTTAAGGCACCATCCCTAGTACTCCATTTGATCCATACATTCTGAAATTTCTCCTAGATTTCATAATGTCTCTTGTAGGCTTCATGAATTTTTTTAAACATTCCATACACTATCAATTTTGTGGAGTATACAGGCTATTCTATGACCCAATATATCATCAGTGATATCTGTCACCACCTTCTTTATCTCCTCCTTAGAATTTTCCTAAAATTTCTCTAGTCATTTGCAATTCATCTGTCAATATTTTAATCTTGAGAGGAAATGTATCTCTATCTTGTGCTGAGAACTTTTGTGTGGAGGTAAGAGGTGGAAGGGATTTTATTGCAGATTTATCTTGAGAAGCAATGGATTTCAACTTATTATATTCTTCTAGCAATCTATTATGCTTGTCCATCAACTTATCATACTTATCCTAAGACATTTCAACGATGTCAACACTCAACATAGCAGCATGCACAATTAATTTGATTGCTTGTGTAGGAATCATTTCAAAGGCTCTCTTTATTACAACATCTCTAGTAATATCACTAACTAACCCGATTACTCTTGGCTTCTTTGTATTTGGTACCATAGACCAAATTGCTAATGTGTGTAATCTTGGACTGAAACCAAAGCCAAACACCTTGTTTTCATATTTATTTTTAGATATGAATGCTTCAGCGTCATGTCTAATTGTATCCAGAGAAATAGCAAAAGATAAATCCCATCCGAGCAATAAAAGAATACCACTATTCTTCACTAACCTCCTACCATCTTCAGGGGAGATCTCAAAAATATCTTTCATTATTTTTTTCTCATCTTGCTTCTCCACTTCTTCATACAATGAAGGATCAACTCCTTCCTTTGCCTTCTCAATCATTTCTTTAATGTCTTTAATTTTAACCTAAATCACAAACTCTTTGAATTCCTTTTTTCTGGAAAAAGGATTCATCATCCATAAATTCATGACAGGATTTTATCTTGATATCTTCATCATCAATAATATTCTCATCATAATTTTTTGTTACAATCCTACTAGCAGGAATAAAATAATCCATGACATTATTGTAAGGGAAATTGGGTCATCTCAAATAGAAACATCTAATAACAGCAGTGCCTTCAGTGATTTTAATTCCTTCAAAGTGCCTCAAAGATACAACTACTATGCCATAAAGTGGAAATAGGAATAGTTGATTTCCCACATTAACCCTTCTAAGAAAAGCACATGCAAAATTAACCAAATTCAATACTATGCATAGATTTAAATTTGCAGAATTAAACAACATGAAAGAAAAACATAAATGGATGCACAGGTATATGTGGAGAAAACCATTATGGGTAAAAAACCCCACACTCTAAAAGATCTAGCCATTGTATTATTCAGCAACAAAAGAGTTACAATACAATTTAGGCTTACAGCCTTTACAAGAGTTTATACATCTTGTCCATTCGAAGAATACAAACAACAACTGTAATTGTTCATAATCCTCACACAACATACAGTGCAAATCCATCTCTAACTAGTCCACTCTCTCCCCACTAGCCTCTCGGCCAACCTAGCCCTTCGACTTCTCTGGCTCACATTCTCCGCATCCTTCACAATAGCATTCTCATTTTTCCCTTATAACATTCCAATACCATCACAACCAACAAGTCAGCCGAACACTCTTTTCCACCTTAGCATCTATCAGGTCCCACTGAGATATTCTATACAAGTCACCGAGTTAGACACTATCGTATCAGGGAAACCATCTTTGGAGTCGTACCGATGAAGCATTGTCCCAGCGACAAGTGAGTTCACCATTGAACCATTCCATCATTTTGTCGGTTAAACAATATTTAGTGTATCATTGAAGACACAACTTCTCACCAATAAGGATCCAATGCTACACTTCAGGCTATCATTATGACATCTTACAAACTCCTACCGATGATGTCATCTTCCACTGACAAGTCTTTACCACCATGCAAGTCATTGCTCCATCGGATTCACTAATACTTCAGTTACTAGGTGTCGAATAGATATTAGACAATCTTACACCAAACTCGGATCGTCACATTGACAAGCATCTAGTTCACCAACCGTTCAGTCATCAAAGTGTCGAAGAGACACTTGACCATATCTCCTTGAGCTCCTGATGTCACATCGACAAGGTCTTGCAGCTCACTATACCACTGGTCCGTCGAAGAGACACACATGTCGAAGAGACTTTTCCAAAGTCTCAGCAACACCTTGAAGTCACACCAAGACTATGTCCCTAACTTCCACCTGCATGTTGAAGATAATTTTCACCAACTCACGGTGACCTCCCTAAGTCTCATCGACAAGAACAAACAAGTCTTCAACCGACATGTCTAAGAGACATCTCACAATGTCTCGATGATCACACAAGGTCACAATGACAAGGTTCCACTAGAGTCAAATTGCATGTCAAAGAGACATGATCCAATGTCCCAATGATAAAGTTAACTCACTTCAACAAGGTTCTTGTAGCCTTCTATCAGAATATCGAGGAGACATCTTCTGAAGTCCTGTTGATCACACCATGTCTCATTGACACTCATTTGTCAGAATGTCTAAGAGACATTCAGAAACCTCACACTGATGCAACCATCTCTTTCTGACATTGTTTAGACAACTTATCATGGCATTAGGGAGACTTTAGGACAACTCCCTTCAACACCAGCCTATCTCGCCAATAAGAAATTTCTGCGGATAGAACAAAGCTATTAGCGCCAAACCGTGAAGGTTTTCAGAGCATCAAGGGAACAAAGAACCAAGTCCCATTGATAAGAGGAACTCAGGCCGGTAAGAGAACTTCAAAGGAGTATGATAAGCCAATAATTTGAGAAATAAATCCCAACATGCTCCCACTTTATGAAGAACTTATTGGGTTCTACCAATCATAGATCAAAGTCCCTATCTCAAGACATATGCAACAACATTATGTAATTTCCACCATCTCAAGCAACTATTCCAACCATCCTCCAAAGGAAAGAAACACACCTTGGTGTATATGCACCAGTCTAAGAGAAAACCATCTCTAGACTCAACTTACAACAAAGATTAATTGCCACCACTCCACTATGCTCATAGCTTTTACAGAAGCACCAACTTCAAAGCCCCAACCATAACATAATCATGAAGCCATTCTACAGAAACAAGATAGAACATAAGCTAGAACAACTACCAGAAAATTGACTACTCCCATCCAACTGATCAACCCACACAATTGAAAATAGCACCCACAACATGTTCTATCCATCCAATCTCACATACCTTCAAGGTATCCTCATTAGTAAACTCATGCCATCTTCATATCCAAACCCATCAACTACAAAAGAAAGATCCATTTCTCAGCCAATCAAAGAAGACAAAGCACAACCAAAAACTCCCACTGCATGAGTAATGCCAAATATAAAATATCAAAGGAATAGCAAGTCTACGGGTGATAACACATAAAAAGTGTAACCATGTAGTACCAAGGAAACATCCACAAATATCTGCAAAACCTGCAACCAACTTCTACAAGAAACATATCTCTCAACAGTCTTCCATAGCTCTCCCATGTTCTCCATATTTGAAAAAAGAAAGAGACACAAGAACCTCCATGTCATCACCCAAGTGGCAACGCATGACCACAAACTAGTGATCATCATGGATCCACATAGAAATATCACATCTAAAGCCATATGAGTTCAAACATACAGGAAGAAGAACCAGACTAAAGAGAAAAAACTGCAAATCATAAACATGTAGCATCCTCTTACATACACCTCTAAATGCCAGTTGTGTCAAGTAAGATATCCTTCACAACTCCAAGAGAAAAGCTATAACAACATCCAAACCCATTCAACCTCAAGAGATCAAACACAACATATAGATGTAAGCCTCTCAAAGAAGATCAAACTAATTCATTATCCATCTCAAGAAAACACACCCATAAATCATCTCCTAACTATTCTTATCAACTCAAATTCACAAGGAGACAATCATGTTGTCCATCTTCCACTATGAATCCTCCAAGTCCATTAAAAAATAGATCAAGATCCATATCATGAAAGAAAGCATAAAACACATTTGAAAGATACAAATGGAAAATACCTCTCAGATAGACTTCACTATTGAGTAGAACAAGAGTGGGGAATGAGAATGCTCCTCCAAGATATACAAGCCACCATGAATCATCTAGGAGCAATCTCCTCATTGGTCTATGTTGAACTCATGTCCAATCAAGGTGTAGGCTCCTCAGAATTTCTACTAAACCTCATAAGGAGTAACCATCAATGAAACTTTTCTCATCTCAAGAGAATTCTAGCCTCACCTTATTCTCCATGTATCTAAGAGCACCTGAAAATGATCATCCCATGTTGAACTCCAATCTGCATTACTGCACTATCATGAAGTTCTCAAACATATGACCTATGCACCCAAAACATAGAGAGTCTCCAGACCACTGCCAAATCTCCAAACATTTGAACTAGGAACTTTTCATGACATCATGATCTTACCATCCCCCTTAGGACTTACCATGCTCCAAGTGAACATACCATGGTTTCAGAGCAAAGCATCATGCCAAAACTCTAAACCAACATCACCTATCAAGCACCACCAACACCTCAGCCAAAGACTCCAAATTTCCTCCATGGTTCCAAGATGTTGCACATCCTCAAATAGTGTTCATGCAAATGCGAAAGAACTCATCTACAACAATAGGATCTAAGAATTCCTCCTAGTAACATCTAAAACACTAAAGAAGATCATTCACCACCAAGTGATGAATCTACAGTCATTGCTAAAGCTCCCACTAAATCGTGACACCCGAGCTTTCTAAGCATCATGACCAACATCTGCTGATCTGAAAAACCTCTAGGTCCAATCAAAAACATGTCCATCTGACAACAATTCCAAGAAACATCAAGATCTCCAAACCAAGCAAACAACACCATCACTGTCAAAAGCTTACACTAAAATGTGTATCAAGCTCTTCATGAAATCACGATACACATGCTATAGGTCCCCAAAGTCTACTATTCAGGTACTCAACATCATCCTTCCTCTCATTGAAAAGCAACCACGCTAATGCACAAGTGACCAGAGATAAGGCCAACTAACAGATCTACACCAATATAGAATCAAACCTCATGGATATTGACAGTCCACTTCCAAGTTGTCCCACAACAAATATGGGGGTAAAGACAACCCACAACCTTGATCAACCTGTAGATTCAATCAATGAAGCATGCAAATCCATCATCATACTGGAAACTACAAAACTGAGAACTCAAGGAGAATAACAATCGTAGACAACTTGACTCAAATACTAGATCAAGTTCAAATATAATTTACCAATCATGTACAAAATGAGCACAATAGTCAAGGGAATCCTTAAGTAGCTCCATAAAACCACAAGTTTTTCTTGATCGTGTAAAACCTACAAAATCACCATGTTTATAGAACACTCATACACACCCATATCCACTACAAATCTGGATGAATCAAGAGTTTGCACACAACCATCATGGTTAACCAAAACAATGAAATAATATGAATATGCATCACCATAGAATTTTTAGGAAAATCTATAAAACATTTAGAACCAAAGAGCATGAATCTAAGCCATGGAAGTACAAGGTATCCTTGAAAGGAACAAGTAGTATAGGAACTCCAAGCCCATTCTAGACTAATTCCAAAACCACCATCATGCACATGCATATGAGAGAGCCAGGCTATTCAGAAGTTTTTAGACCACCTAGAGATCAACTTCATAGCCTACATGAAATTAGGGTAACAAAGAACAACACCTTCAATACCAAGTCAAAGAACCAAACAAAAGCACAATACTCCATGGATGAATAAAAACCCTAGAAGCATCTCCATACCATCAGGAAGCCTGTCACACAGACACTCAGTATGAACCACACTCTGCTGCAACACAACCATAAGCATAAACTCACACCCCTTATATCAGGATCATTCACTGCCAACCAAGAGCCTCATACCACATCATTACAATATGATAAACTCTAGATTATCCACCTTCAATTTCTTTCACACTTCATGTTGTCTCAAAAGAGCAAGGACTTTTTAATCACCAAAGGATCAATCATCAATTGACTTTTTTAGATCTCCTCAAGCTTGCCAGGCTAAGAAATCTTTATAGAAGGAATCCATAGAACTGAAACACCATGAACTCCTACATGCATCAACATGCAAGAACATGCAAGACACATGCGAGTCCATGCAAGTACATGCAACACACAAACCTACACATGCAAGCACAAGAAAATCCCAAAAAAGGCTCGAATACCACTTATAAGGGAAATCGAGTCATCTTAGATAGAAACATCTAAGAATAGTAGTGCCTTCGATGATTTTAATTCCTTTAAAGTGCCTCAAAGACACAACTACTATGCCATAAAGCAGAAACAGGCATAGTTGATTTCCCACATTAACCCTTCTAAGAAAAGCACATGTAGAATTAACTAAATCCAACACTATGCATAGATTCAAATATGTAGAATCAACCAACATGAAAGACAAACATAAACAGATACACAGATTTATGTGGGGAAAAAACTTACGGGTAAAAAACCCCACATTCCAAAAGATCTAGCCATTGTATTATTCAGTAACAAAAAAGTTACAATACAATTCAAGCTTACAACCTTTACATGATTTTACACATCTTGTCTATCCGGAGAATATAGAAAACAACCATAACTATTCAGAATCCTCGCACAACATACAATGTAGATCCATCTCCTCTAACTAGTCCACTCTCTCCTAGCCTGCCTCTCTGCCAACCCAATCCTTTGGCTTCTTAGGTTCACATTCTTTGCATCCTTCACAACAACATTCTCATTCTTCCCTTATAACATTCCAGAACTGTCACAACCAACAAGACATTCTATACAGGTCACCAAGTCATCCACCATCATATCAAGGAGACCACCTTTAGAGTCCTACCAATGAAGCACTATCCCAGTGACAAGTGAGTTCACCACTACACCATTCCATCATTTCATTGGTGAGGCAAGCTTTAGTGTCTCGTCGAAGACACAACTTCTCACCAATTAGGATCTAATGCTACACATCAGGTTGTCATTGTGACATCTTACAAACTCCCACAGGCGATGTCATCTCCCACCAACAAGTCTTCACTGCCATGCAAGTCACTTTTCCATCGGACTCACTAAGACTTCAGTTACCGAGTGTCGAAGAGACATCAGAAAATCTTACACTGAACTTGCATCGTCACATCGACAAGCATCTAGTTCTCCAAATATTCAGTCATTGGAATATCAAAGAGACACTTGACCATCTCTCTTTGAGCACTCGATGTCACATCGAAAAGGTGTTGCAGCTTAATGTACTGCTTGTCTGTCCAAGAGACATGCATGTCAAAGAGACTTTCACCAAAGTCTCGGTGACACCCTAAAGTTGCACTGACACCGAGTCCCTAAATTCCACTTGCATGTCGAAGAGACTTTAAACCAACTCACGGCAACCTCCCAAAGTCTCATCGATAGGAATGAACAAGTCTTCAACTGACATGTCTAAGAGACATCTCACAATGTCTTGGCAATCACACAAGGTCACAGTGATAAGGTTCCACCAGACTCAACCTACATGTCAAAGAGACATGATCCAACCTCCTAGAAAAAATGTTAAGTCACTCTGACAAGGTCCTTTAATCCTTCTACTAGAATGTCAATGACACATCTTCCAAAGTCCTGCCGATCATGCCATGTCTCACTGACACTCCTTCGTCAGAATGTATAAGACACATTCAAAACCTCATGCAGATGCAACCATCTCTCATCGACATTGTTTAGACAGCTTATTGTGGCATCAGGGAGACTTTAGGATAAATCCCTTCTACACTAGCCTGTCTCGCCAATAAGAGACTTTCATGGATAGAACAAATCTATTAGTCCCAAACTATGAAGTTTTTCAAAGCATTGAGGGAATAAATAACCAAGTCTTGCTGATAAGAGGAAGTTAGGCCAACAAGATAACTTCAAAGGAGAGTGACAAACCAATAATTTGAGACATAAATCCCAACAATCATTTACTCTAAGGGAGGGGAATCTCTATTGCACCTCTTCTTCATTTGGAACATACACAACTGATTGATCCTCCATTGTGCCTTCTTCCTATGAATCACCAACATATTCAACAAGAGGGTGAACTATTTGCACCTCTTCTATCTCCATTTGCTGAATAGATGGGACCATAGTAGGTGATTGAGTTGGATAGTTTTGAACTATAGCCTTCTATTGTTCCTACTTTATCCTCAATGTTTCCTCAACATGTCTGATCATGTTTAAGAATGTGCCCTACTTTTATGCTTCCAACATTTTCATAGCCCTTTGAAAAGAATCCTCAATTTGTGCATAAGGGTTCACTTTAATCCTTGCTTCCTCAACCTTGGTTATATGTATCCATGCATGTTTCCTTCCATGCACTTCAACATTAGATGCTAAATTTCTAATCATGTCCTCATAGTATAGAAAATTATGATAGAAAGTAGACCTACCTCTTTCTTTTATCTCATTATCAATAAAACCTTTAGGGTCACGATTCCTCACATTTTCAACATTCATTCTATAATTATTCAACATGTCTACAAAGTTATCCAACCCTTCCTTTCAAGTAACCTTGAAATGAAAAAGGAAAACTAGTGGGGGATGAATGGCGCCTTCTTTGCACCTATGAAGTGCTCCTTATTCATTGCATCCATTTTCCACATGATTTCCATGAAGACAAGTCTATTAGAGACATAAATAGGCAGATGATGTGGCTGCACCAAGGCATCATAAACCCTGAACACAGTGTATGAAGAATGGAGACACCAATCTCCCCAATTATGATTCAATTTGGTGTTAGACTTGAACTCTAGAGGATCGAGTATCTCCTTGATACATCTAGAAATTATATACATTTGTTTCAAACCCAAATTATCCTAGATACAGTGCACCAACCCATTACAAAAAGTTGTGTATTTGGAATCAAGGAAATTTTGATCCCAGATGTGTGTCCAACATTGCACATGCAAATCATTTCCCTACTCATCCTTCATCCTTAGCTCAATAAATTTGGTTCATTCCTTCTAACCAATCCACAACAACATGTGCATGAGCATAGAATAATATGTAAAGTATAATGGAGCATTGGGATCCCTCAAATCCACCAATTTCTTGTGGATCTCCTCAGCTACATAGGAAGCATAATAAAAACTCCTATTTGAATCTTTTCTCTTAATATCCATAGCCATCGTCATTAGTGCAATATGCATCCTTAAATCATATTTCTTTCTGAATACCTGGCACAAACCATAGTAAGTAATTTTGAAATAATCTTCAAACTCATCATAGTTGAAAGGTTCAAATTCCTTTATGGTAAACCTCACCCCTTTCTTTTCCCAATCTCTTCTTTTGTGCCTTGGTAGCACATGATTCCTATAGCCATATTTATCCCTCTCATATTCTTGACAAAGGGTATTGAAATGAATAGCAACTATTGCAGAGGGATTTAGACCAAAAATTTTAACAATTTGACTTTTGTTGATGTCTAGCATTGGTGTCCCATTGACAATCCTTATAATTCTTGCCTTAGAATCATAACACTTTGCAATTTCTTTTATCAGATCAACCTCCACAAAAACATTTAGAACAATGCATTTTCCAAGATCACATGTCTATAAATTGCAAGATGGATGAGGAAAAATCTACCTCTTGAATGCATGCTAGAACAAATCCCACCCACTTGGGGCATTGTGATATCTCCAAATTTCCTTTCCCATTCTTTCAAGTGATCAATTAGAATTTCCCCACCCGTAACTCTCTTTCCCACAGTCTTAGCTCCTGAGAACAACTCCATAAGATCATCTTGCATAAATCATGCAAAATCTTTCTTAACCCCTTTGGTATTGGGCTTTGCCTTTGATGTTTCAGATTTTGGCTTCTCAGTCTCAGGTTTTACTTTTTTGGGCCTATGATTTACCTTTGAGGGTTCACTATCTTGACTCATTTTGCAATTTTAATAAAACTAGGGTTCTATAATTCTAATTTAAAAACCAAGGATTCCAATTTACTTAATACCCTAGTAGGAATATGCGATTTTTTTGCTTAAGATTATGGAAGAAGTCCTACAAAAACTTTCCTAATTCAAACTAGGGAATTATGATATTTTCTTCAAAATTTCAAAATAGACAATTGCAACAATTTACCCATTCACCTTTCTTTCAACTAAAACTTATGCACAGATGGATATAAATTCTAATGTACTTGGAAACCCTAGTTGTTCTGCTCTTTAAATTCATTCCCCTGAAACTCCACTTTCTTGTTTTCCTTCAAATTCTTTCTAGGACAATGAAAAATCATGTAATTCACACTTTTATGTCCTTCAGGATTGATAAAATGCACCATTAATGGAAAAGAGACGAATCGCACGAGCGAAGGGAACAATTTGTTTGTTAGTCATTTATGTTTGAATGCTAACCATCAATCAAATTGTTTTAAGATAATATACCTAGATGGTCATTGCGCATCCTCAACATGTCACTTTTCTCATTAAATATTTGAAACATAAAATGGGATGTGAATAACTTGCGTGATGAACTGAGAAGCCACCACATATACCCCTATCTTTTGAACCCTACTACCAAATTAACTTAGTGGCCATCACACATCATATTTTACTTTAAGCTCGATGGACATGAAAATGTGATGCATTGGAGTGTTGTGATGAACCAATGAGTTGGAATATTCCTTCTGTAACAATCGCACATAGTATTTTGATCATGCACAAATTCAATACAAAGAATCCATGTGATGGAGTATGATTTGTCCATGTGTAACAATCTTGACCGATTGCACATCGTACTTAACAATAGGCATTCAAGAACCAAATTTTTTATGTAGTCAAATAATGTGATGGCATAGGATTTAGACAAGTGTCCCTGAGATGAGATTCAACGGTACCATTACACTTCACACCAAGAGAAATAGTAGATATTGAGAGAAATGTGATGGGAAAGAGATGTGCATTGTAATGTGGTGCAGCCACGTGGTAAAAGTTGAGTGAGGGATGGGGAAACATAAGTTGAGGATTTCACACATGCGCCAAATGTTTTTTTAAAGTGTGGACATCACTACGTAGCATGGATAGAGGGGGACTTAATAAAATAACATGTGCGACTTAAACTTAGAAACTTTTGCCAAATATTTCAATAGAAGGAACTATTAAAATATTTTTTGCCCTGACAATAACTCAAAATATTAAACAATAATAAACAATGGGATTTTTAGGATAATGGACCAAACAGTGGAACTAGGTGAAAGGGGCCAATTAGGACATGGATATAAGGGCATAAGTAATAACTCGACCAATCAAAAATGAACATGACCAATCAACTAAAGATTAGATCAAATTAACAAAGCGACCAAGAAGTTGGGTTTTTGTAAGTTCATCAGACCAAGATAAATCCTAAACATTGTTCAAATAAACCCTAACCCATACAAGACCACTCAAAAGCTTAGAAAAATGGAGGAACAAATTGAGAACCACAAAATTTTTACAAGAGTTCTACTAGTGGCACATGCTCAAGGATTTTTGTTTAATCATGGACAAAGCAAGATCATAGAAATATCATAGTGAAGTAGACCTAAAGCACAAAGAACCAAAAAACCAAGAAATCCAAACCAGACCAAAACAAAAGAAGACAAAAAACCAAACATATATATAGAATATACATATAATACAATGTACATGGAAACAACATACCTCAATTGAAGTATGGCTTCAAGAATTCTCCATGTACTGACAATTCCTAAATTTCTCCTTTCATATTTTGTAGAAAGTATGAATCTTCTCCATGAACATTGCTGATTAGGTAGGGTCCCAACCATAAGGCATCAAATTTCTATGCTTTCCCTTATCTTCAACCCTAGTATTCCACATTAGAACCATACTCCCAATTTCAAACTTCCTAGAAGAAGACTTTTTGTCATACAATTTATTCACCTACAATTACATCTTTAGGTATCTTTGTTTTACATCCCTCCTGACCTCATCTAGTTTAGTCAAAACATTATTTCTATGTTGCAAATCATCGGGGATATCATTATCATACTCTTGGATAAACTTATATACCTATAGTAAATTATTAGTTGGAATTTGAGCATCAATACCATAGACCAAGTTGAATGGAGGTTGCCCTGTTGCCTTCTTGATGGTCATTTTGTTAGCCCATAGGGCTTGTTTCAATTTCAAGTCCTAGGCCTTCTTATTTTTCTCTATCACCCTTTTGATGGTCTTCATTAAATTTTTATTGCTAGATTATGATTGTTCATTACCTTGAGGTTGATAATGGCAAGAGTAAGAGATTGCTACTCCATACTTTTTACAAAAAAATATAAACCCTTCTAATCTAAAACACATTGCATTGTCTAATACTATATTTTCAAGCACGCCAACTCTAATCAAAATATTTTTTATAAATAAATCCACCACTACTTCAATGGTATCCTTCCTTGTGAGAATAGCTTCAATCCAGTTTGTAAAATAATCACTAGCTACCAAGATCCAATAATGCCCACCACTGGATTTCTTTGCAATCTCTCCTATGAAATGAATTCCCCATTGTTGAAATGGTGATTGAATTGTGACTGGTTTAAGAGGAAAGTTCCCTAAGAATCTTTGGCATGCATCACATGTCTTTACTAACCTATGTACATCCTTGAACAATGTGGGCCACCAAAATATTGCTATCAAAACCTTATGTGTAGTTGTCTTGGCCATATAGTGACCACCACAAACACCACTATGCATCTTTGTTAGAATATTCGAGGCGTGTTCCCCATTAACACATTTTAGAAATATTCCATGTATGTTTCTCCACCATAATTCATTATCAATGAAAACATATTTTATGGCCTACAACTTTAAGGTTCTCTTCTGGCTATCAGTCATCCCTTCAGGGCATGACATTTTTTGTAAATAATACACAATATAACTGTACCATCCTGAAGTCTACATATGAAAAATAGGAGACTCATATATGTAATCAACATTATTCACCTAACTAGCTTGTAAATTTGTCCTAGCCATCAATTTAGCCAATCCTTGTCCTCTAACGAATTTGGTGATTCAAATATCAATGTTGAATTCCTAAACTCTATTAATCCACTTGCATATTCTCCTAGTGACTTTTGGTTGTGTGAAAACACCCTTGACTGCAACAGTAGGGAAATATGCAACAACGGTTACAACAACTAGATATGATCTAAAAAAATTTACTTTTATTACATAGGAATAGTCATATTTATCAGTTATTCCATACTTTAATTCAACTGCTTGCAATGACTTATTGAAAAAGGAAATAGGTTGCTCATAACCTTTAGCATTTTTTTGTAATATTACTACAACAATTGTGTGAAAAGAGGCAAAGGAGAAGAGCTGAAAAGGTTTTGCAAAATCAAGGGATTTCAAAACTAGAGCTTCTTTTATAGCTTTTTTAATATCTCTAAAAGATCTACTTGGCTTTTCACTCCGCACTACCTTCTCTCCTTACTTCAACATTCTTGAGATTGGTCTTGTGATTTTTGCAAATTTTTTCATAAACCTTCTTAAGAAATTAATTTGTTTGAAGAATGATTGAATTCCCTTTTCATTTTTAGGCTTAAGTATTCTATCAATGGTAGCAACTCTTTTAGGGTCTATTTTCACAACTTCCTTTGACACTATATGTCCCAACAACTTCCCTTTTGTGACCCCAAAATCATACTTCCTAGGATTTAGAGAAATCTCATACTCCAATGCCCTAATGAGAATATTCTCCAAGTGCATACAATGGTCCTCTTCTTTCATGGAGTATGTAGTAAGATCATCTTGATACACTACCATAAAGATGTCAATAAAATTAGAAAAGGCTACATCCATAGCTATCTAGAATGTAGCACTAGGATTGGTCAAGCCAAAAGGGATCTTGGCATAAACATAAGTACCCCAAGGAGTAATGAATACTATTTTTTATTGTTCGGATTCCTTAACCTTCACTTGGTTGTACCCTAAAAATATTTCCATCTTAGAAAAGAGTTCACAACCAGTGACCTTTTGTAACATTTCTTCCATGTTAGGCAATGGGTAATTGTCTTTCAATGATTATATGTTGAGATTTCTAAAATCAACAGATAATCATATATCACCATTCTTCTTTCTGATTGGTACTAAGTTAGACACCCAAGTTAAATGTCTGATGGGTTTGATGATCCCACCATCTCTTAACTTCATTATTTCCTCTTGCATCTTGGGTACTAATATAAGATTAATAGGCCTTTGTTTCTGTATGAAAGGATTTCATAGACACCGAAAAAGTCCTAATTGATACTATGCATTTGATTTTGATAATTTAACACCATTTCTTCCAAAATCACTTCAAAATAACTATTTAATTGAATAATCAACATTATTTAATTAAATTCAACAAATTCATCTATTAATCAAATAATTAAGTTTATTGGATTAATTCACCTTTCTCCTAACTAATTTTCATCATATTTAATTAAATAAAATTATTTAATTGAATCCCCTTTTAATCCTCTCATTTGATTAAAATCAATCAAATCAAATGTCACAATCTCCTAATTCATCTCCAATTAATTAATTCTAGATTAATTAATCTTAAATCGCCTTCCTAATCATCATTATTAATTCCTCCTACTTTTAACTCTTCAAAAGTTAAATCAACTCATGGTCAACTAACTAGGTTGCACATGAAAATAATTTCTATTAATTATTTAAATCCTCTAATTTCCCTCACAAAGGCATACTCCTAGGAATATTCCTCTCAAAAACCTCTCATTCAATTTCCCTCCAAAGGTTTTCAAAAACCTATCACATCCTCTTACATTTGCAATAAATTCTATTAAATTCTCTCAAATCTAAACCAATTCCATTTAATTCCTCTTACATCCTTTCAAATCCTCAACCCATTTTATTTATTTCTCATCCATCCTCCTCCACTCACACATTTCCCAAAATGTGCTCCAACTTCCTCCAATAGAATTGTGACACTTGGAACATTCTCATTGGCTCCCATTTTATCCCACATTCACCAATTTCCTCCATCCTTCAACCCTTGGCTTCTATAAATAGAGGCATCCTTTTCATAATATGGATCCACAACTTCATGTATTATCATTATAGTAATTTGAGTTCATAGCAATCTCCATTTTTTATGTTATTTTGAGTTCATGTTCATCACTTAGCATCATCTTCAACACTTGGATCATCTTAAAATCACCAAGCTTAGCAATTGGGATTGGGAAAGGGCTTCTTTCCACATCAAAGGAGCACCAATCCCCCTATGTGAGTGAGGTTTGGTTAATTTAGTTGATTACATGATTTGTTCTTGCTTTATTTAATGTTTTCATTTTTGTTCTTCCAAGAATTTCATAGGGAACATTAGATTTAAGCTTTCTAACATGTTTGACAATATTTTGTTGATCTTGTGTTAGTTTGTGCAGGTCTGGTGTTCACAGATTTGTATTATCTTTCAATGGTATGTCATGTTGAAAGAGGTCTTCTCTGTAGACCTTTAGGTCATCATATGACCATGAAAAAACATGCCTATATTTTCTTATGGAAGCAATAAGTATTGTTTTAATTTGGGGCTTCATTTTCCTCCCCGTATATGCTTTCTTTGGAGCATTCTCTATTCCTAGGTTTACCTCTTCTAGGTCATCCTAATGGGATGAATTCTTCTTGAGAATGCTTTTATCAGGACCATCAAAAAATATTTCTAAGGAAACCAACCTTTTGGTAATTTTATTTGTCTTGATCTAAATTATCTCATTACCAAACACTATTTCTTTCCCATCAATGACTTCCACAAGTGCTCCAAAATCTATCTAGATCGACTTTCATATTGATCGACACATTGTAGGAATTTCAATATATCTTCATCATCATTAAACACATGTCAATTTTGAAATTTGTTAGGGATAGAAGGCCTTGTCTGCACCTCAAACTTTGAGATACCTACAAATGTTATGTCATCAGGCCTTAACACTATGTTAGCTAGCAGATATTCCATAACATTCTTGTTTCTTTCTACCTAGTCAATGTTAAAAGAATCAAATAATTCTACTGTGTCCCAAACTACATTTTTGTACTGTTTCAATCTATGGTTCTTAGATGCAAATTTTGACCTTAACTATGACACAATTAATTCTAAGTCACCTAAGACTATTAGCTTTTTAACTCCATGTTTGTCTGCTAATCTCAATCCAAGTAATAAGGCTTCATATTCAACAACATTATTTGTACAAACATTAATGAAAATGAAAACTTAAAAGTTTTACCATTGGGTGAAATGAAAATAACACCTGAATCAATCCCTTCCTTGGAACAAGCACCATCAAAATATATTTTCCATAGTTCACCATTATTTTCTTGCTCTATTACTTCCTTTTCCATAGGTGCAGTTTTTTGTTCTTCTTCCTCACAAAATTCTTTAATTCTAAAATTATCAATGTCCACATCTACAAAGTTGATATGTTCTTCAAGTTCTCTCTCTTCAATCATATATGGAACCCTTGGATCTCTAGAGAGTTTGAAATTATTTCCATCAATAGGGATAGTGACAAAGGAAATATCACATTGCATACTTCCTCCAATGCTAGCAGACCATTTTCTAGACAAAAGCATTCCATAGGTGGGAGGAATGTCTACCACAATTATACTCATCAAAATTTACTTGTTTGGATATACTACCAATTTGTAAGGTACTTCTTTTATGATTCCTATAACAGGTACCTCTCTAGAATCCATTGCATAACATTTTCCATAATCCTTAGTGATTTTTAAGCCCAATGCTTGCATGATTCTAACTGGTCTAACATTGAAGGATGCCCCTAAATCAAGCATACAATTTTTTAACATTTTTTCATCAATAATCAAAGTGATATAGAAAGGGTCCACCTGATTTGGAAATGTTGTAAGTGTGGCACCTAAAAATTCTTGAGGGTAATCATTGTTGTTTCCCTCAATCTCTTCTTGTTTTTTTCCTTTATTTACTCACTTGAGGTTGAGTATCCACCTTCTTCTTATTACTAGTTGTATCAACACGATTAATCAAAGCTACTACTTTGTTTCTATGCTCTTCAATCCTCATCATCTCAAGAAGTGGAACTTACACTTTTACTTGTGATAACAATTGGAACATGTCAACTGGAGTGTACTTGGGTACACCATATTCCATCACAAGGTTCTCATCCAATGGACCCTTATTTGTACTAGATGTTCCTTCCTCCCTAATCTCAATTCTCTTATATTCTCTAACTCTTTTTAGCTTTTGAGGTTTGGCTCGAGTTGATGGGAAGCTATTGGTTTAGAAATATGTATTCCAACATATTTCTTTCCCCAAATTTTGGTGTTTTTAGCTTGAGGTTCTTCCTTTTTCTTACTTTTTTAAATTTCATTTTTATCCTTATTTTTCTCCTTGATGAATACACTTCCAACTTTTCCTTGATCATTATTTACAATCCCATTTCTTAGATGATAGTTGCTTTTGACTTGAGCAACACCAACAATAGTTAATTTCATAATCTCTTCATTTGATGGTCTTCTCAAAGTCACATCATAATTCTCTTTGTCATACTCCTCAAAAAATACTTGTTTTTGGTATGTATTTGCTATGTGTCTTTGATTGTCAACATTAACTTCATTTGTCTCTTCACTAGAGGTACACTCCTCATCAACAAACAACATATTAATCTCTCCATCTTTCTCATGAGTTAAATCACAGTCACCACATGCATTTTGATCTTCCTCCAAATATTTTTATACTACAAACTGATGTGGTGAATGGGGTACCTTTCATGCTACAAACCATGGAGCATCATCCACAAAATTTGTAGAATTCTTTTTTAAGGGGTCTGGAATTTCTTTGTTTTGCAAAAAAAATTTATTAATAAAGAGGCTTACCATTATGCCAGTTGGTATTGTATGGATTTTCATGAAATATTGGTGGCCTCTCACTCCTTTAGAAATTTTGCTTCTCATTTGGTGCATAAATGGTAGGAGGGTTCTAGAAGGAATAGTCTAAACCGTGCAGCAATGAGTCAATACAGTGGAATTAACATGGAGACTTGATGTGCAAACAAGAATCTTTATTAACATAGAATACTTACATATAATATTGGCCACATGGTTGAGCTTCCAGGCTCACAAGCCTTTCCTTACAGGTTTACAAACATAGAATTGGCTAGCATTCCTTCTTACATGCCCTTGAAGGGCTGTTGTGAAAATCTATTGAAACTATCTAACTCTAACTTGATAACTAAAAATTGATGATATACAATAAATTACAATGTTTATAAATATGCTCTTCAATCTCCAAAATAGGTCTGTGTTATCCTCAAGGGTTAATAACCTGATGATTAATCAAACATGAATTTCAGCCTCAAACATGAGTAGATAACTCCATGCGAGAAGATGTAACTTGTAGATCTCCAAGATAGGTCCCAATGAACCCAAGATGCTATAATGATATTCAATTTAGGTCCGCACAATTAGGAAATAGGTTCACACTAAGAAATTCATCTAGGTTGGCCCCAAATTCTTTGTCTAGAAAATACAATGAAATTCTGAGAGCAACAACTTTTAGTAGATAAGTGCAAATGATCTAAAATCTAGCTATGAGATAGATGTCCATGTATATATTCTATATCCTATGCTATGAGATGAGAAACAGTAATGCGGTGAAATGTAGAATGAACTAGTGAAACTCCTACTGATTGTAATGCTAGAAAAGAGCTATTTGTTAGTTGACACGAGATTTATTTACAACTAGGTATGCTCCTGCATCATACACTCGGGGTTGGAAAAAAAGTGAGTCCCTCACTTTCTAGAGCTAAGAGGAAAACCAAAATAGTCCACCTCATCCTAAGATATCCATGATGAATCCTCTACTAGTCTAACTTTCCACTTCACAAGGTATTCTTTATACTACTTACTCCTAGTGCTCCTTTTGGTTCTAGTATCCAAGATCTGCTCTATCTCCTCTGGTTCTTGATGTGGTAACTGCTCCTGCTAAAGGGGCTCTATTATGAATGGTTCATAAGGCACAACACTTGTTGAATGTTTTGCAAATGGGGTAACAACTCAAGCGGGCTTAACCTTGGAGAAAACTCCCTGGTTAAGCGCGCTTGAGCTGGAGCAGTACTGGGATGGGTGACCTCCTGGGACGGACCAATGCTTCACCTCTATGAGCATCACCTAGATGCAATGAGTGCTAAGTGGACCATTTGATATCATGAGAGATGGGTTCTTGTTGAACCACTACTCATGAAACATGGGTCAATTAGTTTGACTCGAAACTACACGGTTGAATCCTGATAGCAATATCATAATTTGACACGCTGTGGAAAAATACCTCCTACTTATCAATTGATGAGCTAAAAGGGCTCTATTATGAATGGTTCATAAGGCACAACACTTGCTGAAGGTTTTGCAAATGGGAATTGTTAACAACTCAAAGCGGGCTTAACCTCCAAGAAACTCCCCGTTAAGCTTTGAGCCGAGCAGATCGG
>VDFB02281492.1:14272224-14330214 GCA_007258455.2 Sequoia sempervirens | reverse complement strand
TCTCGGGACGGACCAGTGCTTCACCTCTATGAGCATCACCTAGATGCAATGAGTGCTAAGTGGACCATTCGATATCATGAGAGATGGGTTCTTGTTGAACCACTACTCATGAAACATGGGTCAATTAGTTTGACTTGAAACTACACGGTTGAATCCTGATAGCAATATCATAATTTGACACGCTGTGGAAAAATACCTCCTACTTATCAATTGATGAGCTAAAGGGGCTCTATTATGAATGGTTCATAAGGCACAACACTTGCTGAAGGTTTTGCAATAGGGTAACAACTCAAGCGGGCTTAACCTTGGAGAAAACTCCCTGGTTAAGTGCACTTGAGCTGGAGCAGTACTGGGATGGGTGACCTCCCGGGACGGACCAGTGCTTCACCTCTGTGAGCATCACCTAGATGCAATGAGTGCTAAGTGGACCATTCGATATCATGAGAGATGGGTTATTGTTGAACCACTACTCATGAAACATGGGTCAATTAGTTTGACTCGAAACTACACGGTTGAATCCTGATAGCAATATCATAAAAAGGAATCTCCTAGACTGTTCCAAGAAGGTGACATAGTGCTAAAGTGGGATGAATTAAAAAGCAAGCCTGGAAAGCACTCCAAATTTGATGCACTTTGGACTAGGTCGTATATCATTACTGAGGAGAAACAACATAATTCTTTCCAACTATCTAGGTTGGATGGTATAATGGAACCAATCCCAATGAATGGGATTCACCTCAAATGTTGCTTCTGAGGTATGGACCTAAATCTGTACATAGTTGTTAAAATTCTAGAGAGTAGGTGCAGTTTTCAATCCCTAAGTGCCATCCCAACACAGTAAATAGTTTCACCTTGGTTTTTTCTTGTTTTCATTAAGTTTTTTGACAACCTATTATGTCCTATGAGTCTCAAGTGAGTTACAGCCATGCACAAGGCTGCTCCAAGTTTGTTTCTAAGTTTTCCCAATGACTCCATGCCCAATGGATAGGCCTAGGCTACTGATTTCCATGTTTAGCAGGCAAACATCCAACAAAGGTTGCCAGAAATGTTACCCAATTTTCACCTACATGTTCAATCAGGCAGGGTAACCTGTGCTTTCAGGTGTTCTTGAAGACCAGTTGGAGGAACATTTGTATCAAGGTTACATACCTTCTAACTCGTTTGCTTCTTGTGTAGCTCCAGGGGAAATTATGTTTTAAAAATTTGACACGTGGATTAAATGTGGCTCCCACAAGGGTTGAGTCCAGCGTGCGGATGTTCATTTTTATTGGGGGGTCTTCACTTTTGTCCTTGCCTTGTTTTTCTCCTCTTTTGTTTAGTTTTCTTCATGCTCTTTTTCCCCTTGTTCCATCGAGGGCGGAACCGAAACCGAGACTAAACTCTGGAACTTTTTTGAAGTTCCAGGTTCTTGTCCCATCCCGGTTCTGGTTCCACCAGGTTTTTTTTTTTCTGCCCCTTTTTCTTTTGTTTTGTCGAAGCTGAAGTCAAACTGGAACCAAACCTGGAACTTTTCCAAAAGTTCCAGTTTTTGTTTTTGTTCTGGTTCCACACTTGTGTGTGTCTCGTTTTCTTCTTTGACCTTGCGTTTGACCGTGGGGTAGTTTTTTCCCTTTGTTTCTCTCTTCTTGCCTTTCTCCCTATTTTTTGTTGTGTTTTGGCAAACCTGGGGTTGGGACTGAAACTGAACTTGGAACTTTTCCAAAAGTTTCAGTTCTTGTTTCTGTTTCGGTTCCGATTCTAGTTTTGTCCTTCATTTCTTCGCTTTTCACTGCCGGTGGTCGGGGGATGTCTCCTCCTCTTTTTTCTTCCTTGTGTTTTTCTTTCTTCCTTCGTGGTTTGAATGTTGTCGGGTGCGGGATTGGAACGGAGTCCAAACTTGAAACTTCAAAAAATTTTCAGCTCTGAATTTGGTTTCAGTTCCGGTTCCGCTGACTCTTTTGGTTTTTCCCCCATTCTGACTTCGGTCCCAGTTCCGCCTCTTTTTTTTTGCCTTGCACATCTTTGGTTTTTGTTCTGGCGGACCCGGAACTAGAACTGGAACCAAACTATGAAACTTTTTCAAGGTTCAAGGTTTTGGTTCCATTCTGGTCCTAGTTCTGGAGGCCTTGTTTTTTTTCCTTTGTTCCTTGTATTTTGTCGGGGCATGCTTTCTCCCGTTCGTCTTTCTTCCTTCTTGTCCTTTCCTTCGTCTTATTTTGAGTTTTGTCAGGGGCAGGATTGGGTCAGAATCTGAAACTGAAACTTGAAAAAAAATTTAGGGGCAGGTTTGGTCCCAATCTCGATTCCACCAGGATCCATCTGTTTATGCTTCTGTTCCCATTTTGACCCCGGTCCCGATTTCGGTGTCGTCTTGGCTTCGCCCCCACCAATTTTGAAGGTCTCGACAGAAGATTTGAGTTTTCCATAAGGTCTCCCCAACCCGATGGTGTCTTGAAGAGATGAGATGAGTTCGCCATGACATCTTTCCTTTGGCATAAAGTCTTATCGACAATGTGGAGTCTTGCTGATAGCTGCTATGAGCTATACTCACATTGGGGAGACACGGCTAGTGTCTCACAGACATGCAATTCAATCTGAAGCAACCTTTGACCACCCAAAGAATCTTATGTGGCATCTGTCAACCAATCAGAGGGAACTAAAGGTGAACCGTTGGCATTTTGACCTGTGCCAAAAAGATCAACAGAATGTGCACGACATGGGTCGGCTCGATGAAGCGATAAAATTTGGATCCAACAGGATAGATATGACACTGCTTCTCGAAGGGGAGGTAGCTGCGAGTCACAATAGCAGCTAGGATGTCAGTTGGAGAAAGTGGAGCGAAATTAATGACCATGTCGTAGAGCATTCAAGGTGACTCTGACGAAGTCCTGAGGATGGACATGAGGGTTGCGAGTTAATGTGCTCATTGTAAAAGATTTGATGGCCATGCCTGGGAGCAAGCTTTCACTGACGCAAACAGGGTATGTGCATTTAATGCCTCATTAACTTCATTCCAAGCACTTCTAGGGCCAATGTGTTCAAGCACCGACTCATTGTTATAGAAACCCTAGGGCGGGGGCCGACACTCTTTGGTATATATGGAATTTTTGGCTTTTTTGTAAAGCAGTTCTTGGTTAGGAGATTGTTGAAAGAGCACTATTCAAACTTTGTAACTCATTTTCATAAATACTATAGGTTTGTAACACAAAAACTCCTTATTTTCTCAATAGAAAGTCATTTCCTTCACAAATTTTCTTTGTTGTTTAGTATTGGTTGTGAGTTGCATGAAAAAATTATGTGTAATTCTTCATTTATCAGATTCCTTCAGTACTAGATGTAAAGGATATTATGTCATAAAGTTGGTTTATGTTGGTGATCTCTTTCTATTGTGTTTATATCTGTGAAAACATCTTTGTTTTTTCCTTGTGTTAAGCATTAGAACAGTCATAACCTTACACAGACTCATTTTTTATAAACATTATTCTCTGTATTGTGAGATTGTTTAACTCTATTGAGATTTTCTGTGAGTTTTATGTAGTATTGTCATAGGTTTTAAATTCAAGTATATCCCTCTTACTCTTTTCCTTATCATTCTTTAGTTTTCTCAAGATATCTTAAGGAGAACCAACCCATAATATGGAGGTCCACTTCATTCCCAGGTCATCCACAACCTCAAAGTGTTCCCATGTGTCAATAGGTTGCTATAGTTGATAGCTTAGCAAGGGTGCAAACTTTATTTGACAACACCACCTTCATTAATACTTATTCTTTCTAAAGGCTATTTTGCTTTGTCAATTTGTTGGGAAGGAAATTTTGGGATGGAGGTAGTAACAGTTGAAATAGTACAAGTACTAGTATGGGTATTATTAGTAGGGCACTTACAGTATTATTGCTAAGTATTTGGGTAATTGCTAGACCAATGGATATTATAGGAATAGGTTCATACTCCTCTTGACTCAACAACTTCATTCTTTCAAGCTTTCTTTTCAACATATCCATTTCATACATAACATTTTTTTATCTTTTCTTCTCTTTCCTTAGCCCTTTTTATTTCCAACTCCTTAACTCTTTGAGCTTCTCTTCGTAACTCATTGATTCCATTCATTAACTCCTCTTCGTTGGGAAATGCAATGTCTAAATCATAATTATTTAGATCACTATCCATATGATTTGAAACATCCATATGGAAAGTAGGAGTAGGAGATTTACTAAAACTATCACCATGAAAATCATGATCAGAGGGATTAGGTGTGCCAAATTCTTAGGATTTAACCTCCTAGATTCCAGCTTGGCATCAAAATTAGACTCCCAAATTTTTTCTTTCTACAATTTCTTATTTTCCAACAATTCCACTTGGGCATGCTCTCCTTCAGCAAGCTCTCTTAAGATTGAATTTTCTTGATTTCTAGCAAACATACCAAACTCATGTGATTCTTACAGATTATCATCACTACTAGCGAGAGAATTTCTAGATCCCAATGGAGGAGAGATATACTTACAAGTGTCTCCATTCTTTTGTTTCTAGGACTTCTTAGTATTTTGAGGCAATTCTCTTTCCAGGTTCTCTTTAGGATGCTTCTTCATAAGTCCTCTAGTTCCTCGCATCTTTCTGCAACTTCTCACTTCTTAATTATTATTTTTATTTCTTCAAATTAACCTCACATTGGTATAAGAGACTTAGAGTTTCCACCCAAATTATGGGAATGTAAAAATTTGTAAATTTTTGATCAATTCTTTGATAAACTACAAATGTAGAGAGATCTGACTATAATTGTGATAAATTGTATAGCAATTCACACCAATATGGATATAAGATCTATAATTTTTAACCACAAAATTTAAACTTGATAAATGATAAAACAATAGTAGATATTTACATTCATCTAAACATAAGACTTTAACATTCCATGAATTTGACTATAAAATGATCTCAAACTAGAGAATTATACAAGTTTTTTCCCTAACAGAGTTTCCAATCTATTGGTGATTTTTAAATCCCAATCAAATTCTCATAAATTAGCCTATGAATCTTCCATTTTCAATTGTTAGGTACTTGGAGAGATTGGGCAACGAATAGACTTGAAAGTTAAAATAATTTTTCCTCTACACTTTGGGCTTTACGAAAACCAAGAGGGTGATCCCAAATAATATTCACTAATATCCTATACCAATTATCAAAAATATTGTAACTAGAAAATGTGTTCTATGCAGATTTGCTTAATGATTATGAAAAATGAAAAGAATATGGCATTATTCTTTAAGCATTCAATATTTTAAAGAAATAGAACAAGGAAAGACCTCAAATCAACAAATATATTCAATAGAATTCAAAGATTGAAAGTATTTTTAGTGTGGTTGATCGTGGAGTTGCAACTTAGACACAAATTCAAAATATTGGTGTCTTAACCTAGGGTGGAGGAGTCAAAATTACTGTAGTTGCAGTTGTAAAAAAACATTTTTTCCCAAACATTACATAGCCTTTTAAAAATTCATTACATTATTAAACTCAAAACTCTTAACCAATTCTTCTTAAAAAATCCTTGTATACATTCATATATTTATCTATATTTCTATTAAGGCATTTAACTCATTCTTTGAATGAGAGTATAAATAGAAATACACATCCACATGAAAGATATGTTAGGAATTGTATGTAGAAAATATCAATTAAATGCAAATAGAGATTAAACAAAGGAATGAAAAATATAGAAATAATAACAAGAGACAATATTTAATGTGGTTCACCCAAGATTGGGCTACGTCCACCAACATAGAGTCCAACATTATTATCGAGTAAATTGAACCAATTACAACTAGTAATCCTTTCAACTTAATACCGCTGCAAATGCTACAATACAATGTCAACAAAAACCAAAACCCCTAGCCTTTTATCAAGACTTATGTCGATTACAAAATAGGGTTTTCTTATGTTAGCCAATACAAAAAATATGCCTGACACCTTTATAAAATAATAAAAAATTCTGAGAGATTTCGGGGGTGCTACCCCTTGACCTCGTTAAATAATTTGGGGGGAAACCACACCGATAAAAGTGGAGAAAATTCAACCTCTGAGTCCGATTAGGCTCCATATACCAACAATATAATGGACATAAATTGAATGATCTTTGATTCATTTCATTCATAACCTATACAAAGTATACAATGGAGATAATTGGCTTAAGAATTATGCCATTTGTATTCATCAAAATACTAGTACTATTATACAACATGAACAATTTATAAAATACTTAGACTCAAAGCCTAGAAGTAGACATAAAACTCTATTATCTGCATTTCCATTACAAAATTCACCAAAATATCTGTGAAAATGGCCTTGAATTCCCTTTTATAATGTAAGTGAGCAACAAGCCTCGGGCCATTTACACGTCACCATTTCACTTGATATTACAATAAATTGCATAGAAATGGGTCATAACTGTCCATTGAGAGAATATCCCTTATAAGATAAAAGTTGTTACACATGTCAAAGAAGATACCTCACCTTCCAAAAGGCACTTTGTCAAAGAAGATGGTTGTACAACAAACAAAATATTCCTTTTCCCCATCTTTGCAAGTTTTCCAAAACTTCACCACATAAAGCATAAAATAGAAAAAGACAAAGTGAGTCTTCCACATCAACAAATTTCACATCATGGAGGAGATAACTTTAAACATTGTTGTATCAAAGGCCTAGTCTATAAAAATTTTACGCCATGTGTTGTACTTCTTCTCACTTGGCCACTAAATTTCAAACAATTTTTGCACCTTTGAGTTATGCAGGTTGTACCTGACATCTATTATAGTCTTGGCCTCCTTCATAAACGTATCCAAGTCAAACTCCATTCTAAATATATTATCAAGAGAATGTACAATGATGCATAATCTAATTTCCCTGAGATGTAGATGAGAGTAGACAAAGAAGGAACAATGTCCCCAAATTCCCCTTTCCATGTGGTGAAGTCCTTTAGCTCTCCTATGTCATCTAAGACCTTAGGCACCCCTCTTTCCTCTATTTCTCTAAATATATTCACTTTGATTTTAAACTATATGTCTAATTTTCTCCGGAAAGCTAAAATTTCACCCAACAGTCTAATAGCTTGCAACAATTATGGTAAATTTTTAGATGCTTCAGGGTCACTCTCCATATTCTTCATTATCTCTTTTAAGGCACTATCCGTAGTACTCAATTTGATCCATACATTCTAAAGTTCCTCTATATTTTAGAATGTCTCTTGTAGGCTTCATGAACGTTTTTATAAACATTCCATACATTGTCAATTTTGTGGAGTACATAGGCTATTCTCTATCCCAAGATATCATCAATGATATCTATCACCACCTTCTTTGCCTCCTCTTTGTCCTTTCCCTCATTTTCTCTAGTCATTTTCAATTCCTCTTTCACTTTTAATCTTGAGAGACAATGTCTCTCTATCATGTGCTAAAAACTCCTGTGTGGAGGTAGGAGGTGTGAGGGATTTTATTGCATATTGCTCTTGAGAAGCCGTGGCTTTCAACTTAATATATTCTTCTAGCAATCTATGATGCTTTTCCATCAACTTATCATACTTCTCCTAAGATATTTTAGCTATGTCATCACTCAACATAGTAGCATGCATAGTTAATTTGGTTTCTTGTGTAGAAGTCATTTTATTAGCTCTCTTTATTACAACATCTCAAGTAATATCATCAAATGAATTACTTACTCTTGTCTTCCTTGTATTTGGTCCCATAGATAAAATTGCTAATGTGTGTAATCTTGGACTAAATCCAGAGCCAAACACCTTTTTTTCATATTTCTCTTCAAATATGAATGCTTCAACATCATGTCTAATTGTATCCAGGCAATAGTAGAAGATAAATCCCATATGGGCAATAAAAGAATACCATTGTTCTTTACTAACCTCCTGCCATATGTAGAGATCTCAAAAATCACTTTCATGTTTTTTTCCAGTTCTTGCTTCTCCACTTCTTCATGCAATGAAGGATCAACTCCTTCATTTTCCTTCTCAATCCTTTCTTTAATGTCATTACTTTTGACCTGAATCACAAACTCTTTAAATTCCTTTTTCTAGACAAAGGATTCATCATCCATAAATTCATGACGAGCATTTATCCTAATATCTTTATCATCAACAATATTCTCATCATAAACTATTGTTACAAACCTACTAGAAGGAACAAAATATTCCATGACATCATTTACTCTAGGGGAGGGGAATCTCTGTTGCACCTCTTCTTCATTTGGAACATACTCTGCCAAATGCTCTTCCATTGTGCCTTTTCCTATGAATCAACAACATATTCAATAAGAGGGTGAATTGTTTGCACCTCTTTTATCTCCATTTATTGGATAGATGGGCCATGGGTAGCTGATTGAGCTGGTTGGCTTTGAACTATAGCCTCCTATAGTTCCTTCTTTATCTTTTCTTCTTCCTCAGCATGCCTTGTCCTATTCAAGAATGTGCCCTACGTATATGCTTCCAAAATTTTAATATCCCTTTGAAAAGAATCCTCAATTTATGCATAAGGGATCACATATAAATGGTCCAATTTAATCCTTGCTTCCTCAACCTTGGTTATATGTATCCATGAATGTTTCCTTTCATGCACTTCTACATGAGATGCTAGATTTTTTATCATGTCCTCAAAGTATAGAAAATGATGATAGAAAGTAGACCTAACTCTTTCTTTTCTCTCTTTATACATAAAACCTCTAGGGTCACAATTCCTCACTTTTTCAACATTCATCCTATAATTCTTCAACATTTTTGCAAAGTTATCCAACACTTCCTTTGAAGTAACACTAGAATAGGAAAAGGAAAACTCGTCATGGATGAATAACCCCTTCTTTGTAGCTTTAAAGTTCTCCTTATCCATTCCATCAATTTTCCACATGATTTCCATGACGACAAGTCTATTAGAGACATAAATGGGCACGTGATGTGGATGCACCAAGGCATCATAAACCCTGAACACAGTGTATAAATAATGGAGATACCAATCTCCCCTGTTATGATTTAGTTTGGTGTTAGCCTTGAACTCTAGAGGCCTGAGGATCTCCTTGATACCTCTAGAAATTATATACATTGGTTTCAAACCTAAATTATCTAAGATATCGTGCACTAACCCATTACAAAAAGTTATGTAGTTGGAATCAGGACAATTCTAATCCCAGATGTGCGTCCAAAATTGCACAAGAAAATAATTTCCCTGTTCATCCTTCATCCTGAACTCCATAAATTTGGTCCATGCCTTCTAAAAAATCTAGAAAACCATGTGCATGGGCACAAAATAATATGTAAAATATTGTAGACATGAAAATTATACCAATTGATCCTATACACCTAATCTTGATTACTAACACCAGTTTGTCCTGAATCATCTCATTTTCTATTCATTTAATTAAATAATCTTTATTTAATTAAATTCATCACATTTCATTTCTTAATTAAATAAATCATTTTTATCTAATTAAGTCATCATCTCCTATTAATTAAATAAATTATTTCATTTAATTAATCCTATAGTCCCTCTTTTAATTAAATAATCCATTAAACTCCAAATTCGTCTCATTTAAATTAAATAAATTTATCTTTATTTGATTTAAAACTAACACCATTCTCTTTAATTAAATAAATCAAACTTTATTTAATTAAGTCTAAAATCATTATTCCTCTCAAATTGAATTATTTAAATCCAAAAATCTAAATCAACTTGTCAAATCAGCTAATCTTCTTTTAAATTAATCAAATCTTGATTAATCCAAATTTTAATCCATCAAATCCTCTAGCTTTTGCAACTTGCTCGTGAAAATTATTTTAATTGATATTAAATCTCTATTTACTTTCAAAAAGGCATCAAGGAGGGAATATTCTTCAAATTCAAAAAAGTCCCTCCAAAAGGGTTTGTACATCCAACAAGGCATTAAAGGCCTCTTACATGTCCTTTTCCTTGAGCCAAGTGGCATTAACTTCATTTTCTTCTCCCTTCAACTTGTCATTTCATCAATTTTGAAATTCCACCTAATTGCATTTAATTGCACAATGACCAAAATGTGCTCCATCTTTGTCCACTCACATGTTGACAAGTGGCTTTATGCTATTGGTTGGTGATTGATCCCACATTCATCCATTTTTCCTCTTCCTCCATCATTCTCTTCTATAAATAGAGGGCTCTCATTTGGATTTTGGATCCACAACTTCATGCAACATTATTATCTTCAAGTTTGAGCAATCTTCATCCATCTTTATCCATTTTTAATCCATTTTCATAATTTCATAGCTAGGTTATGCAGAAATTTCACCAAGGAGTCTCAAATCTTCATGATTGATCATCAAGCTTGCAAGGGATTGGGAAAGGGCCATTTTCCACATCAAAATGGTACCAATTCAACCATGGGATTGAGAGTTTGTTTATTTTGAGCAAGATTAGCTAGTTTTTATTCATGTTCATCATTTACTTCTTGTTCTTGATATCTCAAATGAATTTCATGGGGAATGTTGTTTCTAACTTGCATAATGGGATAATTATGTGTTTATTATTTATGTTTGTGTAGGTCTAGGATCACTATACATATTTTTGTGCTAGAAGGAGGGTAAATCTAAAGAATCTAACACGTTTTCTTGAGAAATTTTGTTGTTTTTTTAAGTTTTTGTGTCTACAAGAAAATTTTGTCGCTATCAGTCCAGTGGCACTATTTAGCAATGCTATCAAACTCCAAACTGTGACACTGAATCATTCCCACTAGAAATTTGAATTCCAAACAGTGATGCTTGAGTCATCCTTCTGTTGACCGATCATCTAAACTCCAAACTCTACCGATGTTCAAAACAGTGCCACAATTGTGCTCACTTGTTTCTCCACAATCTGACACTATCAGTCTCAGTGTCGCCATACAATGTCGTTGACTCGTCAAATTGTGCTGCATGTGTGGATTATGCCACTAGGCTTGAGTAAAATTCAACTTTCAAGTTATTTTGACATGTGCCTTTTGTCTTTGATCATTTCTAACCTTTTAACCTATTTGTTGTCTCTAGTTTTCTGTGAACTAATCATTTTTGTAGGTTGAACTGGTCAAGAAGGAAGGGAGAAAGCAATGAGAATTTTTCTTTATGAAATATTATTTCTATTGTATCAAGTTTTTTTAAACACTTTGGAAGAGATTATAATTCCATTGTAAGGATTTTCTATCTTTCAAACTTTAGGACTTAATAAATTTCATTTGGGCTCTAAAAAGAACAAAACAAAGGGATTAAAAAGAACCTTAGGCAACTTACTACAGTTTGTTTGAGGCTTTAAAATTGAACAAACAAATCTCACACTTCAAATTTGGTGATTAAAAAGAACTCATTTTCTGCTCTAAAAGTTAAAATGAACATGTGATTTTGTGTCTTGTAATATTTTTTGCAAAGTAATATCATTTAAAAGATCCATGCACTTCTCTCGTGCCTCACAATGATCTTGAGAATCAAAAGTCTTTTTGGTGACATTAATTTGCATAAAAGATTTCCTCCACATTTCATTTGAGTTCTTAAAATTGAACAAAGCTTGCTGGTGTGAGTGGAGTACATCGCATGTGTTCTCTCCTTGTTCACACAAACAAAGATTGATTGAACTACGGATGTGCTTGTTCACTTTTGTTTACCCTTAGAGGGCTTTCCTAGTGGGAAAATATAATCACCCCAGGGAACAACCCAACCGAGAACATGCTAAAGCCAAGTGACTTTTGTGTTGTGGTTTATATATTTAATCTAATTGAAAACACAAACACAAATGAAACATTATACTAAAGAAAACTAAATGAAATCAAATAAAACAAAGTTTCTTCAGAGCCGTTTCATCTTCCTCTATCTCCAGGAATTTGAAGTTGCTGCTCTCAGATTTGATGTAAGCTTCTCCAAATGGCTGTTGTAGAATGAGTATGCAAATGAAAAACCTCTATTCTATATGCTGATGGAATGGAATTGCTAATACGGATATGGACAGGGGCTGTGGATTATGCACAGGGGTTGTGAATGAAAAATATCATGATTCTATACTGCTATTGCTATGATTCTATGCTATATTATGCTATGAAAGTATGAATGCTATGAAATTTGCCTATAATTTACTTGCTTAAAACTTCTATATCATTTGGAGTTCCCGGCAGTCGTATTTATAGATTTTTGTAGGCACAATCCCGGCTGGCAAGAATCTACGGCTATGAGATTGTCTGGTAGGTTTGAATGGTGAAAGATGAAGAAGTTGAGAAGAAAATGGGAGAGGTTGAGAGGTTGGAGAGAATGATGGATTCCTGTCTTCAACCCACAGGAACAAGCCTGCACAGAAACAGAGAAAATTAATTTTCTGTTTGGGCAGTTTGTTTCACGGGTGTTGAAGATAAATCCCAAAATTAATTAAATAAATAAATTTATTTAATTTCATTTATTGCATTTTGATTTTTGATTTTTATACTATGGAAGATTTAATTAAATATTTTGTAATATTTAATTGTAATGTGACTTTAGAAGAATATGAAATATTTAGAAGAATTAATTAAATATTTTATGAATATTTAATTATAAATAGATATATGAATCGAATTAGAGGAATTAATTAAATATTTGAAATATTCAATTATAAATAGATATTTAGAAGAAGAAGAATATTTTAATCTTTATTTGAATAAGATATTCAAACTAAGATTATATGATATAAATAAATCGTAATATTTATTTAATTAATTAAGAAATGAATACGAAAAGATGATTAAATAAACTTATTTATTTAATCAAAATAAAAGAATGAAGAAATATAAATAAATTATTTAAATTTATTTATACGCAGATAGAATTCGAAGATTTTAATTAAATATTAAAAATATTTAATTAATTACCAGACGATGCGATGTGACCATTTTTAAGTGTATACATTTTGCCCCTCTTTGAAGTGATGTGTTTTATTGCTTCAAAGAATTTTGAATTTTGCCCCAAATGTTGACTGTGAAGTGGTAGTATATACCCCGAACAATGAATCGATAAGATTTTGAATTTTCGTGAATTTTTGATTTTTATGGATTTTGAAGATGTCGATTCATCGTTCGAAATTAATGATTTGAAGAAATTGACCCGAAGAGACATGAAATGAAAATTTGATGAAGAAATTGCCCCTGCTATGTGAAAATATGATAAAAATGCCCCAATTTTACCATTATATAGGTTAAAAATGTCATTTTCCATGTCATTTTCAATTTTAACCTAGTAAAATTTACAAATTTTGATCTCTGATTTGAAAATTATGGCACTTCCAGTTCACCAGCATCGTTTCGAGCGTATCCGATGACATCAGCGGCCAGCGCACTATGGACCTCTGGTACGTTTCTCATAAATCTCTTATCTCTCAAATTTTTTTTGTTTTGCACACGTTTTTCAATGTTTTAGTGTAGAAAAATGTGTTTTAGCGCCTTTAATGTTTTTCGTAGCGATTTTAATAGATTTCGTAGCGCATTTGATTTCGTAGCGCCCTTGATGTATATCGTAGCGCATTTGAGATGTTTCGTAGCGCATTTGATTTTGTAGTGCCATTGATGTATATCGTAGCGCGATTGAATATTTTCATAGCGCATATGATTTCATAGCGCATTTGAGATGTATCGTAGCGCCATTGACAAATTTTGTAGCGCAAAATATTTCATAGCGCATGTGATTGATTTTGTAGCGCTATTAATATGTTTTGTAGCGCATTTAATTCTATAGCGCTGATGATGAATTGTGTAGCGCATTTAACCAATTTTGTAGCGCCTTTAATTTTATGTTGTTGTAACCGATAAATTTGTTCCCAAAGTTCTTGGAGACCAAATAGTAGCTGATAAATTTGCTTTTAAATTTTTTTAAAAACAAATAGGATAGATAAGTTTTCTCCTAAAATTGTTAGAAAGAAACTTGATGTTGATTATTTGCGTTCCATGATGATGAAAAACAAATAGTTTGATTTATTCGTTTGCTTTTAAGGTTGTTAAAAACAAACATGATTTTGATATTATTCGTATTTCATAATGATGATGAAAAACAAATAATTTGATGTTCAGTTTTGGATTGATACGTTATGATGATTTGATATTGATGTTGCTTTGATGATGTATGTCAACAGGAGAGACTAGGTGTCTTGCAGTTACGAGAGACATTTCCGAGCACATGGACATTGATTCCACATTTATTACAGTCAGATAGAGATGTGATTGATGCATGTGGTTTGAGTTCATTACTTGATATGTCTAAGGTTTGCCTCAACAGGGCCCTATTGACAGCACTTGCAAAGTGGTGTCATAGTGACACCAACACTTTTCATTTACCGATGGGCGAGATTACAGTGACCCCTGAGGACATATATCGCATCCTACGGATCCCAGTGATGGGAGAGATAGTTGTATTTGATAGCCGAGAGGTTGGAGGCACTGATTCTTTGAGGAGGATTTTCTGAGATGATCAGATCGCTGGGTACTTCATCCCCTGGGGTGAGATTACAGATACCTATCCGCCACTACCAGCTGTACTTGCAGGATTTATTGGAGGTGTGTTGTGCCCCGACCATAGGTCAAAGGGGTTTGTGATCGGATGGGGTCGTGTTTTGGAGAGCATGGTGATGCAGGGGACACGATATGTATGGGGTACATGTATGCTAGCCCACCTATATGACGAGTTACATCATATTGTGTATGGTAGAGGCCGGAGTTTTGCTGTTGGGTGCTCTTTATTACAGATATGGGCATGTGAGCACTTTGCTGTTTTACATCCATTGATCCGAGGACAGCGAGCAGCTGGTCGAGCATACAGATGGAGATATGCGCATATTATTGCTTAGCCGAGACTAGGCAAACTAGTGTATTGGTAGCGGCTTTTAGATAGTTTGGATACAGTATGCTGGAGACCATATTTGGATTGTGAGCCATGGCCAGAGGATGTGAGGGAGATGCCATATGTTTGTACTTCCATATTTTTGATTGGACGGACTACATGGATTCTTCAGAGATTTCTTGCTGGACGAGTACTTCGATAGTTTGGTCGGATTCAGGGTATGCCTGTGGGTTCAACCATTTATGCGTGGTGACAGCCAGAGCTTGCAGTATGGGGTCCACAGATTTCATATGAGGCAGCGGTGGCAGAGTTAACCATTTTAGGAGCACAGATGTGGGATTACCGGGTGGATGTCCTTGATGCAGGGGCAGCACCAGAGTATGTCCAGTATGTCCTAGATCATCCAGCACCATGTATGTTTGATCCTGATGAGGCTGTTGCTCCTATTATTGCATAGAGACGTCGACAAAGAGACTCTGGGTCAGAGGATGATGATTCAAAGGACAGTGATGATGATGAGAGTGGAGGAGATGACGACTTAGGTGGAGATGATGGTGGTGATGGTAGGGGTGGAGATAGAGGTGGCAGAAGAGGTGGTAGGAGAGGTGGCAGAGGTGGACCACAGATGAGACATACTGACCCATCCCCTTCAGTAGATCCGACAGTAACTGGTCAGATATCGTCTCTGCAGAGTACAGTACAGAGTTTACAGGCTCAGCTATCACAGGCACAGGCCTTGATTACACAATTGCAGGATCAGGTGACCTTGATTACTGCTGAGAGGGACACAGCTAGACAGTGGGGTGAGCAGGCCATTGCCTTGGCAGATAGCCTACAAAGAGTAGTAGGTAGCACCTTGACGGGTGATATGATGAGAGAGGTTACTAGAGCCACTCGAGAGGCTGAGTTTTATCGTACTCGATATCACGATGCAGTTCCACCTAAGCAGAGAGAGTTATGCGTAGTCACGATCTACCCATGGTCATTCTCGTACTACTAGCAAGGGGGTGACACAGCCATTACCTCCAGGAGGGCCATCAGGGACATGCGGAGCAGGTCCATCAGGGGCAGGTGGTACAGGTCCTAGGCTAGCTCCATCAAAGGATAGCACTGCCTAGTGCATTGTATATGAGATTTTCATGATATTCTATTGAGACATTTTGTATACACCATGAGATGATCACATTTTTGATGATATTATATCATTTATAGTTGGCATCCTTGTACATTTTGACATTCATTTTTGAGATATATGAAATGTAGTGAGGATTTTACATGATATATGATGTATCCATATGATGTGTACTATATGATGGTTTCATAATGCATGTTATTTATATTCATGATTGTATGAGATGAAGTTTATTTGATGAATGAATGTATATGGTAATGATGTATGTAATGTATGCTTTGATTTTATGATTTTCTAATGCAAATATATATGAAAAATGTATGAAATGATATTTTTATGAATGTCAAAATATACTCAGTCATATTTTTGAAAAGATATAAACATTTGATTTTTTTCCAGCTTTTTAGAAATCTATAAATGCAAAATGCAAATTGTAACATGAATGCAATCTATACTAACTATGCAAGACATTCATACAATATTGCCATTTGGAGAGCTTATTCATGCTTTTTTTTTTTTGTATCATCATAGATCTTTGAAATGTTGAAAGTTAATACAAGCATCAAAGGGTATGTTAGCACCAGTGATGACCTGAGTATTGCTTTCATGATTTTTAATATAGCAAGTTAATACAAGCATCGAGGTATAATTGAACCGAGATGACCTGAGTATTGCTTGCATAAACAGACAAGAGTTAACCCATTTCCCATGCAAATTCCGAAATGTCATCCATGATACGTAGTAGAGCATGTCTCGCGACCAATTTGCATAGTACTAATGATTTTCTCGTAAACAGCAGACAAAGAAAAATCATACTCCTTCCTTGCTCTTCTAGTTCAGTACATCATTGAATTATTCCAGAAATATGATAGAAAATCCAATAACCATTCCAATCTTGCTTAAAAATATTTCAAACATTTATTCAAATTAAGATCATCCAATTTGGTTATCATCATTGATATTCTCGTTTTGATAGTTGTTTGGATCATTTTGTTTCGATTTCCATTGGCATTGAATAAACATGTTGTGATTAATTTGATATGACAATGTTTGTTGTGTTTTGTCAAATTGTTATTTGTCTTTTTTGTGATATTCTTGAAAGCTCATTGCCCCTCTCTTATATGTTTTTTGTGTTTTTCCCCCAATGTAAACACAACCTAAGGATAAAAGATATGTACAAATTTCATCAAGCCATGATGAAAAATAAGGATTCCAAATGAAAGATATATAAATGGATATGGATGGATGAAAACAAGACATAAACTAATAAATGGAGGAAACCATTTTAATTACAAGTAACGCTTGTTTGCCAAGTTTTCACTTGTTTTTATTGCACTTTTTCAGGATTTTTCTGATTTTTTTTTTTTTGATTTTTTAAGACTTTTTATGATTTTTTTAATTTTTTCAGGACTTTTTATGATTTTTTTGATTTTTTCAGGACTTTTTATGATTTTTTTATTTTTTTCACGACTTTTTAGACATAGAACTTCTTAAGATGAATACTATTGATTGGATCTTCAAATAGGTCCCCCTCTGATGTGGATAACTGATAAGCACCAGAACCGTATGCTGCTACGATGACAAATGGACCAAGCCAGTTAGGTTCAAATTTCCCTTTCTTTTCTCTGTCTTGCTGATTACATGGATTTTCTCTCAAAACTAATTCACCCACTTGAAATGCCTGTGGTTTAACTCTATGATTATAACTACGGGACATAACTTGCTGATAACCTTTCAAATGATCAGTTGCATGTTGACGTCTTTCATCTAACAATTCTAGTTCCTGAAGGCGAGAAACCCTGTAGTCTTCATCACTTATCAATCCCTTGAGTGAGACCCTAAGTGAAGGTATTTCGAATTCTAATGGTAAAATGGCTTATGCTCCATAAACTAAAGCATATGGTGTAGCTCCTGTTGGTGTACGAACACTGGTTCTGTATGCCCACAGAGCTGGGTTTAATTGGACATGCCAATCACATCCAGCGTCATTTACTGTCTTCTTTAATATCTTCAAGATAGTTTTGTTAGAAGCTTCTACTTGACCATTACCCTGTGGATAATAAGGTGTAGAGAACCTGTGTTGAATATGAAATCTTTCACAAAGTTCATCCACATCTTGATTCTTAAAAGGTCTTCCATTATCAGTAATAATAGAATTAGGAATTCCATATCTACAAATAATGTAATTGAGGATAAATGAAGATATTTGTTTACCAGTCACTGTTGTTAGAGGAACAGCTTCAATCCATTTTGTAAAATACTCCATAGCTGTGATGATAAATTTATGACCATTTGACGATGAAGGATGTATTTTACCAACAAGATCTAATCCCCATTGAGAAAAAGGCCATGTCGAGATGAAAGGTTGTAGTTCTTGTGCAGGTGCATGAATAAGATTCCCGTGAATCTGACATTTAGAACACTTCTTGACAAAAGTAAAAGAATCTTTTTCCATGGTAGGCCAATAGTATCCCATTCTGACAAGTTTCTTGGCTAAGGTCAAACCACTCGAATGAGTTCCACAAATACCACTGTGAACTTCTTGTAAGGATTTTTCAGATTTGTCACGTTCAAGACATTTAAGGAGTGTACCATCAAGACCACGTTGATAAAGGATATTGGCAATTAAAGTATAACAGGATGATTGGCGAATGAAATTCCATTTTTGGTTGCGGGATAAATCTGAAGGCAAGATGTTATCTTTCAAATAGGTATAAGTTTTACCATATAAAGGTGAATCTGAACCGGTCAAATAACATATGACTTGGGTTTCGGGATTATCATAGGCGAGAGAAAA
Source organism: Sequoia sempervirens (assembly GCA_007258455.2). Lineage (NCBI taxonomy): Eukaryota > Viridiplantae > Streptophyta > Pinopsida > Cupressales > Cupressaceae > Sequoia > Sequoia sempervirens. The sequence continues at coordinate 14,311,475 of VDFB02281492.1, read as the reverse complement.
CAATTGTTCCACCAATAATTCATACTTGGTTTGATCTTTAGATATTTGTAATAAGGAAGCAATGGTAGCCATTGCATCTGCATCTTTATTATCAATCCTTGATATTTGTAAAAACTTGATTGACACAAAATACTTCTTATAATCATCCACCATGTTCTTGTAAGGTAGCAGCTTATCATCTTTGGTTTGATAATCATCATTAATTTGATTAATGACAAGTTGTGAATCACTGTAAACTTCTAGCTCTGTAATCTGCCATTCTAAAGCTATCTTCAATCCTATAAGCAATGCCTCATATTCAACTATGTTATTTGTGCAAGGAAACATCAACCGATATGATCGTGAAATGGTATGTCCTTCAGGTGTAACAAAGAAAATCCCTGCCCCCGAGCCATATTGTGTATAAGATCCATCAAATTATAATGCCCATGATTTCTGAATTATTGCTGTAAAAACATCTGCATCAGAAAACTCAATGTGCATTGAATTTTCTTCTTGTAAAGGAGCTTCAGCCAACTGATCTGCAATGACCTATCCTTTAATAGCTTTTCGATCTACATAGTGAATGTCAAACTCACTTAAGATCATTACCCATTTTGCAAGTCTTCCTGTTAAAGTAGCTCTGCTTAATAGGTATTTCAATGGATCAATCTTTGTTATCAACTTAACTGTATGAGCCAACATATAATGTCGCCACTTTTGAGAAGCAAACACTACTGCAAGACAAGCTTTTTCAATGAAACTGTAGTTTAACTCATGTCTTGTTAAGGTTCTGCTGATATAATATATGGCCCTTTCTTTACCTATAGAATCTTCTTGTGCTAGCAATGCTCCCAAAGATACTTCTGTTGCTGAAATATAGAGTATGAGTGGCTCTCCTGGAATAGGTGGAATTAAAACTGGTGGATGCGTAAGATATTGCTTGATCTGATTGAATGCTGCTTCACATTTGTCATCCCATTTGAATGGGACATTTTTATGCAATAAATGTGTAAATGGCAAGCTTTTGTCTGCCAGTTGAGCTATAAACCTTCTAATGGACTGTAATCTTCCTTGCAATGATCTTAATTGACTGATATTTCATGGTGGAGGCATGTCCATTATAGCTTGTACCTTTTTGGATCAACTTCTATACCCTTTTCTGAAACAATGTACCCTAGGAGTTTTCCAGATGTAATGCCGAAGACACATTTCTTTGGATTTAGTCGAACATTGAACTTCTCCATTCTGATAAAGATTTTTGATAAGATTTCCAGGTGTTCATCTCGTGTATGAGATTTGGCAAGTAAATCATCAACATAATCTTCCATGAATGTATGCATCATATCATGAAAAATAGTTGTCATTGCTCTTTGATAAGTAGCTCCAGCATTCTTTAACCCGAATGGCATTACATTCCAGCAATAGGTACCCCAAGGGCATGTAAACGCTTTTTTATCTTGATCTTCTGGTGCAATTTTTATTTGGTTGTATCCTGAAAATCCATCCATTAATGAATACATTGCATGGCCAACAGTTAAGTCAACAATCATGTCTATGTTGGGCAAAGGAAAATCATCTTTGGGGCAAGCTTTATTTAAATCCCTAAAATCTGTACAAACTCTGATCCTTCCATCTGACTTTGAAACAGGTACAATATTTGAAATCCATTCTGCATAATCAATAGTTCAAATGAATCCAACATCCAAAAGCTTCTTTAATTCTTCTTTGACCAATAATGCAACAAGTGGATGCATTTTTCTGAGCTTTTGCTTTACAGGTTTTACTCCTGGTTTAATAGATAAATGATGCATTATCAAATTAGGATCTAACCCTGGCATATCAGCATATGACCAAGCAAAGTTAATTTGATTATCCTTCAAGAATTTCATGAATTTCAGAACTTCTTCAACTGTTAATGATGCTGCAAGTTGCAAAACTTTTGGCTGCTCTGGTGTACTTATATTGATTGATTCTGTTGGTTCGATCAAAATAGAAGATCTTTCATGATGATATTTGGGAAGAGTCAAGTTTCTCATCCTTCAGTGCCTCAGAAAGGTTTTCACTGTTGGATTCGCTCTTTATTTTTCTCTTGTTTTGATCTATCACTGCCATTTTTCAGTTTTCACCAATAGATTCATCTTTTATTTCATTTATTTTGTAGCTAAGAGACTTGACACCATCCTTATCAAAATCATGAGTATAAGATTCTTGAATGAAACAATTGTTTTCTTCATTTGAGGAACAAAGGAAATTTATAATGTCCTCGTCATTATTGAATGTAGGAATGTGGATAGGTGCATTAATGTCCCAATCAATAAGTTCTGGATAAACTAGAGGCATAGGATCATTAGGTTGGGTAAGGTCTTGAATTGTCAAAGTCATGATATGGTTATCATCCTCATGATAGACAAGGTCTATGATGGTATTCTCCTATTGATTGTCAATCTCGTTAGAATCTAATTCTTCCTCACTTGAGTCATGATCGCTTTGTAAAACATAATCAAGTGGAGACCTTGAGCCTTCTCCTTTTATAAGAACAGGTGCATATTTGTGTATGGTATCAACTTGTTTATCCCTCCAAAATTCATCATTATAAATGGTGTCCCATTCATATTCAGTAGAATCAGTATCTGAACTATTTTGCAATTGAAAAACTGATTCATGAGATTTATCTGAAACAGATCCTCCTTCATGAGTTAATTGTATATGATGTGAAGTAGATTCTTCTTTATCTTTACCATATCCAAGTCCTGTTTTATCACTTGAATGCTTTGAAATAGATTGAATTGGTTCCACAATTCCTTCTCTTCGTTTACCTATAGGACCATTCCCTTCATATCCCATCTTTTGCATGATAGCGTACCCCTTACCATATTGTTCTTTAGGCAACTTAATGAGCAAGAGAGATTCATCTTCATCTTTGTATAGCCAATTTAGGATGTCCCTATCCTCAACTTCTTCTTCAGTGGTATTAGCTCTAATGAATTTTCCATCAAACTTTGTGATTGGCATGGAAGCTTGAGAAGTAAAAGTAGTTGCAATCTTTTGATTTGATAAAGTTGGCAAACCATGTGATCTTGGAGAAGGAGGTAAAGTAGAGAGAGATAGTGAATATTCACCTACCCCTTTGTCTTTAAACTTCAGCTTAGTATCAAGATTCTTTGTCAATTCTTGCAATTGGACTTGTAGATTGGAAGAAGAAACAGCAAGAGCTTCCCTATTGTGTGGCACAAAGACATCTTGAGTTACTCTAAGATTTGAACAAGTTTGGGTACTATTGTAATCAGCTTGTATAGTTATTTCTTGTCCATCATATGGAAACTTGATACATTGATGATATGTTGATGGCACTGCTTGCATATCATGAATCCACGGACGACCCAAAAGTATGTTATAAGATAGATCTCGATCTAGAACCTGACAAAATGTATTCTTCACAACAGGTCCCACTCTGATAGGTAACAATATTAATCCTTTAGAAGCTCTTTCTTCATCATCATATGCCTTGATGGTTATCTTCCTTCGTGGATCAATTGCATTTTCTGAAATTCCTAAGGCATTTATTAATTTTAAGGTACAAATATTCAAACCGGCTCCTCCATCTATTAAGACACGTCTAATTCGATGTTTATGGATCATGACTTCAAGATAGAGCGAGGAATTATGTGGATGTGTCATGGAAGCATCATCCTTATCAGAAAATGAAAGACAAGTGGGGGAAGATAAATGTCCCACCATGGCTTGAAATTTGTTTGCATCTAAATCAGTATCAACAGTTGTGTTTACAAGAGCTTCTTCTAAAATATTCTTGTGTATGGGAGATATTTTGAGAAGTTCAAGGATGGATATTTGAGCTGATGTTTTTCTCAATTGATCAACCAGGTTATACTAACTTGGAGGAAAAATAGTTGTTTTAGATGAACTTCCTTTTAGAACAACCTTTGCTTGACCTCTTGTTGTCACATTAACCTATTGATATTCTTGTTTTCCCTTGATTTTGATAACATTAACCCGTTGATCATTTGCGTGGATGTGACGGATTATATTGTCTTCAACATTATGTATACTTTTGGCTTTGGTATCCGATGTTTCCCCCTTTTGATAATTTGGCAAAGGATCTTTGAATGCTTGATGATCATCATTGGTATGATGTCCCTCAATTGTAATGGTACCATTGTCAATTAAATCTTGTACTAGATTTTTCAAAGCTTGACAATTGTTTGTTCTATGACCCTTACATCGATGATAATTGCAATAATACGAGTCAAACCATGATGGTGGTTTGACTCGTGGCTCATAATCTCTTTGTGGTGGTAAGGTGATAACCTTATTATCAAGAAGCTGCTTGAGAGTAGACTCAAGAGATTGACCCAAAGCGGTAAAAGTCCGTCGATTTGAAAAGAATGAAGGTCTAGATGGATTTGATGTTTGGGTATTGCCAAGATTATTATTGAAATTACCACGATTTTGATTGGTATTTTGATTGGTCATGTTTTCTTGCTTGGAAATTTTTCCTTGTTGATTATTGTTTCCCTGTTGAATTGTATTTCCTTGTGGATTGTTTCGTGGAGCACTTGATAGATTGAAAACAGATGGTCTTGTTCATAAATTATTTGCATCCACTATACCATCATTGACAACATTTTTTTTTCTATTCCAAAACCTTGTTTTATCGTTGTTGTTTTGATTCGATGTACTTGGATTATCAAGTTTTATCACTCCCCTTTTAACCAAGGCCCCTTCAATGGTGATTGCATTTTCAATCAATTTTTCAAAGTTATGAGGACAATGAAGGTTAAGCCTATAGCTTAATTCTGGATCAAGGCTATTGATAAAGATATCCATCTTTTCCTTTTTAGGAATAGGACGAGAATATCGTGCAAATAACCTTCTCCACCTTTGTAAAAATGTAGTAAAAGGTTCTCCTACTTTTTGTTTCACTTTACAAAGATCAAGCATTGTTATCCGGTGTTGATGTTGTAGGAGTATTGTGATATAAACTGATTTATCAACTCCTCAAAATTTTTGATAGGTGGAGTGATTTTTGAAAGCCACTCCATGGATTGTACACCTAGACTTCGTGGAAATAATCGCATCAAGTAAGTATCGTCATAGGCGAATTCAAGACTCATGTTTCAGAAATCCCTAACATGGTCAATGGGATCAGTTTTTCCATTATACCTATCATACTTAGGAATTTCGCAATGTTTTGGAAATGGGATCATTTGAAGACTCCTATCAAATGGATAAGGAGATATGTCTTCCAAAACATATTTCTTTGTTGTACCTCCTTGCATTTCCTTTATTTTCCCTTGTAATTCTTTTATCTGTTGGTTAAGAGCACTAAAGTCATTAAGAGGAGTTTCAGGATTTTGTTTAATCCCTTCTATGTCAAAAGTGTGAGGCAACTTAGCTCCTTGATTAGCTAATGAAAGAAAATATTTTTCTTTGTTACATTCTAGAATTCTTTCCATAAGAGTATGGAATTGGGGATCCTGTTATGCTTCTTGAAGCTTTTCTTCTGTTAACTCATCAAGATTAAACGTTTCCTCTTCTTTTTCATTACGGTCACCCATTTTACTAGTAGTGGTTTCTCCCTCGTCTTTTTCCATTTGTTTTTGAGATCTCGTGAAGATAGGCATAGATTTTGCTCCAAATCCTACTTACTTTTGATCAAAAGAGTGAAATAGTGTGATTTATGTGATATATATGAAAGTCAGGATAGAATGAAGATTCTATGACTTACACAAAATTTCTAATCTTGTAGCTTGTGTTGTTCCCTAAGTGAAAGGATGAAAATCCTATTTAGCGGGAATGTAAGCAAAAGATCAAGAAAAGGATGATTTTGCACTTTATGAAGTTTTGATCATGGCTTTGTAAAAGGATGGATTTTATGATAGATGCCTAATGTATTCTAAGTTCTCTATTGTAAAATTTGATTTGGACGAGTAGAATATTCAATTGCGGGTTGGGGAATATAACTGAAACGAATACGTTGACTATAGTTATGCCTTTGAGAAAGGGCTCTTCTTTGAAAGTAAGCTTGTGAATATAAGGGCTCTATAGCATAATCATCTAAAAGACCTCTAACACAATCATGATACCTATGAAGAAAGGTTCTATATTTGAGTAAAATTTTTTGACTTTGATACAAGAATCATTGCTTCTTCAATAATTTCTTGTGATTGAGGGGTTTCTTTGGCTTCTTAATCCTTTTGGAAACGGATTTCTTTACAAACTTTGTGGATTTCCAATCTCATAACATGAGATTGATCAATGTAATAATGAGTGTTTTGGATGATCTTATCTAAATTGATGTATTGAAAACACATCAAACAAGTTTTAAAATGATTGTCTTAAGTCCTATACTAAACATCAAGTGTATAACCAAAATGTTGTTCAAAAAAGTGTTTTAACGGGTTTTACACATGATAAGCACTTCAAACAGACTCACTCTTAGTTCTCAAGTAGGTCATCATAGCAATCAATAGCCCACATCTTAGAACTGCGTCGACTCACACAGCCATGTCACCCCCGAAAGGGCGCCCGTGTTTTTGTCTTTTCTAGGTGCGTACTCAGAGTGACGGAAGTGGATACCGGATCCCCTGAGCAAACAATCCTTGGCAGTTATATGGTGAGTATCTTGGGGGTAGATTCTTCCCTCCCCTGCACTGTGATTGAAATGATGTTCGAAAATTGACTCGGTAAGATACTACACTAGGTTTGTAGTAAGGGTTTCCGTTTGGTGCAGCAAATGATAGACTCCCTCGAGAGACCTCCCTACCTTTAAAACAAAGGCTTTGGGGATGGTTATCAATGCACACTACCGTTGAATGGGATTTTCATCAACCATCCGCATTTGATTATAGTGGGTTGGAAAACTTGGCTTTAGTTGTTCTCACTTAGGTCGATCCCGTAGGGTGAGTACTTTTTCCCACTACGGCAGGCCTTCTAAGAGGTATTAATAAAACTGTAAATTGCATAAAGGGAAATTGATGAGTTTGGAATTTTGATCACCCAGTTAAGGGGAGAGCATAGGCCTATCACCATTGAAGCAAAGCAAACAAAGATTTAGTTTTTAAGCACCAAATAAAAATTTTCTAAACTAAGTGAATATATTGTTTCACATAAAAAGAAAATTCTTTTTAAGCCCAAAATGAAACATGAAGTGTCTACCCTAGGATTGATTCATTTTACCTTAGATGACTACCCTAGGATTGCTTCTTTTTACTTTAGATGACTACCCTAGGATTGGTTCTTTTTACTTTAGATGACTACCATAGGATTGGTTCTTTTTACTTTAGATGACTACCCTAGAATTGGTTCGTTTTATCCTTAAAAATTTCTAACTGTCCGCGGCTGCATCGGAGTCAGTTAGACTGTTTTACAATTATAGATTACAAAATACTGCCTTTTAAAAGTTGCGCTGCAATAATGATTAAAGGCACTACAAAAGTGATGAAAGGCATTGCAATAGTGATTAAGGGTGCTGCAATAGTTATTAAGGGTGCTGCAATAGTTATTAAAGGCACTACAATAGTGATTAAAGGCACTGCAATAGTGATTAAAGGTGCTGCAACAGTCTTCAAATATGCTAAACTGGAGATGAAATTTTTGAAACGTGTTGTCTGCGCTATTCCACTATTTTTGTCTGTAACCTGTCAAAAGAAACTGCAAACAGATATTAAAAAAAAAGAAAAAGGGCAAGAGCCCCACGGTGGGTGCCAAAAATGTGTTGTGGTTTATATATTTAATCTAACTGAAAACACAAACACAAATGAAACATTATACTAAAGAAAACTAAATCAAATCAAATAAAACAAAGTTTCTTCAGAGTTGTTTCATCTTCCTCTATCTCCAGGAATTTGAAGTTGCTACTCTCAGATTTGATGTAAGCTTCTCCAAATGGCTGCTGTAGAATGAGTATGCAAATGAAAAACCTCTATTCTATATGCTGATGGAATGGAATTGCTAATACGGATATGGACAGGGGCTGTGGATTATGCACAGGGGTTGTGAATGAAAAATATCATGATTCTATACTGCTATTGCTATGATTCTATGCTATATTATGCTATGAAAGTATGAATGCTATGAAATTTGCCTATAATTTACTTGCTTAAAACTTCTATATCATTTGGAGTTCCCGGCAGTCGTATTTATAGATTTTTGTAGGCACAATCCCGGCTGGCAAGAATCTACGGCTATGAGATTGTCTGGTAGGTTTGAATGGTGAAAGATGAAGAAGTTGAGAAGAAAATGGGAGAGGTTGAGAGGTTGGAGAGAAGGATGGATTCCTGTCTTCAACCCACAGGAACAAGCCTGCACAGAAACAGAGAAAATTAATTTTCTGTTTGGGCAGTTTGTTTCACGGGTGTTGAAGATAAATCCCAAAATTAATTAAATAAATAAATTTATTTAATTTCATTTATTGCATTTTGATTTTTGATTTTTATACTATGGAAGATTTAATTAAATATTTTGTAATATTTAATTGTAATGTGACTTTAGAAGAATATGAAATATTTAGAAGAATTAATTAAATATTTTATGAATATTTAATTATAAATAGATATATGAATCGAATTAGAGGAATTAATTAAATATTTGAAATATTCAATTATAAATAGATATTTAGAAGAAGAAGAATATTTTAATCTTTATTTGAATAAGATATTCAAACTAGATTATATGATATAAATAAATCGTAATATTTATTTAATTAATTAAGAAATGAATACGAAAAAAATGATTAAATAAACTTATTTATTTAATCAAAATAAAAGAATGAAGAAATATAAATAAATTATTTAAATTTATTTATACGCAGATAGAATTCGAAGATTTTAATTAAATATTAAAAATATTTAATTAATTACCAGACAATGCGATGTGACCATTTTTAAGTGTATACAACTTCCACCTGGTATATAAGTGTTGGTACTTGAGGAAAGTTCAAGTATCACGAGGATTGTTCCGACAAGAAGGGAAACAATGGTCTCTTGTTGCATGGATGATCCCCCATGAACAAAATTCCTATACTAGAATATTTTGTTTAGAATCCCAAATCCTTATCTATTTGTTGGTGCAAGAATGGTCATTTTGAAGCCTCCCTACATTTTTATGGTTTTTGGTAGAGATGATAAGTATGCCATAGGAGTTTCATGGGTACTAAAGCTTGGATGGCCTATAGAAGTGAGTGTCATGGAGGGGATCCAATGTGGTCAAGCTTTTAATCATCCACCAAAAATAAGCGCAGCTAGATTTATCCAAGTGGGGATTCAACAAATATTGTCACTTATCCATAGGGTTGTGTATTTTCTTGGAATCAAAACACTTTGCTTGGATCTTAAACACTGGAAAACAAACATTTAACATGATCATCAAATTTCAAACCCTTTAGAGGGAGTAAATACATTTGACAAAATTCAATTGTTATTGCTTGCCCTAGGGATTCTATCCTTAGAGGATTCCAAGCATTTGAATTCACATCTCAATTTTCTCTCACTACAGTCAACATTAGGTAACTTTTTCCTTAATTTCCTTGGTGTTGATGGTGTTTTCTGCACAGCAACAACTCAGACAGAATGCAATATTCTATCTCTCTTGAAAGGTTATTTTCAATAATAAATCACTGAAAATCACCCCAAGGTCTCTCAGGTGTTAGGTCATAACAATGCATAAACAACTCAGATAAAATGTGAAGTAGTGGTAATCACAACCGGACCTTACTACAAGCAAACTGTATCTTTCTACTTATCAAATCTTGCAATATGATGATCTTGAATCCTAAATCTAGCCAAATGATAAAGAAATAACAAAAGACAAGGGTGCAAGGATATAATAGAATCTAAACTACTCCTAGAATGAACAATGTAGATGACAGATATTTGGAATGGACCTATCTCAAATAACCAGTTCTTGATCAACCCACAATGCAATCTTACAAGCATGGTGCAATCTTCTGAGGAATACAGATCTTCAAATCATAGACATTCATCTACAATCGAACTTAAGCACATTGAATATATGGTCCAGGTTGACTTTTCCAGCCTACTACAATCAGATAGTTACTGGGAGTATAGACCAGAGATAGCTACAAACATTCCAAATATGAAATCATAAAAATCATGCATCCAACTGAAACTAATTTATTTCTGAATACTAAACCCTAAGTCTTCAAGCAATTTGAAAGATAGAACAAAGGAACCATGCAAGATGAAATAACACAAGAGATTTCACCAGGAAAACCACAATGTTTTCAATTGTATTAATCACCAAAATGCTGCAACAATTCAACTGTTCTGATACAATATTTGCTTCAAGAAATCAAACACTGCTCCTATTACAAAATACTCTGGTTCTTGCTCTTTAATTTCTAATGTCTTCTAGCTAATGTCTAACCCTTTACAATGAGGCAAGAATGCCCCCTTTATAGCAAATCCCAAGATATGTCAGCCCAGCTAAACACTTTTACAAAATAATAAAAACTGCCAAAACAGGTCAGCTAAGGAAGGAAATCAAACAAAGGCACACATTAAATGCCCTCCACCATCAAGGTCGGCCTTGACACAGTCCCCAATGAAGTCTGGTCCAATGCATGCCCTATGATAATAGGGAAGCACAAATCTTGAAATGAGCATTAACTGCCACTTTGCTTACCCTTTTTCTGAACTGATGACTCTTGGACCCTCAAAAATACTCCATCCAACTCGATGACAGGTGGCAAAGGCAAAACCTTGAGCCGACATTTAATAGAGTCAATTTCTTCCTTAGAATGTTCAACAGTTTTACTCCAATCTTCCTTGCTGGACAGATATCTATCCATTACCGCCAAGTAGGTGGCTGCATCATCCAACTGGTGGCCCGTTATAACTCCTTCAGAATCCAGGGCATAAACTTCATGCCACCACTCCTTCAGTTGTTCCAAGCTCAGATATTTGGGAGCTATCTTCTTCCTACCAGTCATTACCTCGAAGAAGGCAATGCATCCATCATATACTGCAGTGAGATCCCCATCAATTGATTTCTTCCGCTTATGGATCTTCTTTATGACCTTCTGCCTAATCTGCAGAGCTTCGAACCATTCCCAAGGTTCATCCAATCTGGAAGAAGGAAGGATACCATCCTTAGCCAGTTGTTCTTTTCCATGCCCCAAGATAACCCTTGATTTCTACAGCAAGAGATCCATGTCCTCTTTATCCTGGGACAGTACATGCTCTAATAATTCTCTAGCCCTGACTGCATCTTTTCCAACTGAAAGAATGTCCCTGATGGTATCATCTCCTTTCATTTGCACACTCATCAGCCAATCTGTGGTAGCTTGAGCTGAGGCTTTCAATTTCTCAATTCTGGAGATGGTTTCCTTGGGCAGAAATCCAGGAGTGGCAGATGAAGAAGGATGGAGGGACTGCAAGGGTTTCATCACCTCCTCCAAGCATTTTCTTAGTCTCTCATTTTCTTTCTTCAGTTCATGCTTGGTTTGGGTCTCTTTCCTCAATTTGCCAATAATTACAGCACTGGACCCTTCATACTCCTCTATATCTTGCTCCATGGAGGTCGGGCCGAGGTTGATAGTCTGAACATGGTAGTCCTGACCGGTGACTTCCTCTCTTGTTTTGTCTGCATCAGGGGTGGCAATATGGATAACCCTATTGTTTGTTTCATCTCTTTCCACCCTTGAGATTACCCTAGCTGTCTTCTTTTTCTTTCCTTTACCGATCTTTGATAGCATTTCATCTCAGTCCAAGGGAGTATTCTCAACAATCACTTGTTTTTTCCTTGCAAGTTCTTTTTCTAACCAGTCCAGGGCTACAGGGTCTACCCGGATTTCTTCAGTTCTGATTCCTTCCGATTGTTCTGTCACTTTCTCTTCTTCCTCTACAGCTACTTTATCATCCTTCCTAGGAAGCTATTCACCTTGATCGCCTTCATCAAGCTCCGCCTCTGGTTGCACTGGTGATGGGGTTTTAATAGGGGTATCTTCTTTCTGCTCAGGGGATCCGTCATCCCTGCCATTTTCCAGAGAATCCTCATACATCACCAAAGGGGAAGGATGCTTCTCAATCTCCTCTGCCTCGAGCTCCGCTGCCTCACCAAAGAGTGTCCCTTCCTTAAAGGGCTCCACCTCTCCGCTAGTTTCATGTTCCTCCAGAACTTCCTCTTCATGTACGCTTGGTGGAGGAGAAATAGCCTTAGATGGTTCTGCGGTTGGTGATTTTGGCGGAGGATCTATCTTACGCACAGTGTCCTTTGGAGATGGAGTCCTGGATCTCCTTGTGTAGACTTTAGCTTTCTCCCCTCCTGAGCTTTCCACATCAACAATTGGAGGCTCATCTTTTGATCTATCCTGACTCTTCTTCTTTGAAGTCTTGGTTGTTCTTGTCTTCTTCGGAGGTGGAGGAGCATCTTCCTCTTCTGATTTTCTTGACTCTTCCTCATTAGAGGACTTACTAAGCGCCAGATTCTTCCATCTTCTCTTTCCTTTCGGCTTCCTCTTTGCTTCGGGTTCACCCTCTTTAGGGCCTCTGATCTTGATCTTTAAAGGGGAGCCCTTGGCAGCTTTCCCTTTGGGGTCATCTTCCCTGGATTCTTCTGAGGTGGACATGGGATTGAGATTTCCCATCAAATTGAAAGTGCAGGTTACCTTCTCATTTTCCAGCTCCCAAAATTTGTGTTTTAACCAAGAGAGAGTGAATTTCATCACCGGGGCCATTAGATCTTCCAACTCTGTAACCTCATCCTCATTCCAATTGATATCCCCAATTGGCCTATCCTTCACTGCTTCATAGGCGTGGTCTTGCACCAAGTTTCCATCATCTTCCAGTTGATCCAGGACCAACTTGACATTGAATTGCCTGACTGCCTCCACAGGGAGCCTGGAATATCTCTTCTTTCTGGCCTCAAGGTCGTCTTTGATATTGACCCAATAATCTTCCAGGTCATCCTTATGCCTGTACTCCCTAGTAGCTTTCTTCTGCACTTCTCCTGTTATGTCAAAGTTCATCCTCTTGGAATGGAAAGAGAAACCATACGCTGCCAATTCCTCACCCGCAGTGTGGGCTGATTGGATAGAAGGGCACATTTCTGCCACACCAATTCCAAGAGGGAAGTCCCCACCAAAGCCTGTCTTGTGCTTCTCTCTCTTTACCACAGCATCAAATTCACAAATTTGCCTCACAACCTCCAACAAAACAAGGTGTTCAATGGGATACCGAGGCAACCTGTATGGAGCAACCGGGCATCCATCAATTCTGAGGTAGGTGAAGGTGGGGAATTGGATGAACCAGGCTCTGTAATTCTTTATTAGCCCCTTGGCTCCATCGGACAGCCTCATGTGTTCAGCATTCTGTAGCATCTGGGTGATATGCATTGTGAATGCATCGTTAGCCCTTCTGTAATCTTTATGCCCAAGATGCAATTCTGGATAGACCTCGTAGATTATGTCCTGACCCAACGTCCCCTGTGGATTCAAACCCCTGTATGGGTAGAATCGGGCTAGTACATACACCACATATGAAGACATGGTAAATCTTTTAGTTTCCAAGACATTCCTCAGTTGCCTATCAATTTTAGAGCTAATAAGCCCGACCCAGTGATAATCGGTGCCCTGCTCAATCTTACTAATCACGTGCACCATCCAGTTTTCCAATACTCCAGCGGTCTTCAACCCTGCCACCCTGCTCAAAAATGTTATTGCATCATAGATATGTGATTTGAATTTAATCCTATGCAATTGTTTGGGTAGTTTGGAGTAGTGCGATTTTGGCTTCTCCAACCAAGAGTTAATCATCTGTTGAGCCTTGGCCGGCTCATTCTCATAGTATGTTCTAGTTGTGTCAATGTTTAGAGCACATACAGAAGGTAGATATGGCATGTTGAAGGCTTATGCAATAGAAACAGGACTGAAGTTCACCAGAACTCTTCCCTCAGTACTAATCACCCTTTGTGTATCAAAATCATACTACCTGGCACACTCAAGAATCAGCTCATAGCATTGAATTGCCGGAGGGAAGCCTGCCACATGCACTAGTCCGGATTTCATCATTCCTTGCCTCAGGGCTGACAGGTCCTTCTTCGCTATCCTTTGCTTAAATTCTTCATACCTCCAGGCCCCAACATTAGTGTCAGATACCTCAGACCATACGGAGGATATTATGCTTTCAGGAAGCTAACTCTTCATATCTAGTCGTAACCGTTCTGCCTCAGAGATGGATGACCCTTCCGCGCCACCCTTAGATTTTCTGGTAGTAGCCTTGCTTGATTCGGCCTGCACCCACAAAAGACATCATTAGTACTCAATCATGAGGCATAATTTTCCCAAAGGTTAGCATACGATCATATAAAACCATTAAAATTCATCACAACTGCTAATCCTTTGAAGATCTAGAAAAATAAAGTAGTCCGGGAAAATATCGCAATCCAGGAAAATCCAGTCGAGGCAGAATTTCAGAGAAATCCAACCCAGACGGATTCCTGTCGCCAAAGCATCATTAGTCAAATGGATCATTAGTACGAATGAAAGATCAAAAGATAATCATGGAATTCACTCATTGGCAACAAGAAATAAGCATTTAACAATCATTCCATTAGTCCTATCATCGAAACATTAAAAAGGACAAAGCCAGACAGGAAATCCAAAAAAATCTGGATGGAACGGATTTTTGCGAACAACCCGAAATGTTCCAGAAATTACCCCAGCCCGTGGAATAAGCCCAAACTAGGAAAATCCAAAAGCAGAGGAATTCCGCGAGGACTTCAGAAACCCGATAAATGACAAAACGCGAACCAAAAGCCAGATGATCACAGGATCTCCTCTACCTGAGTTCTAATGGTCTCGAAACTGACAATAATCAACAAAACTCAGGACGCAAAGGATTTCAACTTCTCAAAATCTCTCAAAGGACGAATCCCTATGTCAAAACAATGATGCCCTAATTTGAATAACCAGACCTCCGCCATTAAAACTAGGGGAACTCCAAGGTTTAAAATATCAGTTTAATGATCAACCTAAAGCATTCTGAAACCTCACGGGATGGGGGCCAGCATGATACAAGGACAAGATCGCTCAATCATAACGAAATCTCCGTTCTAGGCCGAACGTCGAGGAAAACCCTAACCTCGCACAATATGGCAGATTTCGCACTAAGAAGGAAAATAATCTAACCCAGAACCCCGTCTAAAGGATGCACACACCATCTAATGGATAAATGCAAGCTCATAAGGCACCAAAATAGAAATTCTTGAAGAAACGATTCTAACCCCAACTCTATAAATACGAAATCAAAATCAAGCAAGGGTTGACCCAAAATTATCATCACCCAATGCAGAAACACTCAATCATCATGCAAAATAAAAGGAGGGCCAATGATGACCTACCATGGATCAATGCAGATGAAATTCGAGCTCGAGGAAGAAACCAAACGCGTCCTTAGCAATGAAAACTTTAACCAGCAGCGCTCCAATCAATTCACACACAAGCAATCCAAATCAATACTCTAAGCACAAGTGAGAATTTCTAATCGCCAGAGCAGAAACAAGTGCAATGAAATCAAAATGATGCTTAAAATGCCCTAAATCTGCCCATATACCTGTCTGAGCAAAGGTACCTCGGTCATTAATGCGCGACAAGACACTTCTGACAAATCCGGAAACCCGAGCTCAAAACAGAATTTCAGAAAATCCCAAGATACGCGGAAACACAGATTTCGCGGAAATGCAGAAACCGGGGAAATGACGAAGATCGAGATTTTGGCAAAGTCCAGGAAAATCTACCAGGGCCAAAAAATTCTGAATCCAAGCAGAAACCCAGAATCAGAGAATCCAACCAGGAACGGACAAAGAGCCAGGGCCCGGGAAAATCCGTCGGAGCTGGAAAATCCCGGAGTCAGGTGAAAACCTGGATTTGGCTTAAAACTCAATTTCAATCAATTCCAACCTCAAGGCAAGGTCAAGGATAGCAATACCAACACATCAAGACCTCAAAGATGATAAGGCCAATAAAACCAAAGGTCAATAAACACCAGAAAAGAGGGTCCCTACTCCAAGTGGGGCGTGTGTGCAAAAACTGCACAACACTTGGTTTCCACATAATGGACTTTGTTGGATGAGAATAAATTGGGACATTAGACATTTATTTTGAAAACCTAATCAAGAGAGTGTTTGTGGTAAAAAGGACTCATTAAGCAAAGAAAAGATACAATTGGACCCCACACATGTTCTCTTTCAAATGATTTCCTGAAATATCAAAATTTGAAAACCAAAGTCCAAAATTCTTAGTCAAAAAGCTCACAAGAAACATTTGTCCATCCTTTATGAATTAAGATAAAGATTGACCTTCAACATTTACAAATGTGCATCAAAGAACAATCCAAATTTGTATTCATTTTAATATTGTCAAAATTCAATTATCTTTCAAAGGCTTGAGTATCTCACATAGGAAGTATTAGCATGTTCTTCAACACCTTGGTCTAGTAAACAAAGTCTCTCTAAGTCTCTTAGGCTCAAATTCAAAATCAAAATCCATCTCACAAACAACTCTTGGAAATCTTGAAAAAATCCTTCATGCTAAACTTTGGGAAAATCCTCTTTAAATCAAAAATTAAAAATCATCTTGTTTGACTAGGTGTCTGTAGATGAATCTTCTTTACACACTTAGTAAAAATTATCATCTTGTGGAAAATTTTACTCTAGGACAACATCCAACCTCCTAGAGTTTATGAGTTCATTATCCAAATCCAAATCCAATCAAAATCAAAATCAAAATCAAATCAAGCCTGTGAATGTGTCGAATGTGGAGAGTTATTCTAATGTCAACACAAACCTTAATGAGACAGTTTACATTCAAAGTTTGAAGCAAGTAAAACTACTCTATTCATAATACAATCAAATCTTTCAAATACGTATCATTGTCCTCTATTTCTAAGGATTTATTAAACCGTTTGGCCCTCACATTTCTATGGGCACAAAGGTTGTTAAAATGACTACCTAGAAAATGAGATTTGATGCTTAATTTGCAAGCTAAGATGATTCCTATGTGAAAATGTGTGTTGAAAGGATTAGTGGTATGCTTCTAAATGAAATGAGATGATGGAATTGATGATGAATATGATGATAAATGAAAGATGATGTTGATGATAAATGAAGAAGTGGAGATGAGTGAGATGATATGAACTATAGTAAACTATCCATGATTATGCATATGCTCAAATGCAAACATAAAACAAACTAACCTAAAATGTAACTATGATGCAATGAGGATGATAAAATGTAACTATGAAGCAATTAATTAAGCTAAGATGAGAATGAAAAGTAACACATGATATGAAAATTAAATATAAGACTCCATGAAAGCTCCAAGCTCCTATGAAAAACCTGCAAGGTAACAATACTCAAAGTTTGGATGAAAAATGGCATTATAACACTATTCCAGTTTGTATCTCAAAATAGCATTATAACATTACTCAAAAGGTGGATGAAAAATACAAGGCCCAAGGGTTGTATTTATAGCCTTTTCCAAGCATATAGTGAGGTGGCAATAATCAACAGTCCAAATTCGAATAATAAAAATGGATGGTGAAGATGAAGAGAATATGGATGTCGTCCCCTTGAACAAAGACAACATGCCATGTGTGTGGAATAATCTCTTGACCAATGGGTAACATGCCATTTGGATGGAAGATTCAAGTGTGGGAAGAGAAGACCATGTGCTTCCAAAATTGGTGGAAGTGTGGGAAGAATAAATCATGTGCTCCAAAATTGGTGGAAGTGTGGGAAGAAAATACCATGCCATGTGTGTGGAAGAATCTCTTGACCAATGGGAAACATGCCATTTGGATGGAAGATTCAAGTGCGGGAGGAATAAATCATGTGCTCCAAAATTGGTGGAAGTGTGGGAAGAAAACACTATGTGCTTTTTGAAATTGGTGGAAGTGTGGGAAGGAAAGACCATGTTCTTTTTGAAATTGGTGGAAGTGTGGGAGGGAAAGACCATGTACTTTTTGAAATTGGTGGAGGATAATTCTAATTAAAAATTACAGTTATTTATTTTCATGTGACCTTGATGAGGTGGCACACAAAAAGTTGTAGAAATGTGCTCTAATTCCTAATTGGATTTAATGAAGTTTAATTAAATAAAACAAGTTTAGGGAACCTTGTTTATTTAATTAATTTAGAAGAAAGTGTTTTAGATTTTGGAGAATTAGAGAAGTGTGAACAATATAAATAAATTGAGCATTTATTTATATGTAGTTGAAGTATTAATCAAATAGCTAGTATTTAATTAATTAAAGGTGATGACCATTTTTAGGTGTTTACTTAATTAATTTAGAAGAAAGTGTTTTAGATTTTGGAGAATTAGAGAAGGGTAAACAATATAAATAAATTGAACATTTATTTATATGTAGTTGAAATATTAATCAAATAGCTAGTATTTAATTAATTAAAGGTGATGACCATTTTTAGGTGTATACATTTTTCCCCTCTTTGAAGTAATTTGTTTACACATTCAAAGAAAAATTTGATGTTGATGCTCAAAAAAGTTTTTGATGCCCCAGACGATGCCCTAGACATTGATTTTTAGGTACTGACGAATATATGCCCCCTCGAGAGATAAATCGACAAAGTTTGGAATTTTTGTGATTTTTTTATGATTTGATGATTGTGTGATGATGTTGTAATGATGTGATGATGATCCAACGTTAAACCAATGATACATTGATAGCAGACATGATTTATCTCTTGAAAAAGAAGATTGAGCCTACTAGATTGATTAATTGACTAATTGATGCCTTTTGTTTCCTCCTTGTATTTGATGTTTGATGATCATGTTCAACCTTTGTGCTGATGATGATTGATGATGTTGATAGATTAGATGTCCATTGATCTCATGATAAGTGAGGTGCAATGATAGGATGATGATAATTGACCTCATGATAGGCGAGGATCAATTATAAGTTGATTGATTTGATAAACCTCATGATAGGCGAGGTTGATTTGATTGATGAACCTCATGATAGGAAAGGATCAATGATAGATTGATGATTGACCTCATGATAGGCGAGGATCAATGATAGTTTGATTGATTGACCTCATGATAGACGAGGTGTATTGATTGATGACCCTCATGATAGGCGAGGTTGAATTTATTGATGAACCTCATGATAGGAGAGGTTGAATTGATTGATAAGATTGCTGATTTGTGATATGTTATTGATCATAGGAGTATTTTTTGCATATGGTGCAGGCAGATCCGGATTTGATTGGGTGATGTGTTTTGACTTCTCTGATTGATTGATATGCCCTAGTATAGGATTGATTGATGTATTGAGACTTGATGATGTATCGAGACTTGATGTATACACTGATTCAGTTGAGACATTGATGATGTCCTCTTGATTTGAGACATTATGATACACTGCAAGTTTTGATATTGATGTATTTCTTTATACCTTTGGATATCCTTGTACACTTTGACATCATTTTGAGGTATATGATATGTGGTGATGATTATGATATGTGTCTATATGATGATTATATATGATGATGATCATGATGATTATGATGAATGCATTTGATTTCTATTTTATGATGCTATGTGATGTTCTATATGATGATGATATGGTATGCTATGGATGCCAATAATGATGCAATTGATATGCTATGATTCTATGATTATTTATGAATGATGTCTATATGATGGATCCTATCTCTATGTGTTTATGATGCTTATATGATACATGTGATGGATTTTATTATGCCAATGAAATGTGATGCATTTTATGTTTTTGTTCTTTTCTAATGCAAATAAATGATGTAATGAATGGATGAATGTATGATCATGTGATGGTTCCTAGTTTTATGTTGTTACAATGTTTATATGATAATGATCATGATGATTATGATGATTATGCAATGATGAGAGGATAATGTGATGTATGTAATGATTGATGATTCTTTATGCTTTATAGATAGTGTTTTATGCTATGTGAGATGGATGTGATTATGCAAATGACATGTGATGTTTATATCCAGTTAATCTTTTATCAGTCTTGGATTTGAGTAATAATAAATTCATCTTCACTACTGGTTTTAGATGTTCATAACAAGGGCATTATATCCTTGTTAATCAATCATTTTTTTCAATAGCTTTTTCTTCTCAAAAATCTTACTCTACTGGATATGTCTTTCAATCTTCTTAATGGACCAATTTCTTAATCCATTAATAATGAATTAGACAATTATGATTATGCAAGTGAGATGGAATGGATTTCATTTTGTGTTTTCTGATGCAAATATAATGATGTGATGCATGGATGGATGAATGAGGTAGTAAATTTTTCCAATGTATGCAAATGATGATGAAATTGATATGAAACTAAATGAGAATGATGTATTTTTGGTTAACGTCAAGTGTACTCAATCCATTGATAATAGAGATAACATCATTGTTACAGCTTTGGAAATGCCATAAATATAGATGCAATCTACTTTAACCATGCAGATCTCGTATGCAAAAGTTGTCATTTGTAACAACCAATTTTTCATGCTTTTTATCATCATTGGGCCTTTAAAATGTGGAAAGTGAATACAAGCATCACTGGTATATTTAGACCATGATGACCTGAGTACTACTTCCATGATGTTTGATAGTGCAAGTTAACACAAGCATCTAAGTATAATTAAACCGAGATGACTTAAACATTGCTTGTGTAAATAGACAAGAGTTAATCCTTTTCCTATGAAAATTTAGAATTTCATCAGTGATACTTTGTAGCGCATGTCTCACGAAAACTTGCATAGTAATAATGATAAACTCATAGACAATAGACAAAGAAAAATCATACTCCTTCCTTGCTCCTCTAGTTCGATACATCATCGAGGACTCGAGAGATATGATATAAAAAATCAAAGTAGAAAAATTTGAAATTTTGTGTTTAACGTGATAAACCCTTGATTCAGAAAGATCATCATACATTTGAATTTTGTGTTTGTAACGTTGGTCTGATGACAGTTTTCCTGCTGGTTCAAGCACAAAGTTTATTTTCCCCTAGTGAGTGCAGGATTTTGCCCCAAGTCCAGGGTGAGACACGACCATGACGACCAAAACCTAACCTAAAGACCTATCCTATGGGCCTTGGGGGCTGATTAATAGATTAGCCTTGCCTACGTTATACATGCATAGACCACGTAGTTCGACTGACGACACAACCAAGATTTACAAGATAAACCTATGAACATAGAAAACACCTCCAAGACTGACCCAAATGTCTTGGGAGATAATCAAAGATCACCCTGGCCTACGTTCAAAGCTCAAAGATGACGTAGTTCAAAATGAAGACAATGTTTTTGAATTTTTGACTTTTTTGACCTATTTTTGGATTTTGATATGTTTTGAATGTTTTTGGGATTTTTGATATGTTTTGAATGTTTTTGGGATTTTTGATTTTCTAACCTTGAGAATGTACAAGAATCCAATCCAATGTAGGAAATGCACCCAGTGTGATACGATAAGACAAACTAATTTTTAGAATGGACCGAGTAATGCTAGGGGATACCATGATACAAACACTGGATCAAGCTATGGTGTGAACATGGAAGCATGACAAATGCAAAGATGAAATAATGATGGATGAATGATGTGGAGCAAGCCACATAGCCCAAGATAGATGGAGAGTGCTTATTTTACACAAGGCGCCTGTTTTCTAGGTTTTCACCAAGGTACTTGCCCAAAGTGCCACCAAAGTGGTTTTCACTAGAGGATGATCTGTTTTTCTTTACTATTTTTCAATCCTTTTTTAGATTTTTTTTGGATTTTTACATTTTTTGATTTTTTTTTTTTTTGTATTTCTTTAGGACATTTTTTGATGTTTTTGGTATTTTTTCAAGACCTTTACCAATGCACTAGATAAGCTAGGTGTAAAACCTTTTGAGATGCAAGTTGTTGAGGGGTTCATCAAACAAATCCCCTTCTAGCTTGGATAACTAATATGCTCCTGATCCAAAGACTAATACTATAACAAAGGGACCTAGCAAGTTAGGTTCAAATTCCCCCTTCTCTCGATCTTGTTGATTACGGGGATTTTTTTTTAAGACTAAGTCACCCACCTGAAATTCTCTAGGTATTACTCTATAATTGTAGCTCCTAGATATCCTTTGTTGATAATCTTGTAGGTGATCAACTGCATGTTGTCGACATTCATCCAAAATTTCTAATTATTGTAGCCTAGATACTCTGTAATCCTCATCTGAAATCATCCCTTTAAGTGACACACACAGGGATGGTATCTCAACCTCAATAGGTAGAATAGCTTCTGATCCATAGACAAGAGAATAGGGTGTTGCTCCTGTTGGGGTACGGATACTGGTTTTGTAAGCCCACAATGTTGGGTTTAGTTGAACATGCCAATCACGTCCAACTTTATTGAGAGTTTTCTTCAAAATCTTCAAGATAGTCTTGTTTGAGGCCTCCACTTGGCCATTCCCTTGGGGATAGGAAGGTGTATAAAACCAATGTTGGATATGGAATCTTTCACAAAGCTCTTGAACATCTTGATTTTTAAAGGTTCTACCATTGTCTGCAATGATAGATTGAGGAACACCATACCGACAGAAGAGATAATTCAAGATAAATGATGAGATTTGTTTCCCGATGATGGTGATTAGAGGAACAACTTCAATCCACTTGGTGAAGTATTTTGTGGCTATGATTATAAACTTATGTCCATGGGAGGAAGAGGGGTGAATCTTACCTACAATGTCCAATCCCCACTGACAAAAAGGCCATGTAGCTGTGAAAGGATGCAACTCCTATGCCGGTGCATGTATCAAGTTTCCATGAATCTAACATTTGGAACACCTTTTTACATATTGAAATGACTCTCCATATTCGACCAGTAATACCCCAATTGTAGTAGTTTCTTAGCTAAGGTTAAGCCACTTGAATGTGTGCCATAGATACCTTCGTGAACCTCTCGTAAAGTGGTTTCAGCTTCGTTACATTCTAGACACCAAAGGAGAGTACCATCCAAACCTCATCTATAAAGCACATCAGCTATTAGGGTGTGGCAAGCTTCTTGTCGAATAAAGTTTCATTTTTGGTTTCAAGATAAGTTAATGGGAAGGGTATTGTCTTGCAAGTAGGTATGGATCTCTCCATAAAGGGAAATTTGAAGGTCGACAATATGGCATATCACTTGGGATTTTGGATCTTCATAGGCTAGGTTGGACACTTGTTCTACCATGAATTCATAATTTCTTCATTGTTTAGGTATCTGCAAGAGAGAAGCAATGGTAGCCATTGCATCTGTAGCTTTTTTTCTATTATGGGAACTTGTGCAAACTTTATCTCAACAAAGTAATTTTTGAAATCATCCACCATCCTCTTGTAGGGAAAAAACTTGTCATTATATGTTTGATAATCATCATTGACTTGGTTGATGATCAGTTGTGAGTCACCATAGACTAGAAATTCTGTGATTTTCCATTCAACAACTATCTTGATTCCAATGATCAATGCTTCATATTCAGCTATGTTGTTGGTGCAGGGGAACCTTAATTTGTAGGATTTAAGAATTTTGTATCCTTTTGGCGAGACAAACAAGATTCATGTGCCTGATCCATGTTGTGTATAAGAGCCATCAAAGTATAGCAGCCACTGTTGTGTAGATATGGTTAGGATATCATTATTAGGGAATTCAATGTTCATTGGATTGTTATCTGACAATGGTGCTTTAGCTAGTTGATTTTCTATGGCTTGACCTTTAATTGCTTCCTTGTCCACATACTGAGTGTTGAATTCACTCAATATGATGACCCACTTGGCTAACCTCCCTGTTAAAGCAACTTTGTTGAATAAGTACTTTAATGGGTCAATTTTGGCAATGAGTTTGATGGTGTGAGTCAACATGTAATGCCTCAATTGTTGTGTAGCAAATACAACCACTAAGCAAGCTTTCTCAATAAAGGTGTAATTGATCTCATAACCATTTAGGGTCCTACTGATATATATATATGGATCTCTCCTTTCCTGTAGAATCTTCTTGTGCTAATAAGTCTCCCAGAGATATCTCGGTCGTTGCAATGTATAACAATAGTGGTTTTCCCTTGACTGGTGGTATCAACATAGGCAGTGTTGTCAGGTACTGTTTAAGCTGACTGAAGGTAGCTTCGCATTTTCCATCCCACTTGAAAGAGACATTCTTGTGTAATAAGTGGTTGAAAGGATGATTTTTATCAGCTAGTTATGCAATGAATCTTTGATGGATTAGAACCTTCCTTGTAATGATCTGAGTTGACTGGCATTTTTAGGAGGAATTTCCATGATGGCTTTGACCTTTGCAGGATCCACCTCAATGCCTTTAGCTGAGACAATGTATCCCAAAATTTTAGCTAATGTTACACCAAACACACATTTCTTGGGATTTAACCTCACCTTGAATTTCTCCAATCTTGTGAATATTTTGTCTAGAATCTCTAAGTGTCCTCTACTGTAGGATTTTTCCAATAGATCATCTACATAGTCTTCCATAAAAGTATGCATCATGTCATGGAAGATGGTAGTCATAGCTCTCTGATATGTAGCTCCAACATTTTTCAACCCAAAAGGCATCACATTCCAGCAAAAAGTGCCCCAAGGACATGTGAAGGCCATTTTATCTTGATCTTTAGGTGCTATCTTTATTTGGTTGTATCCTGAAAATCCATCCATAAGTGATAGCATTTCGTGCCCAATAGTCAAGTCTACAATCAAATCAATGTTTGGTAGAGGAAAATCATCTTTTGGACAGCTTTGTTAAGATCCCTAAAGTTCGTGCATATCTTCATGCTCTTAGCTGGTTTGGATCTAATAGCTTTTTCAACTCAACTTTCACCAAAAGGGAAATATGTGGATGCATCTTTCTCAGTTTTTTCTTTACCGGTTTTACACCAAGCGGTAATGATAAATGATGCATAATGATTTTTGGATCTATGCCTAGCATATCAACATATGACCAAGAAAAGTTTATTTTCCTCTCCTCAAAGAATTTGGTGAAACAAGGTTTCTCCTCTTTTGTCATGGATTCCGCTAAACGTAGGGTCTTCACTATCTCAGTTGTACCAACATTGATGGATTGTGTAGGTTCTATTAGTACTGAAGATCTCTCTTGATAGTTTTTTGGGAGAGTGTCAAACCTTCCATCTCTTGGTGCCTAAGATAGGTTTTCACCTTGAGATACACTCTTTGTTTTTACTTTTTCCTGATTTAATAGTGCCATTAAATGGTTTTCACTATTAGACTCATTTCTTATATTTTTCATTTTGCAACTGAAAGGTTTGGCACTCCCTTCATTAGGAGCTTCGTTCTGAGATTCACTGGTAGAACATGTGTTAGGAATATCAAAACATCAGAATTTCACAAGGGCATCATCATTTGAAAAGGTGGGTATGTCAAGCGGCTCATTTTGATTCCAATAAATTAGTTCATGATGCATTAAGGACAGGGAATCGTCAAATTGGCCAAGGTCATAAGGTGTAAGCATCAGGATAGCCATGTTGTCAAATTTTCCAATGAAGTCTAAGATGTTACTGTCTTCCAACGTGTCTATCTCACTTAAAGAATGATCATCTTCACTTGAGTCAACAACATATTGTGATCCATATTCACATGGTCTAGAACCAAAACTTTGTCCTTTCATACATATTGGTGTATACTTTTGGATTACATTGATCTCTTTGTCATGGAAAGATTCTTCAGAGAGGGAGTCCCATTCATATTCATTGGAATCTGTTTCATTATCCTCACTAGCCTGTAATTGTAAGATTCTTTTGATAGCTCTTTGAGTAGCTTCCTCTTTTAAGTCTTCCCTATAGCCTAGTCATGTTTTGTCTTTGGGATTCATTGTGATGAGATGTATTGGTTCACCGATTTCTTCTTTTCTTTTACCCAAAGGACCATTTCCCTTATATGCCATTTTTGTCAAAATTGTCTGACCTTTTCCATACTTATCTGCGTATATATTGGACACTAATACCTGTGAAGGTTCTTCATCTTTGCATAACCAGTTTAGGACATCCCTATCTTCTAATTCCTCCACTTGAGTGCTTGCTTTTATAAACTTCCCATCAAAGAGCGTGATGGGTTGTAAAAAGTGTTGTCTTGAGGTGGACAGTTGTTCATGTGACTTAGGAGAAGATGAAAGTTGTGAAAAGTATGAAGATTGCTCAAATGAGTATTCCCCATGCCCTTGTCTTTTATTTGGATCTTTTCCAACTAT
Source organism: Sequoia sempervirens (assembly GCA_007258455.2). NCBI lineage: Eukaryota > Viridiplantae > Streptophyta > Pinopsida > Cupressales > Cupressaceae > Sequoia > Sequoia sempervirens. Next base: position 14,285,241 of record VDFB02281492.1, on the reverse strand, counting down.
TTTGATAACACATCAAATTGAATTCCATTGTTGCATGAAATAGAGTCAAGGACCCCTTTGTCTTTTGATTGAGCCCTTTCCTCATACTGTCTTTGTAATTGAGGGTAATTTCTAAGTGTTAGATTAATCAAGCATATTCAATGCAAAAGACAATAAACACAAAGTCCTATCGAGTACAAAGGAATTCAAATAATAAAACAATTATACATGTTTCTCGAAACTTCCATGATTACCTCCATAGTACCTTCTTACTTGTTGGATGATGCTTTGCCCTCATATTCATTGTACGAGCAATCTGCAAATGTCTAAGTCCTACACCAAGCCTTGAAGGATTTGCATAAAATGTCTAAAGTCTATGCCTATGACTATGATTGACAATGCCTAAACATGCTAAGATTTGATCAAATGAAAATAATAAATGCTATGAGAAATCTAAAGAATGCAAGTGCAAGAGTGTAATGCCTATAATATGTGTGTGTGTGTGTGTCATTGAAAAGTGAGAGGAAAATGGCATTTTATAGAAAATGCCATTTTGAATGGACGGATGAGATTAATTCATGACGAGAACCTAAAATGAAAGGTCCAGATTAAATATGAGAATCCCTAATTAGGGTTAGGGAAAATTCATTAATCTAACGGTCAAGATAATATCTCAGATAATTAAATCAGCAGTGGAGAATAAAAGAGATAAATTAATTAGAAAATAAATATTTTTGAAAATCAAGAAGATAAAGACTGCCTGATTTGTGAGATTCGAAAAATAAAAAAGATAAGAGTTGGACTAAAGATCAAATTTGGAAAATCAAGAATCTGCTCGATTACTTGATCTTTGGAAGATTAGTTACCATTTTGAATTAAATTAATTCAAAATAATGATTTTATGAGATAATAAATAATCTTTTTCAAATTATTTACCAAAATGGACTGACAGTTAAGAAAGTAATGACATTTTAAATAATTTTATTTATTTAAAATGAGAGGAATAGTAAATTGACAATTAAATAATTAAATTTAATTATTTAATTTAGCAGATAAGATTAATTAATTAAATAAATTAATCAATTCATTTAATTAAGACAATTAGTGACATATTAAATAAGTAAATGTAATTCATTTATTTAATAATCAGGAAGAATTAATGAATAAGGATAATTAAACAAATTTAGAAATTTATTTAATTATAGGGAGACTTAAAGAATTAGTGAAATATTTAATAAATAAATAGAATTTATTTATTTAATAATCATGAAGAATAAAAGGACACGAATTAATCAAATAATTATGAATTATTTAATCAATAGTCGAATGTGGATCAAGGTCATAATTAAATGTCATAATTATGCTAGGATAAAAGTGGTAAAAATGAAGCTTGCAGGCCTAGGTCATTTTTAGGTGTCTACATTTGCCCCTCTTTGTCATAATGTAGCATGTCACATTGTGACAAAGAAAATAAGTCAAAAATATGCCCCAATGTAAAATAAGATGAGGAAGAATGATGATGAGGGTAGCGGTATGCCCCCTCGAGAGGACAGATAGGTTCCAAGAACACGGGTGTGCTCTCGAAATTAATGAGAAGACTAGATTATGAAGAGACAAAGAAATGTTAATGAAAAAGATATGGATGATGATATGGATGCAATGCCTATATGAGATGGGTGAGAGAAGATGACATGACTAAAGAAGATGCATGTTAGTTCCTAGACCAAATCCTTCAAAACTTTAGCATAAGACTTTAATTATTATTGCTCTTAATCATCATTGGGCAGTAAAAATGACACAAATGGACAACAAACACCATGATATGACGTAGACCAAGGTGTGCAAGGTTATCCATTTGAAAAATAGACAGTCACAGACAAAGAATGTCCTAACTCATACTAAGGGCGAAGTTGCCCCAGTCTTTTTGTCAAGACAATCCATAGACAACAGTCAAAGAAAATAAAATAGGCCAGGATATGTCATCGCACCTCTAAATCCTTCATGGGACATCCTTGAGGTAGCTAGTAACATGACCACAAAGAAAAGACAATAAAAGGATAAGACAAAATAGCCAAAATAGTCAAAATATAAGACAAGATAGACCAGAAAGATTAACAACCATTTTATTTTGTTTGCCAAAGATTGATTTCCTGTCGATTTGACAGTTTGGACAGTTTAAGGGTTTTGCCAATTTGACGATGTTGACAGTTTGACAGGGCCTATTGTCAGGAAGGACACATCTTGAAAAAGGAAAAAGACATTTTGACAAGGTCCAAATCCAAGGACACATCTTGAAGAGGACCAAAGAGTGACGAGACTGACATTGTTTTGACTAATATGTTTTGGCAAGTTGACTAATGTTGACTGTATAATCGATTGGACTGTGTTGTCTGATTTTGACCAATTTTGACGTTGACGTTTTGAATGACTGTCTTGTGTCTGAGTTTGACTATGTCTGACTTATTTGACCGATGTGATGATTGTGACAAATGCCATGATTTTATTTGGACCAACTTAAAAGGACTGACCTAATGTCTCGAGGACTCATCGACTGATGGCCTTTCCTACGTAGCAAATGCGCAAAGACAACGTAGTTCGACTATGAAATGGACTGACTGACATGATTGACTTTGACTCCAATTTTAGGATTTTGACATTGATTTGGATGTTTTGTGTTTTTCTTTAGGATGTTTTATGATTTTTAGGTCTTTCTTCAGGACATTTTATGATGTTTTTTGTCTCACTTCAAGAAATTTATGATGTTTTTGTCTTTTTTTCATTTTATGATTTTTGTCTTTTTTTAGGACTTTTTTGATGTTTTTGTCTTTTTTTCATTTTTATGATTTTTTTGGATTTTGATGTTTAAGAGGATCATGACAAATGCATATGACTTATTCCTACACATGAGAATCCAAGGACAAACATGACTTTTCCCCTAGTCAAGCTGAATACCAATTGGCAAGTGATGACAACATTGTTTGACGTGGGAAGGACGCATCCCGAAACAATGTGAGGACGATGACGATAAAGTGACGAAAGTATGGAGATCTACAACTAGGCCAAGAATGTAGTAAAGTAAAATTTTGGATAATGTGCTTATATGGATTAGACTCGTTGCATTTGGAATGAATTGGTTAGGGCTAGATGGGATGATGATTATCCTTAGACCATTTGACAAGGGGAAGCCAAGATAGGTGACAATCGTGAAAGGATAGGGGGTGGCCTTGGTAAAGGATGGGAGACATGAGACTAAGGGAATTGTCATATGATTTTCAAGGACTATGTCGTATAAGGATAATAAGACTATGACAGTCAATGACATGATGTTTCGTGTATGACCGAAGGACAGACATGTCAAGAGTTTTCCCAAAGCATGATTTATGTGTGTCAGTTTTATGTCAAGACCAAGATAGGTGGGAATGATATGGATTAAATGGTCGGATGCCAATGCCAAGAGGAAGGCCTAGGAGATGAGACGACTTTCCCCCAAGTGTAAGAGTCCACATAAATGATTTATTTTACACATGACGCCTATTTGTCAGGTTTTCATCATGGTACTTATCCAGGGTGCCTGTTTGCCAAGTTTTCACCATTGGATGAAATTTTTGTCTTTACTATTTTCTTGAATTTTTATTTTTTTGGTGTCACCAAGACGCCTGTTTGCCAGGTTTTCATCAGGGTGATGATTTTTATCATTTTTCAATTTTACTTTTTTTGTATTTCTAATTTTGCGGATAGCTTGGATGCTTTAGATGACCAATGCCTGTTCTAAATTCACTGACGATGCTGATGTAGAGACTGGTGCCATGATATGCTAATAATGACCTTTCTGAAGTAGTTGTCTTGTTAGGATCGTAGCGCTTGTATACAATTGATCGATGTCATTGTGGTCCTTTCTGATACTAGAGTTGGCCTTATCAGAATACGCACATCGCGATAGAGTGCCATGAGAGTCCTTGCAGTAAAGAGTTGCTGCCATGATGTGATAGATTTGTGACGTAGGATTATTGGACTTTAGGTGAGATGTAGGATTATGACAGATGATGGTAGATGTGGAAAGGTTGTTTGGACATTTGGATGAATGACTTTTTATTTTCCAAACTTTGGATGCTGGATGACAGATTTTGGAGGGATGGTGTTTGGAACCAATATTTTTATATGCCTCGATTGATGACCATTTTGAAGGAGGTGGACATGTGTTATATGTGGGAGTCCTCTTATCTTGTGGCTCCACATTGTAATTTACTTTTGTATTTGACTTGGTGTCTTTGTTTGATCCATCTTTCTTTGGGATCCATTTTAATTTCATTTGTCCACTTGTCCTTTTGTTTGATTCAATGGCCTTTAAAATTTGATTTTCATCTTTTGACTTGTAAGAATTTTTTTTTTGTTGGTCCCAAAGGGGAGGTTGATTCATGATAGAATGATGGTTTATGGTGTGGGTGGATGGGGTGTTGGCAGCAATCTTATGACAAGGATTTTTCATGGACTTCATTTTGACGTTTGTATCTGACAAGGTTGCCCCCAGTATCGAGGAGGTACCACTGACATCGTTTGATTTACTATCTGAGGAATAACCAAGACCTTGATGTCTGTAATTTGCCTGAAGTTGTATTGGTTCTTGAATGCCTTGCTCATGTATGCCTAGTCCTTTGCCTTGATATTGCATGCTTTGAAAGATTCTGTTTGTGATGGGGTATTTATTATTTTGAAAGAAAGATTCTAACCCATCATGATGCCTATAAACACTATCACTTGTAATATTTTCATCTACAAGAAATATTGTTCTGACAAAGATAGATGACCCTAGTTGATAAAGTGTCTTAGCTTCATTGTCATGTTGGACATATTCCTGACTGATATCTTTGGTCTGATCGTGTGACATGTCAAGTTCAGTAGATTTTGTTGGTGCTTCCAAGGCTATGTCGAAGCCATCATTATGTTTAGTGTCATAGAGTCCCATGATTTTAGCTATAACTTGATCGTATGCAAGCATGTCCCTAGTGGAAGATTCCTGTTCTGGAGGAATATCATCTATGTGTCCCATGGAGGCAAGTGTCTCATCATGGGAAGTTTCAATAGTTGAGGCCTTTATAAGGTCCGCAAGTGTTTGATCATGAATGGTGGAAAGGTCAAGGAGTGGATCATTTTGGACTTCTTGGTCAATGGTTGGGTCTTGGTTGAAGATTGGGTTGTCATGGATTTGAATTTCTTGGTCAATGGTAGGTGTACTTTGGATGTCATGATTGTCTTGAAGGAATCCTTGAATGGAGTTGAAGATAGGGTCATGGGATGGACTACCTTCTTCTTGACATGAGGATGGCGTTATAAGGTTATGCTTTGGGCTTTCATTTTGACATGTATCTGTTGATGGTGTTTTCTGCACAACAACAACTCAGATAGAAAATGATATTCTATCTCTCTTGAAAGATAATCTTCAACAATAAATTTTTGAAAATCACCCCAAGGTCTCTCGGGTGTCAGGTCTTGACAATGCATAAACAAATAAGATAATATGTGAAAATGCTGGTAATCACAATCGGACCTTACTACAAGCAAACTGTATCTTTCCAATTTATCAAATTTTGTAATATTATGATCTTAAATCCTAAATGTAACCAAATAATAAAGAAACAACAAAAGATGAGGGTGCAACGGATATAACAAAATCTAAACTATTTCTAAGATGAACAATGCAAAGGATAAAGACCTAGAATGGACTAGTCTCAAATAACCAATTCCTGCTTAACCCACAATGCAATATCACAGGAAAGGTGCAATCTTCTAAGGCATACAAATTTTCAAATTATAGACATTCATCCACAATCGAACTAAGCACAAATAGATGTATGGTCCAGATTGACTTCACTAGCCTACTACAATCAGATAGTTACTGGGAGTATAAACCAAAGATTGCTACAAACATTCCAAGCATAAAACCATGAACAATATTCACCAAACTAATCTCATTCTAAATCTTACATCAAATCTTACATCTCCAAGCAATTTCAAAAGATGGAACAACAGGAACCATGCAAAATAAACTAACACAAAAAATTCACCAGAGAAACCACAATTCCTTCAATTGTATTAGATCACCAAAATACAGCAACAATTCCACTATTTTGTGTCAGCACTTGCTCAAAAGAACTAACTACTATCTCTACTACAGAATGCTCTAGCTTTTCTTAGTCTAGCTTGTCTAATTCTCTATTATCTGTCTAACCACTACAAATGAGGCAAGAATGCCAGTTTAAAGAGAACCCTCAAAACATGTCGGCCCAGCCAACATTTACAAAATAAAATAGCCAAAACAAGTCGGCCCCAGGAAATTCAAAATAAGGCACACATTAAATGCCAATACATCATCAAGGTTGGCCAAAACACATTCCTCAATGCAACCCGGATCAACACATGCCCTATAATAATAGGGAAGCACAAATCACGAAGTGGCATGACATTAATTACCGCCTCCCTTATCCTTTTTTTGATCCAACAATTCATGAACTTTCAAAAATACTTTATCTAACTCAGCAACAGGTGGCAAGGGTAGAATTTTGAGCCGACATTCAATTAATTTAATCTCTTCCCTTGACTGCTTAACCGTTGTATCCCAATCACCCTTACATGCCAAGTATTTATCCACCACAGCCAGATAAGTAGCCGCATCATCAAATTGGTGCCCTGTCATAGAGTTTTCAATATCAGGGGTATTAACATCATGCCACCATTCCCTCAATTTTTCCAGACTCAAGTACTTAGGGGCAATCTTCCTCCTACATGTCATTATCTCAAAAAAGGTGATGCATCCATCATAAGCACTAGTTAAGTTACCATCTATTTGCTTCTTTCGTTTGTAGATCTTCTTGATGGTTTTGTGTCAGATTTGCAGGGCTTCAAACCACTCCCAAGGCTCATTAACCCTAGATGAAGAAAGAATTCCATCAACGACCAGCTGATCCTTATTATACTCCATGATTGTTCTAGTTTTCTGCAATAGGAGATCAGTGTCCTCCTTATCCTGAGATAAAACATAATCTAACAACTCCTTAGCCCTTATTACATCCTTTCCAGTTGAAAGGATCTCCTTTATTGCATCATCTCCCTTAGTCTGTACTTCCTGCAACCAATTTATTGTAGCCAGAGTAGAAGTTTTCATCTTTTCTATTTCAGAGATGGCTTCCTTTGGCAAGAAACCAGTAGTAGCAGAAGAAGATGGGTGAAAAGATTGCAAAGGCTTCATTAAGTCTTCTAGACATTTCCTAAGCCTTTCATTCTCTTTCTTTAGTTCATGCTTAGACTGGGTTTCCTTCCTCAATCTCCCAATAATCACTGCACTGGACCCCTCATATTCTTCAATATCTTGCTCCATAGAAGTGGGTCCAAGACTGATAGTCTGTATATCATAATCCTTCCCAGTGACCTCATCTCTACTTTTATCAGCAGTAGGGGTAGCAATATGAATAACCCTATTACTAGCTTCATCTCTTTCAATCTTGGAAACCACCTTGGCTACCTTCTTCTTCTTACCCTTTCCAATCTTGGCCAACATTTCATCCCAGTTGAGAGGAGTGTCCTCAACAATAACCTATTTCCTTCTAATCTCTTTGTCTAGCCAATCAAAAAACAGGATCCACCCAGATTTCATCTTTCTTGACCTCTTCATGCTGATCCACCATCTCATTCCTTTCCTTTTTAGGAGATTGATCACCTTTGTTCCCCAATTTTGGCTCCTCTTCTTGCAGGGGTGATGGAGTCTTAACAAGAACATCCTCCTTCTCAAGGGATCTATTATCTTTGCTATTTATAGGAAAATCCTCATATTGTACCAATGGAGAAGGATGCACTTTCACATCTCCTACCTCAAACTCGGCAGCTGCACCATAAAGTTCCCCATCCTTAAATGGTTCTGCCTCCTCACTAGTCTCATGCTCTTCATGAGTCATCCGCTCAGGTATACCCAATGAAGGAGAGGTATCTTTCTGTTGCTCTACACACGATGCCATTGAAAGGGGATCTACCTTTTGCATGGTCGCCTTAGGAGATGGAGTTCTTGACCTTCTTGAATAAACTTAGGTTTTCTCTCCTAAACTCTCCACATCAACCACATGAGGGTCCGTCTTATCCCCATAAATCTATTGATCTTTCTTCTTAGAAGCCCTGGTCATCCTTGTCCTTTTTGGCTTCGGAGGAGTGTCTTCTGTCTTTACTTTCTCAAGTTCCTCCTCTTCGATAGACTTACCTATTTTCACAGTATGACTCCTCTTCTTTCCCCTAGGTTTTCTTTTCTTTTTAGGTTCACCCTCCTTAGGGCCTCTAATTTTAATCCTAAAAGGTGAGCCTACCTTAGTTTTTCTTGTAGAATCATCCTCACCTGAATCCTCTGAGATATAATGAGCATTCAGATTTCCCATCAAATTAAAGGTACAAGGTACCTTTCAACTCTCCAACTCCCATACTTTATGTTTCAACCATGACTTGGTGGATTTCATAATAGGAACCATCAATTCCTCCAGTTCAGTTATTTCTCTTTCTGACCAGTTTACCTCTCCAATGGGTTTGTCCTTGACTGATTCAAATGCATGATTCTGGACTAAATTTTCGTCATCCTCCAACTGATCAGGGATCAACTTAACATTGTACATCCTGATTACATCAACTGGAAGCCTAGAATACCTTTTCTTTCTTACCTCAAAGTCATCCTTGTTGTTAGCCCAGTAGTCCTCTAGATCATCTCTGTGGTGATATTCTTTAGTAGCCTTCTTTTGTGCTTCACCAGTGATGTCAAAGCTTTCCCTCTTAGAATGGAAAGAGAAACCAAAATTACTCAACTCCTCCCCTAATGCATGAGCTGATTGAATTGAAGGGAAAACCTCACTTATACCAATTCTCAAGGGAAAATCTCCACCAAACCCTATCTTGTGCTTTTTTGTTTTAACAACAGCATCGAAATCACATATCTGTCGGGTAACCTCCAAAAGTATGATATGGTCAGTAGGATATCTAGGCAATCTGTATGGAGCAGTGGGACATCCATCAATTCTGATATAGGAGAAGGTAGGGAATTGTATAAACCAGGCTCCATATCTTTTAATCAGTTCTTTGGCTCCATCAGAAATTCTCACATGCTCTACGTTCTGAAGCAACCTAGTAATATGCATAGTGAATGCATCATTTGCTCTTCTATAATTCTAATTCCCTAGGTGCAACTTAGGGTACACCTCATAGATGACATCTTGCCCAAATGTTCCTTTTGGACTCAATCCCCTATATGGATAAAATTTGGCAAGTAAATACATCACATAAGATGCCATGGTGAATTTCTTTGTCTCTAGCACATCTCTCATCTGCCTGTCAATCATTGCACTGATAATCCCTGCCCAATGGTAATTGATGCCTTGCTCAATCTTGTTAATAACATGCACCATCCAATTCTCCAATGCCCCAGCACTCTTCAAGCCCACCACCCTGCTCAACAGTGTGATTGCATCATATATATCTTGTCGAAACTTGACCCTGTGTAGCTATTTAGGCAGCTTGGAAAAATGAGATTTTGGCTTTTCAAGCTAGGAATTGATCATCTGCTGGGCTTTGGTGGGTTCATCCTCATAATAAGTCCTAGCCAAGTCCATGTCCAGGGCACATACACATGATAAGTTTGACATATCAAATTCCTGGGCAATGGAAACTGGATTAAAGTTTGCCAATACTCTCCCATTAGTGCTAACAATCCTCCATGTATCAAAGTCATAGTGTCGGACACACTCTAATATCAATTCATAGCATTGAATTGCAAGAGGAAATCCTGCCACATGAGCCAATCTGGATTTTACCACTCCCTTGGTCAGGACTGATAAATCCTTCTGAGCTAACCTTTCTTTGAACTCTTCATATCTCCAAGCTCCTACATTGGTATCCGAAACCTCTGACCAAACTGAAGCCACCTTACTATCCAGCAACTAATTCTTCACATCTAACCTTATCTTTTCTGCATCTGTAACTGAGGATCCCTCTGTATCTCCCTTGGACTTTCCTACCGCTGCCTTGCTCAATTTAGCTTGCATTCATAAAAGAGCCTCATGAAAATCCAATTATCATCCATATTTCAATCAAAGGTTAGCCTTGGAACCACATGAAATCATTAAGATAAATCATTAATCATCAGTCTTGAAAATCTGGGAAAATGTAGTAATTCGGGAAAATGAAGTAATCAGGGAAAATCCAATCGGGGTAGAATTTTGAAGAAATCCAACCCAGACGGACTCCTGCTACCAAGACATCATTCATCAAATAAATCATCAATACAGACAAAAGAGATGCATGATTATCATGAGATTCATCCATTTAGCAACTAGAAATCAGCATCCAACATTTAATTCATCACTTCAAGTTGGAAAATCAAAATCAAGTGAAACTAGGTAGAAAACCAAAAAAATTCGGACATTTCAGATTTCCACAAGCAGCTCGAAATTTCGAGAACTCATCATACTTCGGGGAAATGGAAAAAATCCGGGAAAATCCGGGTGCACGGAAATTCTGTGGACACCTCGAAAACCCGACGATCATTCGACGCGCTGACCATTAATCAAGTTATCATACAAACCCCCTATCTGAATCCGACGAACATAAAATCAACCCGAATAAGCCAAATTTCAACTGCACTTGAATTTAAATTCCCAAAAACTCTCAAATGGTTGATCCCTGCAATGAAATAATGATGCCCTAAATTTAACAGCCAAACCTCTGCCATGAGAGTTAAGGCGAGCTCGAAATTCAGACACTATCCCTCAAAATGATGAAACTAGGGCACACCGGGGTCTCAAGATGAGGATCATGATGACTCCACCAAACTTAACAACCTTGGGCAGTCAACTCGAAACCTTGCCTCTCAAAATATACCAGATTACGCGTCAACAAGTCAAGGCCGTAATTGGAGCACCTAGTCACAGGGGTATACCTGACATTCAATTGATAAACGAAGGGATGCACGGTGCAGGTGTTAAACCCGTGGAAAGGCGAATCAAACCCTAATTCGATAAATATGTAACCATGAAAATAAACAAGGGCTGACCCAAATAACCATCAACAACAACCCAAAAGATTTAATCACAGAGCGCAAACAATAGGAGAAGTCAAAAATGACTTACCATGGATTAAATCCGGATGAACCTTGGGCACAAGGCAATCACTGCGAATCAGGGTGCCCTACTGATGAAAATATCAACACAAACACCCAAGGAATCCATGCGTGAGCAGACCAAATCCACCGATCAAAGCTCAAGAATGAACAAACTCAAGCGCTAGAGCAAATGGAAAATGCACAATGAAATTAGGAAGAGCACTAAAAGACCTTAAATTCACCCACACTCACGCCAGAGAGGAAGTACCTCAAGCATTAAAGGCCGATAAGACATATCAAGAAAATTTGGAAACCCGAGGTTGAAATGGAATTTCAGAAAAATCCGAGCTAGCCGAACTATCCTGGTGAGCATGAACTCCGTAGACAACACACCCTTCCAAGAATTTGACGAAATTTGAGAAAATCCGCGTGATCTAGAAAATCCTGGATTCAACCAGAAACCCAGAATTTGGAAAATTTGACATTGATAGAAGATGGACCAGGACCCGGGAAAATCCGGGTGAGCCAGAAAATCCTGGACCCAGGTCAAAACCCAGACCTCCATTAAAAACCAAGTTTGATCAATTCAATCTTTAGGGTAAGACCAAGGTAAGCAAGACCAACATCCCGAGACCTCGAAAGGACAAAACCAATAAAAACCAAAGGTCCAAGAGACATTTGAAATCAGAAAAAAGGGGGTCCCTACTCCAAGTGCGGCGTGTGTGCAAAATTGCACAACAGTATCCTCAAGTGTAGACGATGGGATGTGACTTTGGACTATGATATAATTTTCATGACTAGATGTGGCTTATGAGAGGGTGACTTGAAAAGGATTAATGAATGACGGACTAGGATAGGATGTGGGGACTTGGACTGGACTAGTATGTGAAGGACTAGGATATGACATGGGTACTTGCATTGGACTAGTATGTGAGGGACTAGGGTATGAAGTGGAGTCTTGGACTGGATTAGGATGTGATGGAATAGGATGTGACATGGGGACTTCAATCAGATATGCCATGGAGTCTTGATCTGGATTAGTGTAAGGTTGACTAAAATAGGACTTGGAGACTTGGACGGGATCGATATGGTATGATGTGAGGACTTGACATGAGTTGGTAGATGGTTGATAAGGCATGTAGACTTGGACGGGATTGATAGGTGAAGGATCAGAATATGACATGGAGGTTTGGAATGGACTAGTGGACAGTTGGCTTCCCTTGTCAAGGTTAGGATAAGGGTGACAAGTGGACGTTTGTTGGGAATTCATGGCAGGATTTGTGTTAAGTGACTGTTGATGGTGAGGGTAGACGGATGGAGGTGGCAAAGTATTTATGTCAAAGCCTTGTGGTAACTTAGCCCCTTCATCCAAAAGCATGGCTAGCTACCTTTAAGGGTCACGTAAGATTGATTTTTCTACAAAGGAGACTATATCAGGATTTTGCGTTGCAGCTTCTAAGTCTTTGACATATACTCGTCCATTTTGGTCTTTTTTTATTAATGGCTAAAAAATGTTTTGTGATGAAGATGGAATGTTCATAGAAGATTGCATGTTCATGTTGTGAAATGAGTCAAAAAAGGTCCAATGTTTGACTTGGTTGTTTCTAGATGTTTGACTGTTATTTGATTTGTTTCAGTATCTAGAAAACACTTGCAAGCACGATATTTTGACTGTAAGCAAGCGCACATGAGACAAGTACAATCCTAAAAAGGCCAATAGACCAAGGGTTTGTATACTTGATATAGCCCACCGATATACCTCGGATTGGTGATAAACACCTTTCCTTCTCGAGAGCGGATAGCTTAGTATTTTGGTGGCATTGGCTCCCCTCCACGGCTCATTAACGTCATTCGAGCACACCAAATTCAGATTATTGGGTAGTGACTTCCCAAGAACTACTATCTCTACTCAAGGGGAT